>CALYLX010000168.1:65000-71473 GCA_944990035.1 Clitopilus passeckerianus | reverse complement strand
CCAGGTGTGAAAATTATTCATTCCTTGGATTTTCAAGGACTGTCAAGAACGCACCGGACACAACAGAGTGTTGTACTCTACCAGCCATTGAACACCAAGCTCAAACAAATTGATTTCAGGGTTATAGACTGTTAAGGAGAAAGAAAACTCTTCCCGGGGCCCCTGGGTGTCTCCAAGTTCAGGTTACGTTGCCGTTAAAGATCCACATCCTGGTTCCGAGATTTTAACCGGATTCCCCTTTCGATAGGCGGCACGAAAAATCGCACACTTTGAAACGGAGCTTCCCTATCTTTAGGATCGACTGACCCATGTCCAACTGCTGTTACCATGGAACCTTCTCCTTCAGTCTTCAAGGTTCAAAGCCCGAATATTTGCTACTACCACCAAGATCTGCACTAGAGCCGTTTCACCCCTTTGTCACTGCCTAGGCTTCTTCACTGACCTCCACGCCTGCCTACTCGTCAGCGCGTCACTTCAACGCTGACGGCAGGTATGGGTATCACGCTTAAGCGCCATCCATTTCAGGGCTAGTTCATTCGGCAGGTGAGTTGTTACACACTCCTTAGCGGATTCCGACTTCCATGGCCACCGTCCTGCTGTCTAGATGAACTAACGCACCTTTTGTGGTGTCTGATGAGCGTAAATTCCGGCACCTTAACCTCGCGTTCGGTTCATCCCGCATCGCCAGTTCTGCTTACCAAAAATGGCCCACTAGAAACTCTCAATCGCCGAGCGGTCAATCAGAGACGGCTCGTTCTTACATATTTAAAGTTTGAGAATAGGTTAAGGTTGTTGCAACCCCAAGGCCTCTAATCATTCGCTTTACCACATAAATCTGATATGAGTTTCTGCTATCCTGAGGAAACTTCGGCGGAACCAGCTACTAGATGGTTCGATTAGTCTTTCGCCCTATACCCAAATTTGACGATCGATTTGCGTCAGAATCGCTACGAGCCTCCACCAGAGTTTCCTCTGGCTTCACCCTATTCAGGCATAGTTACGCATCTTTGGGTCCCAGCGTACATGCTCTGCGGGAGCCGTCACAGAAGGTCTGGTCCGGGCGTCGATGCTCCCACGACAGGGATCTCCTTTCACTTTCATTACGCGCTCGGGTTTTCCACCCCAAACACTCGCAGGCATGTTAGACTCCTTGGTCCGTGTTTCAAGACAGGTCGATTAAAGCCATTATGCCAGCATCCTAAGCACGAACGTGGGCGAACCCCGACCTTGCGGCGTGCTGAGTTCCTCAATCCCAACCGATGTATACAACCAGAAGCTATAACACATCCGAAGATGCCACATTCCTCTGGCCTTTTTCCGGTCAAAATTGATGCTGACCGTCAACCAGGAAATACACCAAGCAAAAGCAAGGCTGATTCTAGCCAACGCGACTGACTTCAAGCGTTTCCTTTCAACAATTTCACGTACTGTTTAACTCTCTTTCCAAAGTTCTTTTCATCTTTCCCTCACGGTACTTGTTCGCTATCGGTCTCTCGCCAATATTTAGCTTTAGATGGAATTTACCACCCATTTAGAGCTGCATTCCCAAACAACTCGACTCTTTGAGAGCGCATCACAAAGCCCTGGTAGTCCGTGTCAAAGACGGGATTCTCACCCTCTATGACGCTCCATTCCAGGGAGACATACACGGTCCAGCGCGGATAACGCTTCTCTAGATTACAACTCGGGCAGCCAAAGACTACCAGATTTTAAATTTGAGCTTTCCTTCACTCGCAGTTACTAGGGAGATCCTTGTTAGTTTCTTTTCCTCCGCTTATTGATATGCTTAAGTTCAGCGGGTAATCCTACCTGATTTGAGGTCAGATTGTCAAATGTTGTCTGTGAAGACGATTAGAAGCGAAGCCTCAACATGTCACTTCTCAATGGCGTAGATAATTATCGCACCATAGATTAGCGGCAAAAGCTCTGCTAATGCATTTAAGGATAGCCGACTCAGGAAGCCCGCAAATCCCATGATCCAAGCCATACAGGTTAATAAAAACTTGTATAGTTGAGAATTTAATGACACTCAAACAGGCATGCTCCTCGGAATACCAAGGAGCGCAAGGTGCGTTCAAAGATTCGATGATTCACAATTCTGCAATTCACATTACTTATCGCATTGCTGCGTTCTTCATCGATGCGAGCCAAGAGATCCGTTGTTGAAAGTTGTATTTGATTTAAAGGCACAAAGGCCCAGCAATACATTCTAATACATTCATTCGGGGTATGTAAAAACATAGACTAGAAACACAAGAACAGCTGGCTTTCGCGCAGCAGTTCTCAATCCGGTTGCCTCGGCGTTTCTAGTCTACAAAGGTGCACAGGTGGTTAAATTTGGTGGCAAGCGTGCACATGCCCGAAGGACCAGCAACAGCTTGACCAAGTTTATTCAATAATGATCCTTCGCAGGTTCACCTACGAAACCTTGTTACGACTTTTACTTCCTCTAAATGACCAAGTTTGATCAGCTTCTCAGTAATAGGGTGCCGTTGCCGGCTCCCAAAACCAATCCGGAGACCTCACTAAGCCATTCAATCGGTAGTAGCGACGGGCGGTGTGTACAAAGGGCAGGGACGTAATCAGCGAGGCTGATGACTCACGCTTACTAGGTATTCCTCGTTGAAGAGCAATAATTGCAATGCTCTATCCCCAGCACGACAGAGTTTCACAAGATTACCCAGACCTTCCGGCCAAGGAAAGAACTCGCTAGCTCTGTCGGTGTAGCGCGCGTGCGGCCCAGGAACATCTGGGCATCACAGACCTGTTATTGCCTCAAACTTCCGTCAGTTAGACACTGACAGTCCTCTAAGAAGCCGGCGACCAGCAAAAGCCGGCCTGGCTATTTAGCAGGTTAAGGTCTCGTTCGTTATCGGAATTAACCAGACAAATCACTCCGCCAACTAAGAACGGCCATGCACCACCACCCATAAAATCATGAAAGAGCTATCAATCATCAATCCTAGTTATGTCTGGACCTGGTGAGTTTCCCGTGTTGAGTCAAATTAAGCCGCAGGCTCCACACCTGGTGGTGCCCTAGTCAATTCCTTTAAGTTTCAGCCTTGCGACCATACTCCCCCAGAACCCAAAGACTTTGATTTCTCGTAAGGTGCCGAGCGAGACATTTAATTTAGTCGCCCGATCCCTAGTCGGCATAGTTTACTGTTAAGACTACAACGGTATCTGATCGTTTTCGATCCCTAACCTTCGTTCTTGATTAATGAAAACATCCTTGGCAAATGCTTTCGCAATAGTTGGTCTTGAGTCAATCCAAGAATTTCACCTCTAGCGACTCAATACCAATGCTGAACTATCACTATTAATCATTACGGCGATTCTAGAAACCAACAAAATAGAACCGCACATCCTATTTTATTATTCCATGCTAATGTATTCGAGCATAAGCCTGCTTTGAACACTCTAATTTTCTCAAGGTAAAAGTCCTGGTTCCCCGACGCACACCAATAAAGGGCACGCCGGCTCACCAAGAGGTAAGGCCCGGTCAGACAGTACACGCCGTTAAGCGGACCGCCCGACCAGGTCTGAGAGTTCAACTACGAGCTTTTTAACTGCAACAACTTTAATATACGCTATTGGAGCTGGAATTACCGCGGCTGCTGGCACAGACTTGCCCTCAATTGTTATCGTTAAGGGATTTAAATTGTTCATTCCAATTATAAGACCGAAAGAGCCCTATATTGTTATTTATTGTCACTACCTCCCCGTGTCGGGATTGGGTAATTGCGCGCCTGCTGCCTTCCTGGATGTGGTAGCCGTTTCTCAGGCTCCCTCTCCGAATCGAACCCTTATTCCCCGTTACCCGTTGAAACCATGGTAGGCCTCTATCCTACCGTCGAAAGTTGATAGGGCAGATATTTGAATGAAGCATCGCCGGCACAAGGCCATGCGATTCGAGAAGTTATTATGAATCACCAAGGGAGCGGCGAGCCGCGTTGGTTTTATCTAATAAATACACCCAGCCAAGTCGGGGCTTGATTGCATGTATTAGCTCTAGAATTACCACAGTTATCCATGTAGCAAAGGTACCATCAAATAAACTATAACTGATTTAATGAGCCATTCGCAGTTTCACAGTACAAATTTGTTTATACTTAGACATGCATGGCTTAATCTTTGAGACAAGCATATGACTACTGGCAGGATCAACCAGGTAACTACTTTCCGTCCTCGCATGAATGCGATACGCGATAATAGCAACCACGAATGTTGCGTTCTCGCTCAGGAGTTCGTCAATTGGTTAACTTGATTGTTCATAACTTCATAGACATTTCTATTCAGTACTTTGTCTCTGAAACACATAATCGAAACACCTTGTTCCACGATCTGCATAAAATTTCAGAGCATCTTTCTGTTGTTATTGAATAACAAAGATCAGAGCCTTCAGAGAGAACTACCATCCACCAGCTATGTAAGCTAAGACACTGCACAGTAGGCGGATTCCCAAGTGGTTGGGATTGCAACAGGTTTAGCTATCAGCAAGCAATCCACGGCCTTCGGCGTTGCAAGCACCAAGAGGTACTTGACTTTAGAGGCAGAGAGACATATGCCTCAATCGTGCTCGGCCAAGCCCTATTCCAAGTCAGTGTATCTGTTCGACAGGTGCATCTATGACTCGGTCCAAGACTAGCCAGCCATCCCATTGTTGAGGTATACTGGACACAGTCGTCGAGCTTGAAAGCACTACTTTGTGCGTTCAGCCACAATGCGGATGAATGGCGGTACTACAGGACTCATCCAAACCGTAACACGTACTGCTTCGATGTTCTTTTGTTTCCTCTCATGTAGTAGGAATTGTGACTTGTTTGGTCGGGTTGTGCCCAAATGCACATGAGGCGTGAGGTTGATAAGTCCGCTATAATCGCGTTCTTGATTTTCTGTAACCAAAGTGTTACAAACACCCTAAAAATGCATTCAGGGCGCATGAAGACTTCTGCAATTGGTTTGGCTCACTTGGGAGGCTGACTGGTGTCAGTGTTGTCAGCCAAACATGAAATATGTCTGAAAGATAGCATGGAGCTAGTATTACATGTCAGCCACCCACTATCGTGAGCCAAACTCCAGATGCCACCCTCATGATCAGCCATCAGAGTGACTAGTGCTCACTTGTGCAAGTGTGTCAGCCAAGTCACCTACCCTCTGTGAGCTTGAAGTATCCATGTCAGCCTCCTCCATGAGAAGTCAGTGCATGTCAGCCACCTCTGTGAGGTGACCCAAACCCCTAAAGTTCATGTCCTGGTCAGCCACCTACGTATACCAGAGTACCCCTCAGTATCACCAGTCAGTCAGATTGAACTAGTCCAAACTCCTTCTGGTCAGCCTCCCAGTTCTATAACTTGCCCTTCCCCTTGTGTAATGTTGCCCACAGTCAGCCACTCCCTATGGGCTGACCACAAACCTAATGGCAATCCAGCCTCTCCTTCAGTCAATGTCAGGACTATAAACTCCCACTTGTGAGCTGCTTAAAGTCATACATACCGGACATTACTACTAAACCCTAATGTCGCCACCCTCTCAGTCAGCCTCTTCTAACCCCTATGTCGGCCACCAAGGCATTCCAGCCACTGAATGGACCCATGACCTCCACTGAAACCAACTCACCTAACCCCTTGGACCGACCTACACTTACTAACTAACTCACCTAACCTAAACCTAACCTACACCTACTAACTAACTCACTTATAACCTAAGCCCTCACTACCACCTACTACCTAACTCACCTAGCCTAAGCCCTTACTACCACCTACTTACTAACTCACTAGCCTAAACCCCAACATTGCATACCTGACTGAGTGGCTAACCCTAACTTGGGTGGGGTTTAATAAATTCAAAACAGATTCGGGTTTGGTTTATCAACATCATTTCATTATAGCCTAGTTACATTACTAATGACAAGTAAATAGAAGCAACATAAATGTACAAGTCTGACTACCCAGCCGCACCAAAAGCAAAAACCACAGCACCCAGGATTCCCGCGTGGTCCCCGCGTGGTACTAACTAGGCGGCACTCTGGTTAACTGCGCAGATCGGACGGGATGCGGTGCTTTCAGGTCTATGGCCGTGGATAACAACGCGCCCTGGACTCCTACTTATGCGGTTCAAATCACCTAAACTGGCGTAAAATAAGCTCTATTTACTATACTACTGACCCATACGCTATACTACAGACCTGTTAACTGAACCATTTGTTAGTGAATTGAACTAGCCATTCTATTTGAACAGCCTGGACTGCCACTATTAGAGTCAGACATCCAAGGAAGGTCGTTTCAACCCTCACTGTGCCGACCCCAACCTTGTGCCCAGCGCACCACGAATGGCGGCCACGCTTGACGCGTTATTGGGTTCAACGCAATCGGGGAATGTAGGCATTTGGCATTAGAGTACTCCACTTGATTGTAGAGGGCACTAGAGTGGAAACTGCGAATGAAGGAATGCTTTCAATCGTTCAAAGTGGC
>CALYLX010000165.1:97500-100391 GCA_944990035.1 Clitopilus passeckerianus | reverse complement strand
TATTGATATGCTTAAGTTCAGCGGGTAATCCTACCTGATTTGAGGTCAGATTGTCAAATGTTGTCTGTGAAAGACGATTAGAAGCGAAGCCTCAACATGTCACTTCTCAATGGCGTAGATAATTATCACGCGTAGATTAGCGGCAAAAGCTGCACTTCTAATGCATTTAAGGATAGCCGACTCGGAAGCCACAAATCCCATGATCCAAGCCATACAGGTTAATAAAAACTTGTATAGTTGAATTTAATGACACTCAAACAGGCATGCTCCTCGGAATACCAAGGAGCGCAAGGTGCGTTCCAAAGATTCGATGATTCACTGAATTACACAATTCACATTACTTATCGCATTTCGCTGCGTTCTTCGTCGATGCGAGAGCCAAGAGATCCGTTGTTGAAAGTTGTATTTGATTTAAAGGCACAGGCCCAGCAATACATTCTAATACATTCGTCGGGGTATGTAAAAACATAGACTGAGAAACACAAAGAACAGCTGGCTTTCGCGCGGATTCTGTCAGGATTCTTATCGAGAAACGTTTCTAGTCTACAAGGTGCACAGGTGGTTAAATTTGGTGGCAAGCGTGCACATGCCCCGAAGGACCAGCAACAGCTTGACCAAGTTTATTCAATAATGATCCTTGGCAGGTTCGCTCACGGAGGCGCTGTACGACTGCTTATCTAAATGACCAAGTTTGATCAGCCACCGTGTAGAGGGTGCCGTTGCCGGCTCCCAAAACCAATCCAGAGGAGACCTCACTAAGCCATTCAATCGGTAGTAGCGACGGGCGGTGTGTACAAAGGGCAGGGGCGTAATCAGCGCTGTGACTGATGACTCAGCTTACTAAACCCATCGTTGAAGAGCAATAATTGCAATGCTCTATCCCGACACGACAGAGTTTCACAAGATTACCCAGACCTTCCGGCCAAGGAAAAGAACTCGCTAGCTCTGTCAGTGTAGCGCGCGTGCGGCCCAAGAACATCTAAGGGCATCGCAGACCTGTTATTGCCTCAAACTTCCGTCAGTTAGACACTGACAGTCCCTCTAAGAAGCCGCGACCAGCAAAGCCGGCCTGGCTATTTAGCAGGTTAAGGTCTCGTTCGTTATCGAATTAACCAGACAAATCACTCCACCAACTAAGAACGGCCATGCACCACCACCCATAAAATCATGAAAGAGCTATCAATCTGTCGATCCCTAGTTATGTCTGGACCTGGTGAGTTTCCCGTGTTGAGTCAAATTAAGCACTTGAGCTCCACACCCTGGTGGTGCCCTTCCGTCAATTCCTTTAAGTTTCAGCCTTGCGACCATACTCACGAACCAAAGACTTTGATTTCTCGTAGGTGCCGAGCGAGACATTTAATTTGAAGTCGCCCGATCATAGTCGGCATAGTTTACTGTTAAGACTACAACGGTATCTGATCGTTTCGATCCCCTAACCTTCGTTCTTGATTAATGAAAACATCCTTGGCAAATGCTTTCGCAATAGTTGGTCTTGAGTCA
The DNA here is from genome assembly GCA_944990035.1 of Clitopilus passeckerianus. Taxonomy (NCBI): domain Eukaryota; kingdom Fungi; phylum Basidiomycota; class Agaricomycetes; order Agaricales; family Entolomataceae; genus Clitopilus; species Clitopilus passeckerianus. The sequence goes on along the minus strand of CALYLX010000165.1, from coordinate 98,891 downwards.
ATCCAAGAATTTCACCTCTAGCGACTCAATACCAATGCCCCCAACTATCCCTATTAATCGTACGGCGTTATTCGAGCATAAGCCTGCTTTGAACACTCTAATTTTCTCAAGGTAAAGTCCTGGTTCCCAGACGCACACCAATAAAGGGCACGCCGGCTCCGCCAAGAGGTAAGGCCCGGTCAGACAGTACACGCCGTTAAGCGGACCGCCCGACCAGGTCTGAAGTTCAACTTCTGACTTTTTAACTGCAACAACTTTAATATACGCTATTGGAGCTGGAATTACCGCGGCTGCTGGCTCAGACTTGCCCTCCAATTGTTACTCGTTAAGGGATTTAAATTGTTCCGTTCAATTATAAGACCCGAAAGAGCCCTATATTGTTATTTATTGTCACTCTCCCCGTGTCGGGATTGGGTAATTCTTGCGCCTGCTGCCCATTGGATGTGGTAGCCGTTTCTCAGGCTCACTCTCCGGAATCGAACCCTTATTCCGTTACCCGTTGAAACCATGGTAGGCCTCTGTCACTGCCATCGAAAGTTGATAGGGCAGATATTTGAATGAAGCATCGCCGGCACAAGGCCATGCGATTCGAGAAGTTATTATGAATCACCAGGGAGCGGCGAGCCGCGTTGGTTTTATCTAATAAATACACCCTTCGGAAGTCGGGGCTTGATTGCATGTATTAGCTCTAGAATTACACAGTTATCCATGTAGCAAGAGTACCATCAAATAAACTATAACTGATTTAATGAGCCATTCGCAGTTTCACAGTACAAATTTGTTTATACTTAGACATGCATGGCTTAATCTTTGAGACAAGCATATGACTACTGGCAGGATCAACCAGGTAACTACTTTCCTAGTCCTCGCATGAATGCGATGCGCGATAATAGCAACACGAATGTTGCGTTCTCGCTCAGGAGTTAGATCAATTGGTTAACGATTCGATGTAACTTCATAGACATTTCCTATTCAGTACTTTGTCTGAAACACGCAATCGAAACACCTTGTTCCCGATCTACAAATTTCGGACATCTTTCTCCTTGTTATTGAATAACAAAGATCAGAGCCTTCGGAGAGAACTACCATCCACCAGCTATGTAAGCTAAGACACTGCACAGTAGAGGCGGATTCCAAGTGGTTGGTTGCAACAGGTTTAGCTATCAGCAAGCAATCCACAGCCTTCGACATTGCAAGCACCAAGAGGTACTTGACTTTAGAGCAGAGACATATGCCTCAATCGTGCTCGGCCAAGCCTATTCAAGTCAGTGTATCCTGTTCGACAGGTGCATCTATGACTCGGTCCAAGACTAGCCAGCCATCCCATTGTTGAGGTATACTGGACACAGTCGTCGAGCTTGAAAGCACTACTTTGTGCGTTCAACCCCAAT
>CALYLX010000165.1:60000-65000 GCA_944990035.1 Clitopilus passeckerianus | reverse complement strand
TTCTCATCGCATACTGCCAGAACGAACCGGCAGTCGGAATATTCACCAAGGAGGAACCCCCACTTACGCAGGAACACACAAAGGATTACCTTGTGTACGGGCCAATCAGGCCAACTACCACAATACGACAGACGGTGGTAACACACCATCCAGCAACCAGACACCACACACAGCAGGTGTGGATACGTGCGAAAACATCAATTTCGCAAGCTCTGGAACATAAACGAGAAGATAAGGAACCAAAGAAATCCCTTGACGAAATCATCCCCGACTATCTTCAAGACTACAGAAAAGTCTTTGAGAAAGCAGCATCTGAACGATTCCCACCAAGCCGACCCTGGGATCACGCCATAGATCTGAAGACAGATTTCGTGCCAAAAGACTGCAAGGTCTATCCGCTCAGCCCCTTAGAGCAAGAAAAACTCGACGAGTTTCTCAGGAAAATCTAGCCAAAGGATACATCCGAGAATCCAACTCCCCACAAGCATCTCCGTTCTTCTTTGTTGCAAAGAAAGACTCGGAAGCCCTGAGACCATGTCAGGATTACCGACGACTCAACGAAGGAACAATACCTAACGCTTACCCCTTACCGCTGGCTAGCGAACTCATCGATAAACTCAAAGGAGCAACTGTCTTCACCAAACTCGACATTCGATGGGGATATCACAACATCCGCATCAAAGATGGTGACCAATGGAAAGCAGCGTTCAAGACCAACCGAGGGTTATTTGAACCAATGGTGATGTTCTTTGGACTAATGAACTCACCCGGTACCTTCCAAGCAATGATGAACCACCTTTTCCGAGACATGATAGACGAAGGATGGGTCATCATCTACATGGACGACATCCTCATCTTCTCCAACGATCCAGAAAAACACCGAGAACGCACACGCAGAGTCTTACAAAGACTACAAAACAACGATCTCTACCTCAAAGCAGAGAAATGCCAATTTGACACCACAAGAGTGGAATACCTTGGGTTCATCATTGAACCAAACAAGATCTCCATGGACCCTGTCAAACTTGCAGGGATGCGCGACTGGCCTACGCCAACTACAGTAAAGGAAGTCCGATCATTCCTAGGATTCGGAAACTTTTACCGCAGGTTCATCGGAAAATATGCGGAAATTGCCAAACCGCTGAACGAACTCACCAAGAAAGACAAGAAATGGGAATGGACCAATGAATGTCACAAAGCTTTCACTACCCTGAAAGACAAATTCCTGGAAGCGCCTGTGTTGCTGATGCCTGATCCCACGAAGCCATTTGTGGTGGAAAGCGACGCCTCAAAACATGCAACAGGAGCAGTCCTACAACAACGTGACGCCAACGGATCATGGCACCCATGTGGTTTCATATCTAAATCGTTCTCGGAAACAGAACGGAACTATGAAATCTACGACCGAGAACTTCTAGGCATTATCCGCGCATTAGAAACCTGGCGACACTACTTCCATGGATCCCAACATTCAGTTGTGATTCTATCCGATCAAAAACCTCACATACTTCCGAGAAGCCCGGAAGTTGAACCGACGACAAGCAAGATGGAATTTGATGCTATCCCAGTTTAACATCAAACTTGTACACACCCCTGGTGCAAAGATGATACAATCTGACGCACTATCTCGACGACCAGACCACATCCCAGGTGAAGACACCGACAACGAAGACATCATTCTCCTCCCCGACAAGCTCTTCCTTCGCTCAATTGACATTGAACTAAAGGACGAAATTGTACACAAGATGGTCAATGACAAACTGATTGTTGACGCCATTCGCACCGCCAAAGAAGACGGACCCCCACCAATCCGATCAAACCTGGAAGACTGGAAATTTGACGATGGCATCTTGTACTACAAGGACAAGTGTGTGGTACCAGATGACGAAGACCTCCGAAGGAAGATAGTCCAACGTTATCACGATCTACCCAGCGCAGGACACCCTGGACAATTTGGGACACTGGAAAAAGTCCGGAAGGACTACTGGTGGCCAGGGATGTCAGTGTTCATCAAGAACTTTGTGCAGGGCTGTGCAATGTGCCAGCAAATGAAAATCAATCGCCACCCCACCGCTCCACCATTAATGCCCATCAAATCCGAAACCACTAGGCCATTTTCGCTAGTGACGTACGATTTTCACACGGATCTCCCAGAGAGTGATGGTTTCGATAGCATTATGGCCGTGGTCGACCATGGAGCTACGAAGGGGGCAATTTTCATCCCTTGCACAAAGAAAATCGACGCCACAGGAACTGCAAACGCCTACATTGACAACGTTTACCGTCGCTTTGGACTTCCCGACAAAGGAATTTCAGACAGAGGACCTCAATTCGCCTCTAAAGTTTTCCAAGAAATGGGACGACTCCTTGGAATCAAGCTCAACATGAGCACCGCCTACCACCCACAAACCGATGGTGCGACAGAAAGGATCAATCAGGAGATTGATGCCTATCTCCGCATCTTCTGTGCACAGAACCCCGAATCCTGGTCCAAATGGATTACCACTCTAGAATTCTCCTACAACAGCCGAACACACTCTGTCACCAAACGAACCCCATTCTACCTAATGATGGGATACGAACCACCTGCACTCCCATCAGTTGCTCCCACTAGCAAAATTCCCGCAGTTGACAAACGGATCAAGGAACTTCTGCTAGCACGCGATGAAGCAAATGCTGCACATGCACTTGCTGCGCAACGCATGGCAGAGAAGATCACACGACAGTTCACCCCATTCAAAGTCGGAGAAAAGGTGTGGTTAGAAGCCACAAATCTCAATCAAGGAAACATCTCCAAGAAACTAGCACCCAAACGAGAAGGACCCTTCAAGATACTTGAGGTAAAAGGACACCTGACCTATAAACTCGACCTGCCAAGACGATGGAAGATCCACCCGGTGATTCACGCGTCACTTCTCACCCGTTACATCTCCACCAAAGCGCATGGACCCAGCTTCTCTAAACCGCCACCTGACGAAATCGACGGAATAGAAGAATACGAAATAGAAGCAATTGTGGCCCATCAGAAACAAGGCAAAGGGCGACACAGATACCTCGTAAAATGGAAGGGATGGCCATCAGCGGACAACGAATGGATGCCCGAGTCGGAACTGCGGAACGCCAAGAAAATACTCACCGAGTATAAAAAGAGGAAGAAACTCACCTGACACCACATAGCAAACCCACTCACATCCACTATATAACAATGTCTCAAAATGCCTCTTCCTACGACCGCACCATCATCCGCAACACCTTCAAATCCGATACCGCTATTACGGCGCTCCGTACGCATACTGCCTGGAGCAGCAACGACAACCCTCTCACCGCTGTGGGAGAACAAGGAACCCTCTACCAAAACCGACGAACCGAAACTCGCAACGAAGTGGCTCGCCTGCGCCACCAATTTGCGAAAACCACTGACGATCTTGATCAACTTTTGGACAAAGTTGATCGAGAAACGGAGGAGACCCTCACAGACCTCTTCTTTGCTATTGGAGGAACAGCTTTCCTCGACGAATTCTTCCCGAACGACAAAACTGGTTCAACAACCCAGAGACAGACTTCAAACCCTTGCCTCCAATCCCTGGGGGCCTGAGGAAAGTCAAGAAGAGGAAGTCACAATCCTCACTGCACGTCAAGTTTGCGGAACCCTACGAGCATTTCCTCCCGTCACCAATTTACACACCGCCGCAAAATAAAACATAACCCCTTCGTCAAAAAAAAGAACGACAACAAGGAAAACATCAATCCCAATGGCAAACCCTCCAACGCCATACCTCTCCGCATTCGAAAGCCCACCAGAGTCCGACTCACCAACGCTGGTGAACCTTCCCCTCGACAGTATCGTCCCAGAAGGCGCCGCGCACCGGATACCTTGCCAACAGACCACCACCACCCAGATGGTTCAGATGCTACATTTGTGGAGGCAGACACCGACAGTGTCATTGCTTTCGTTTTGTGTGTCGTCTGTGCCATCATCGTGGCCCAGGCCATTACCCGGTTAGCTGCCCACAACGCTACCACAAGGGCATAGACCGTCACTTCTGGGGTAAAGGAATTGAAGTCAGGAGACTTCAACGATAGCGAGAGGGTAATGTTATGATTTTGCTTACATGTTTCTCCTTACATACCCCGGCCCGCTTACCTATGCACGATTACTCACATATGCTGCGCATCACTGCGCATTTTTCATCTTTTTCCATGCTTACTCCGCATCTCTCACGATCGTGAGAGACTTATACCTTATCTGACTCTTTCTGACTCATGTACTTACTCATCATGCTGCGCATGACTCATTACTTACTCAGCATGCTGCGCATGTGCTATATTTAGAACTACTAGATAGGTATATAAACCTGTACCATTTGGTCAAGGCTCCTCAGCTTGACCTAGGCAATCTACCTAACTGCTTAGTTCTCTATTTCGCCTTTAAGTCCCTTGCTTCGTCAATCTCACCAGGTCGTCAGTACAGCCGCAGCTGCTGACAAATCTCTGTCTTTGTTTATCAAAGACATCGAGCGTAAACAGTATTACCTAAGTTGTTAGGCTCTGCCTTAACACACCCTATTCAGGCATAGTTCACCATCTTTCGGGTCCCAACATACATGCTCTACCGCGGAGCCGTCACAGAAGGTCTGGTCCGGGCGTCGATGCTCCCCACGACAGGGATCTCAACTTTCACTTTCATTACGCGCTCGGGTTTTCCACCCAAACACTCGCAGGCATGTTAGACTCCTTGGTCCGTGTTTCAAGACGGGTCGATTAAAGCCATTATGCCAGCATCCTAAGCACGAACGTGGGCGAACCCCGACCTTGCGGCGTGCTGAGTTCCTCAATCCCAACCGATGTATACAACCAGAAGCTATAACACATCCGAAGATGCCACATTCCTCTGGCCTTTTTCCACCGGTCAAAATTGATGCTGACCCGTCAACCAGGAAATACACCAAGCAAAAGCAAGGCTGATTCCTAGCCAACGCGACTGACTTCAAGCGTTTCCC
>CALYLX010000165.1:50000-55000 GCA_944990035.1 Clitopilus passeckerianus | reverse complement strand
TATTGGGTTCAACGCAATCAAGGGGAATGTAGGCATTTGGCATTAGGGAGTACTCCACTTGATTGTAGAGGGCACTAGAGTGGAAACTGCGAATGAAGGAATGCTTTCATCATTCAAAGTGGCAGTGCAGACTAGTTCTAATTGGAATGGGTGCTTACCAGTTTCGCTGTCCTTAGATCCATTCTTCATTTTAAGACCGAATCTCGTATCTAGAACTGAAGTAGTCAGCCGCTAGTCCAATTTGAAAGGGTTTAGGCTCAGACAAAATGGCACTGGCAAGTACACTAGAGACGCTAATGAAAGCGTTCACCTGTTGAAAACAGGCTCTCTTTTCTCTCGACATGGTCGTATAAGACGGGGAAGAGAATACTAGTCATCCTAGTAGTAGAAAAGGACATGTACTCACCCAAACCACGTCGATTTGACCAGCCCTGAAGTTCCCCGTTCGAAAGAAAAAAAGAGAAAGAGTTCAACAATAGTTGAACAAATCTTTAGAACAAGGGCTTAACCTCAGCGGATCGTAGCAACAAGGCTACTCTACCGCTTACAGTACCCCGTTCCCATTCAAGTCGTCTGCAAAGGATTCACCCCCGCCCATATTATGATTACAATTCGTAGACGAGTTACCTCAGCATTTCCGCAAAGGCAACCAAGCCCACCTGATTTGGTACACGAGCAAAGCTCTATTTTAACACAAGTCATATGTGCGGGACCAACATCATCGTTTCTAGCACGGATTCTGGCTTAGAGGCGTTCAGCCATAATCCAGCAGATGATAGCTTCGCGCCATTGCCTGTTATGATTTTGCTTACATGTTTCTCCTTACATACCCCGGCCCGCTTACCTATGCACGATTACTCACATATGCTGCGCATCACTGCGCATTTTTCATCTTTTTCCATGCTTACTCCGCATCTCTCACGATCGTGAGAGACTTATACCTTATCTGACTCTTTCTGACTCGCATTGAGTCATACTGACTCATGTACTTACTCATCATGCTGCGCATGACTCATTACTTACTCAGCATGCTGCGCATGTGCTATATTTAGAACTACTAGATAGGTATATAAACCTGTACCATTTGGTCGAGGCTCCTCAGCTTGACCTAGGCAATCTACCTAACTGCTTAGTTCTCTACTTTGCCTTTAAGTCCCTTGCTTCGTCAATCTCACCAGGTCGTCAGTACAGCCGCAGCTGCTGACAAATCTCTGTCTTTGTTTATCAAAGACATCGAGCGTAAACAGTATTACCTAAGTTGTTAGGCTCTGCCTTAACAAAAGGTCAAGCTGTTCAGAAGGCCCGCTCATTGTTAGCGCAGGCCCACCCCACGACAACACAGCAGAAGCACGCAACAGGCCGATTGCCGTTGCGGCTACCACTCAGTCACCACGGTCGTACACAGGGCAGACCACCCGCCACGAAATACCACTCTAGTAGAAGGAACCAACAACGTCTACAAGTTCACCAACGGAAGCTACTGCGGTTTTAATCACAACAATAACCGCTGGTGCTACGCCTCTCTCTCCTTGGCAAATTCACATTCACCACCGTTGCCGTTGAAAACAGACACTTCCACGCTCTAGACCCTACCCTGAACGACCTCATAAGACCCCTGCTATTGTCCGAGCTCAACGAGAACACGACATGAAGTAGACGGGAGGAACAGCGACGCTTCGCACCATTACCCACAGCAATATCCAGGAACCCATCACTAGTCCCGTCTACCAGCGCTTCTGTCTTGCCCGAAGAGGAAGAAGAAGAACACCAAGTACAACAACAGCTAGAGGAGAGCCCCACAGCTGAGCCAGAGGAGCGCCCAGTGCAGAAACAATTGAACCAGAGACCGACTTCGATTTTGACTACGAAATGTCACAAGACAACAACAACAAGAAGGACATTGGAGCCAAACCCCAAACGTTCTCCGGAGACCGATCCAAGACCAGAAAGTTCATTCAGGAACTTGAAGACTACCTCATCCTAAACAACCTCAACCAACTCGAAGATGACAAGAAGATTCGCATCGCCCTATCCTTCCTCAAAGAAGGAACTGCAGCAGCATGGGGATTAGAATTTCACGATAAATATTCAGCAGCTGAAAGGAGAGCCACCTACGCTGAATTTATCAACCAATTCAAAGAAGCCTTTTCCCCTACCGACGACAAAGCTGCCGCACTCCTCCAACTCAAAGCCTTACGACAGGATGGGACAGCTGACGAATTTGTCACCGTCTTCAAGAATATTCTTGCACGAACTGATCTCAGCGGTGACACTGCAAAGATTGAGATCTTCATGGAAGGACTTACCCCAAACTCCGAGAGAAAATTCTCTTTTCCGATTCCTCCTACCACATTCGACGATTGGGTCAAGAAAGCCGTCCAGTTTGACAACAACTGGCGACGTGCCAAGACAATCATGGGACATACCCGTATCATCAAGACATCTGATATGGTCAAAGGTGCTTACAAAACACCTACTGGAGCCCGAGACCCAATGGCTATGGATGTTGATCGTTTCACCACTGATCCACCCAAACGCCGCCTCACCCAGGAGGAAAGAGAACATCACAAGAAGAACAACTTGTGCTACTATTGCTCCAAGAAAGGTCACACGATCCAACAATGTCTTCAAAGGAAGAATTTTGGAAGAACCTACCCTAGCAACAATGACAGCCGATTCCACAAGAAACCTGAGAAGGAGCCGAGTTGATCAAATATGTCAGAGCAGTCCTAGCTGACATGCAAGAAGAAGCCGCTGAATTCTACACCGAAGCAGAGGCTGAGGGTTTTAAAGAGGAAGACTGCAAAGCCGACGTCAGTACTTCCTCGCCCGATTGATATTTCCAGTGTACTTGTAGCTACTGATTTTTATGCTGAATCTATGCGTATCCCAATCTCTCTACAAGACCCCCTAGATGGAAATACAACAATCGCCGGCACAAAAGCTCTCATTGACTCTGGAGCGCAAGGGTCATTTATCGACTCCGTCTTCGCCAAGACACATCACCTCCCACTACTCCCACTCCGACAACCGATTACAGCACGAAACGTTGATGGCACCCTGAACAAACAAGGAACTATTACCCACTTTACCTGGGTTATTGCCAAGATAGGGACAGCCATCATCAAGGAAAGATGTTTTGTCACTGGACTCGGGAAAGACCACCTGATTTTTGGATTACCCTGGCTAAAACGGGTAGATCCAATCATATCGTGGAGCGACGGCACACTCGAAATCAACGAATCACGCATTACCCAACGACTGTCGCAAACATTGATGCGAGCAGTAGACATCAAGCGGATGAGAGCCATCCGAGAACAACTACTAGAGGAAAACACGCCACCTACCCCAGCACCTGATTGTTCCGAAGAGAATCCCGGAAAATCAGAAGGACTTAGCGACTATTTCCGAATAGTCGAAGACGGAGAAGAGATCAATGAAGATTTTCTCATCGCATACTGCCAGAACGAACCGGCAGTCGGAATATTCACCAAGGAGGAACCCCCACTTACGCAGGAACACACAAAGGATTACCTTGTGTACGGGCCAATCAGGCCAACTACCACAATACGACAGACGGTGGTAACACACCATCCAGCAACCAGACACCACACACAGCAGGTGTGGATACGTGCGAAAACATCAATTTCGCAAGCTCTGGAACATAAACGAGAAGATAAGGAACCAAAGAAATCCCTTGACGAAATCATCCCCGACTATCTTCAAGACTACAGAAAAGTCTTTGAGAAAGCAGCATCCGAACGATTCCCACCAAGCCGACCCTGGGATCACGCCATAGATCTGAAGACAGATTTCGTGCCAAAAGACTGCAAGGTCTATCCGCTCAGCCCCTTAGAGCAAGAAAACTCGACGAGTTTCTCAAGGAAAATCTAGCCAAAGGATACATCCGAGAATCCAACTCCCCACAAGCATCTCCGTTCTTCTTTGTTGCAAAGAAAGACTCGGAAGCCCTGAGACCATGTCAGGATTACCGACGACTCAACGAAGGAACAATACCTAACGCTTACCCTTACCGCTGGCTAGCGAACTCATCGATAAACTCAAAGGAGCAACTGTCTTCACCAAACTCGACATTCGATGGGGATATCACAACATCCGCATCAAAGATGGTGACCAATGGAAAGCAGCGTTCAAGACCAACCGAGGGTTATTTGAACCAATGGTGATGTTCTTTGGACTAATGAACTCACCCGGTACCTTCCAAGCAATGATGAACCACCTTTTCCGAGACATGATAGACGAAGGATGGGTCATCATCTACATGGACGACATCCTCATCTTCTCCAACGATCCAGAAAAACACCGAGAACGCACACGCAGAGTCTTACAAAGACTACAAGACAACGATCTCTACCTCAAAGCAGAGAAATGCCAATTTGACACCACAAGAGTGGAGTACCTCGGGTTCATCATTGAACCAAACAAGATCTCCATGGACCCTGTCAAACTTGCAGGGATGCGCGACTGGCCTACGCCAACTACAGTAAAGGAAGTCCGATCATTCCTAGGATTCGGAAACTTTTACCGCAGGTTCATCGGAAAATATGCGGAAATTGCCAAACCGCTGAACGAACTCACCAAGAAAGACAAGAAATGGGAATGGACCAATGAATGTCACAAAGCTTTCACTACCCTGAAAGACAAATTCCTGGAAGCGCCTGTGTTGCTGATGCCTGATCCCACGAAGCCATTTGTGGTGGAAAGCGACGCCTCAAAACATGCAACAGGAGCAGTCCTACAACAACGTGACGCCAACGGATCATGGCACCCATGTGGTTTCATATCTAAATCGTTCTCGAAACAGAACGGAACTATGAAATCTACGACCGAGAACTTCTAGGCATTATCCGCGCATTAGAAACCTGGCGACACTACTTCCATGGATCCCAACATTCAGTCGTGATTCTATCCGATCACAAAACCTCACATACTTCCGAGAAGCCCGGAAGTTGAACCGACGACAAGCAAGATGGAATTTG
>CALYLX010000162.1:47500-52500 GCA_944990035.1 Clitopilus passeckerianus | reverse complement strand
AAGCATATGACTACCGGCAGTGATCAACCAGGAACTACTTTCCGTCCTCGCATAATGCGATACGCGATAATAGCAACACGAATGTTGCTTCGCCAGGAGTTCGTTAATGGTTAACGATTCGATTGTAACTTCATAGACATTTCCTATTCAGTACTTTGTCTCGAAGCACGCAATCAAACACCTTGTTCCCCGATTCACAAATTTCGTACATCTTTCTCCTTGTTATCAATAACAAAGATCAGAGCCTTCAGAGAGAACTACCATCCACCAGCTATGTAAACTAAGACACTGCACAAGAGGAAAGGATTCCTGCGGTTGGTTGCAACAGGTTTAGCTATCAGCAAGCAATCCACAGCCTTCGACAGACAAGCACCAAGAGAGAGATTTGACTTTAGAAAGCAGAGAGACATATGCCTCAATCGTGCTCGCCAAGCCTATTCCAAGTCAGTGTATCCTGTTCGACAGGGTATCTATGACTCGTCCAAGACTAGCCAGCCATCCCATTGTTGAGGTATACTGGACACAGTCGTCGAGCTTGAAAGCACTACTTCGGCGTTCAACCCCAATGCTACTGAATGAGCGGTACTGCACTCATCCAAGCCGTAACACGTACTGCTTCGATGTTCTTTTTGTTTCTCATGTAGTAGGAATTGTGACTTGTTTGGTCGGGTTGTGCCCAAATGCACACGAGGCGTGAGTCGATGTGTCCACTATATCGCGTTTTGATTTTCTCAGAACCAGTGTTACAACACCCTAGAAATGCATTCCAGGGCGCACAAGACTTCTGCAATTGGTTTGGCTCACTTGGTACTGACTGGTGTCAGTGTTGTCAGCCCCAAACATTTAAATATGTCTCGAAAGATATATTTAGCTAGTATTACATGTCAGCCACCCACTATCAGCTGAGCCAACTCCAGATGCCACCCCTACGATCAGCCATCCAGAGCGACTAGTGCTCCACTTGTGCAAGTGTGTCAGCCAAGGTCACCTACCCTCTGCGAGCTTGGGTATCCATGCCAGCCTCCTCCATGTAAGTCAGTGCATGCCAGCCACCTCTCTGAGCGACCCAAACCCCTAAAGTTCATGTCCTGGTCAGCCACCTACTGTATACCAGAGTACTTCTCAGCAGCCAGTCAGTCAGATTGAACTAGTCCAAACTCCTTCCTGGTCAGCCTCCCAGTTCTATAACTTGCCCTTCCCTTGTGAATGTTGCCCACACAAGTCAGCCACTCCCTACGGGCCGACCACAAACCCTAACGGCAATCCAGCCTCTCCTTCTGTCAACGCTGGACTATAAACTCCCACTTGTGAGCTGCTTAAAGTCATACATACCGGACATTACTACTAAACCCTAATGTCAGCCACCCTCTCAGTCAGCCTCTTCTAACCCCTATGTCAGCCACCAAGGCATTCCAGCCACCGAATGAACCCACGACCTCACCGAAACCAACTCACCTAACCCTTGACCGACCTACACTTACTAACTAACTCACCTAACCTAAACCCTAACCTACACCTACTAACTAACTCACCTAACCTAAGCCCTCACTACCACCTACTACCTAACTCACCTAGCCTAAGCCCTTACTACCACCTACTTACTAACTCACCTAGCCTAAACCCCAACATTGCATACCTGATCGAGTGGCTAACCCTAACTTGGGTGGGGTTTAATAAATTCAAAACAGATTCGGGTTGGTTTATCAACATCATTTCATTATAGCCTAGTTACATTACTAAACAAGTAAATAGAAGCAACATAAATGCACAAGTCTCGACTACCCAGCCGCACCAAAAGCAAAACCACAGCACCTATGATTCCGCGGTCCCCACCGTGGTACTAATCTAGGCGGCACTCTGGTTAACTGCGCAGACGGACGGGATGCGTGCTTTGTAGTCCTATGGCGGCCGGATAACAAACGCCCTGACTCCTACTTATGCGGTTCAAATCACCCTAAACTGGCGTAAAATAAGCTCTATTTACTATACTACTCGACCCATACGCTATACTACGCACTGTTAACGAACCATTTGTTAGTGAATTGAACTAGCCATTCTATTTGAACAGCCTGGACTGCCACTATTGAGCCGACATCCAAAGCGAAGGTCGCTTTCAACCCTCACTGTGCCGACCCCAACCTTGTGCCCAGCGCACCACGATCGGCGGCCCACGCTGACGCGCTATCGGGTTCAACGCACCGTGGAATGTAGGCATTTGGCATTATGAGTACTCCACTTGATTGCAGGCACTAGAGTGGAAAATCATGAAGGCGAATGCTTTCATCATTCAAAGCTGGCAGTGCAGACTAGTTCTAATTGAACGGCTTACCAGTTTCATTGCCCTGCATCCATTCTTCATTTTAAGACCGAATCTCGTATCTAGAACAAGTAGTCAGCCGCTAGTCCAATTGAAAGGGTTTAGGCTCAGACAAAACGGCACTGCAAGTACACTGAGACGCCATGAAAGCGTTCACCTGTTGAAAACAGGCTTCTTTTCTCTCGATACGGTCGTATAAGACGGGGAAGAATACTAGTCATCCTAGTAGTAGAAAAGGACATGTACTCACCCAAACCACGTCGATTTGACCAGCCCCGAAGTTCCCGCTCGAAAAGAGAAAAAAGAGAAAGAGTTCAACAATAGTAACAAATCTTGAACAAGCGCTTAACCTCAGCTGATCGTAGCAACAAGGCTACTCTACCGCTTACAGTACCCCGTTCCCATTCAAGTCGTCTGCAAAGCGATTCACCCCCGCCCATATTATGACATAATTGTAGACGAGTTACCTCAGCATTTCCGCAGCGCAACCAAGCCCACCTGATGGTACACGAGCAAAGCTCTATTTTAACACAAGTCATATGTGCGGGACCAACATCATCGCTTCTAGCACTGGATTCTGGCTAGAGGCGTTCAGCCATAATCCAGCAGATGATAGCTTTCGCGCCATTGCCCGCCTGACAAAGCAAATACCAAATATCCGAATGAACAGTTCCTCTCGTACTAAGTTCAATTACTATTACGATAACACTCCATCAGTGGGTAAAACTAACCTGTCTCACGACGGTCTAAACCCAGCTCACGTTCCCTATTAGCGCGAACAATCCAACGCTTACCGAATTCTGCTTCGTATGACAGAAGAGCGACATCGGGCGATCAAAAAGCAACGCGCTACGAACGCTTGGCTGCCACAAGCCAGTTATCCCTGTGGTAACTTTTCTGGCACCTCTAGCCTCAAATTCCGGCGACTAAAGGATCGATAGGCCACACTTTCTGCGTTTGTATTCACACCGAAAATCAAAATCACGTGACTTTTACCCTTTGTTCTACTCGCATTTCTGTTCTCGATGAGTCCCCCTATGACACCTGCGTTATCTTTTATGTATGGCGCCCCAGCCAAACTCCCCACTCCGACAATGTCTTCAACCCGGATCGCCTGTAAAAGACCTGAAGCCAAAAAAGGGACGTTAATCCCAGCTCCGCCTATCAATGTAAAAAGACGATAAAGGTAGTGGTATTTCAACGGCGCCGAAGCTCCCACTTATTCTACACCTCTATGTCTTTTTCACAATGTCAAACTAGAGTCAAGCTCAACAGGGTCTTCTTTCCTCACGATTCTGCCAAGCCCGTTCTCTTGGCGTTGCTCGCTGATAGTGATAGTGACATGCGAATCTCGTTAATCCATTCATGCGCGTCACTAATTAGATGACGAGGCATTTGGCTACCTTAAGAGAGTCATAGTTACTCCCGCCGTTTACCCGCGCTTGTGAATTTCTTCACTTCGACATTCAGAGCACGGCAGTAAATCACATTGCGTCAACACCACTTTCTGGCCATCGCAATGCATGTTTTAATTAGACAGCCGATTCCCTTGTCCGTACTCAGTTCTAAGTTGGTTGTTAAGCGTGCGCCGGACGCCCGCGTGGCAGCCAAGGTCATCCACCATCAGGTCCCGGCCAAGTCCACCTAGAGGCACCCCCAAGCAGTCCTAGCTAGGTCCCGAGGCTTCCAACCAAGGCCCGACACACCCAACCCTGAGCCAATCCTTTTCCGGTTACGATCTATTTTGCCGACTTCCCTTATCTACATTGTTCTATCAACTAGAGGCTGTTCACCTTGGACCTGCTGTGCATGTAGACGACCAGCGCGAAAATTATTCATTCCCTTGATTTTCAAGCGACTGTCAAGAACGCACCGACACAACAGAGGCGTTGTGCCTTACCAGCCATTGAACCCTAGCTCCAAACAAATTGATTTCAGGGTTATAGACTGTTAAGGAGAAAAGAAAACTCTTCCCTGCCCCTGCCAGTGTCTCCAAGTTCAGTTACGTTGCCGTTAAAGATCCACATCCTGTTCCGGAATTTTAACCTGATTCCTTTCGATAGGCGGCACGAAAATCGCACACTTTGAAACGGAGCTTCCCTATCTCTTAGGATCGATCGACCCATGTCCAACTGCCGCTACTACGAACCTTTCTCCACTTCAGTCTTCGCTCTCACTGAATATTTGCTACTACCACCAAGATCTGCACTAGAGGCCGTTTCACCCAGCATCACTGCCTAGGCTTCTTCACCGACCTCCACGCCTGCCTACTCGTCAGCGCTGTCATCAACGCCGACGGCGAGAGTGGGTATCACGCTAAGCGCCATCCATTTTCAGGCTAGTTCATTCGGGCAAGTGCGAGTTGTTACACACTCCTTAGCGGATTCCGACTTCCATGGCCACCGTCCTGCTGTCTGATTAACTAACACCTTTGCGGTGTCCGCGAGCGTAAATTCCGGCACCTTAACCTCGCTCGGTTCATCCCGCATCGCCAGTTCTGCTTACCAAAATGGCCCACTAGAAACTTCTCAATCGCCGAGCGGTCCAATCAAGAGACGGCTCGTTCTACATATTTAAAGTTTGAGAATAGGCTAAGGTTGTTGCAACCCCAAGGCCTCTAATCATTCGCTTTACCACATAAACTGACATGAGTTTCGCTATCCTCGAGTGAACTTCGGCGGAA
>CALYLX010000162.1:25000-37500 GCA_944990035.1 Clitopilus passeckerianus | reverse complement strand
CGACAGAGAGTTTCACAAGATACCCAGACCTTCCGGCCGAAAAGAACTCGCTGGCTCTGTCAGTGTAGCGCGCGTGCGGCCCAGAACATCTAAGGGCATCACGCACTGTTATTGCCTCAAACTTCCGTCTGGGACACCGACAGTCCCTCTAAGCCGGCGACCAGCAAAAGCCGGCCTGGCTATTTAGCAGGTTAAGGTCTCGTTCGTTATCGGAATTAACCAGACAAATCACTCCACCAACTAAGAACGGCCATGCACCACCACCCATAAAATCACGAAAGAGCTATCAACTGTCAATCCTAGTTATGTCTGACCACTGCAGTTTCCCGCTGAGTCAAATTAAGCCGCAGGCTCACACCTGCGGTGCCCTTCCGTCAATTCCTTTAAGTTTCAGCCTTGCGACCATACTCCCCAGAACCCAAAGACTTTGATTTAGGTGCCGAGCGAGACATTTAATTGAAGTCGCCCGATCCCTAGTCGGCATAGTTTACTGTTAAGACTACAACGGTATCTGATCGCGATCCCCTAACCTTCGTTCTTGATTAACGAAAACATCCTGGCAAATGCTCGCAATAGTTGGTCTTGAGTCAATCCAAGAATTTCACCTCTAGCGACTCAATACCAATGCCCCCAACTATCCCTATTAATCATTACGGCGATTCTAGAAACCAACAAAATAGAACCGCACATCCTATTTTATTATTCCATGCTAATGTATTCGAGCATAAGCCTGCTTTGAACACTCTAATTTTCTCAAGCGTAGTCTCCTGGTTCCCCGACGCACACCAATAAAGGGGCACGCCGGCTCACCAAGAGGTAAGGCCCAGTCAGACAGTACACGCCGTTGCGGACCGCCCACCAGGTCTGAAGTTCAACTACGAGCTTTTTAACTGCAACAACTTTAATATACGCTATTGAGCTGGAATTATCGGCTGCCGGCACCAGACTTGCCCTCCAATTGTTCTCAAGTGGATTTAAATTGTTCTCATTCCAATTATAAGACCCGAAAGAGCCCTATATTGTTATTTATTGTCACTACCTCCCCGTCGGGATTGGGTAATTTGCGCGCCTGCTGCCTTCTTGGTGCGGTAGCCGTTTCTCAGGCTCCTCTCCTAATCGAACCCTTATTCCCTGCTACCCGTCAAACCATGGTAGGCCTCTATCCTACCATCGAAAGTCGATAGGCAGATATTTGAATGAAGCATCGCCGGCACAAGGCCATGCGATTCGGTGTTATTATGAATCACTGGCCGAGCGGCGAGCCGCTGGTTTTTTATCTAATAAATACACCCCTTCCGGAAGTCGGGGCTTGATTGCATGTATTAGCTCTAGAATTACCACAGTTATCCATGTAGTGCGTTACCATCAAATAAACTATAATCGATTTAATGAGCCATTCGCAGTTTCACAGTACAAATTTGTTTATACTTAGACATGCATGGCTTAATTCGGCAAGCATATTACTCACCGGCAAGGATCAACCAGGTAACTTTCCGCCCCGCATTTAATGCGATACGCGATAATAGCAACACGAATGTTGCGTTTCGCTCAGGAGTTCGTCAATTGGTTAACGATTCGATTGTAACTTCATAGACATTTCCTATTCAGTACTTTGTCTCGAAGCACGCAATCGAAACACCTTGTTCCCGATTCACAAATTTCGACATCTTTCTCCTTGTTATCAATAACAAAGCATCAGAGCCTTCAGAGAGAACTACCATCCACCAGCTATGTAAACCAAGACACTGCACAGTAGAGGCGGATTCCCAAGTGGTTGGTTGCAACAGGTTTAGCTATCAGCAAGCAATCCACAGCCTTTCGACATTGCAAGCACCAAGAGATACTTGACTTGCAGAGAGACATATGCCTCAATCGTGCTCGGCCAAGCCTATTCCAAGTCAGTGTATCCTGTTCGACAGGTGCATCTATGACTCGGTCCAAGACTAGCCAGCCATCCCATTGCTGGCGATACCTGACACAGTCGCCGAGCTTCAGCACTACTTTGTGCGTTCAACCCCACGCGATTTAACGAGCGGTACTACAAGGACTCATCCAAGCCGTAACACGTACTGCTTCGATGTTCTTTTTGTTTCCTCTCATGTAGTAGGAATTGTGACTTGTTTGGTCGGGTTGTGCCCAAATGCACATGAGGCGAGTCGATGTGTCCACTATATCGTTCTTGATTTTCTGTAACTGTGTTACAAACACCCTAGAAATGCATTCCAGGGCGCATGAAGACTTCTGCAATTGGTTTGGCTCACTTGGGAGGCCGACTGGTGTCAGCTTGTCAGCCCCAAACACGAATATGTTCAAAGATAGCATTGAGCTAGTAGACATACGTCAGCCACCCACTATCAGCCGAGCCAAACTCCAGATGCCACCCTCATGATCAGCCATCCAGAGTGACTAGTGCTCCACTTGTGCAAGTGTGTCAGCCAAGCAGTCACCTACCCTCTGCGAGCTTGGTATCCATGTCAGCCTCCATGTAGTCAGTGATGTCAGCCACCTCTGCGGAGGCGACCCAAACCCCTAAAGTTCATGTCCTGGTCAGCCACCTACTGTATACCAGAGTACCCTCATGTCAGCCAGTCAGTCAGATTCAACTAGTCCAAACTCCTTCCCTGGTCAGCCTCCCAGTTCTATAACTTGCCCTTCCCCGTAACGTTGCCCACACAGTCAGCCACTCCCATGGCCGACCACAAACCCTAATGGCAATCCAGCCTCTCCTTCTGTCAATGTCAGACTATAAACTCCCACTTGTGAGCTGCTTAAAGTCATACATACCGACATTACTACTAAACCCTAATGCCAGCCACCCTCTCAGTCAGCCTCTTCTAACCCCTATTGCCAGCCACCAAGGCATTCCAGCCACCGAATGACCCACGACCTCACCGAAACCAACTCACCTAACCCCTTGACCGACCTACACTTACTAACTAACTCACCTAACCTAAACCCTAACCTACACCTACTAACTAACTCACCTAACCTAAGCCCTCACTACCACCTACTACCTAACTCACCTAGCCTAAGCCCTTACTACCACCTACTTACTAACTCACCTAGCCTAAACCCCAACATTGCATACCTGATCGAGTGGCTAACCCTAACTTGGGGCGGGAATAAATTCAAAATGTATTCGGGTTTGTTTATCAACATCATTTCATTATAGCCTAGTTACATTACTAATGACAAGAAATAGAAACATAAATGCAAGTCTCCGACTACCCAGCCGCACCAAAAGCAAAACCACAGCACCCAGGATCCCCGCGTGGTCCCCCACCGTGGTACTAACTAGGCGGCACTCTGTTAACTGCAGACGGACGGGATGCAGGCTGCAGAGTCCTATGGCCGTGGATAACAAACGCGCCCTGGACTCCTACTTATGCGGTTCAAATCACCCTAAACTGGCGTAAAATAAGCTCTATTTACTATACTACGACCCATACGCTATACTACGTGCACTGTTAACCGAACCATTTGTTAGCGAATTGAACTAGCCATTCTATTTGAACAGCCTGACTGCCACTATTAGAGTCAGACATCCAAAGGCGTCGTTTCAACCCTCACTGTGCCGACCCCAACCTTGTGCCCAGCGCACCACGAAGGCGGCCCACGCTTGACGCTGCTATTGGGTTCAACGCAATCGGGCGAATGTAGGCATTTGGCATTGGGTGAGTACTCACTGACAGAGGGCACTAGAGTGGAAACTGCACGGCAATGCTTTCATCATTCAAAGGCAAGCAGATCTAGTTCTAATTGGAATGGTGCTTACCAGTTTCGCTGCCCTGATCCATTCTTCATTTTAAGACCGAATCTCGTATCTAGAACTGAAGTAGTCAGCCGCTAGTCCAATTTGAAAGGTTTAGGCTCAGACAAATGGCACTAAGTACACTAGAGACGCTAACGAAAGCGTTCACCTGTTGAAAACATCTCTTTTCTTCGATGGCCGTATAAGACGGGAAAGAATACTAGTCATCCTAGTAGTGAAAAGACATGTACTCACCCAAACCACGTCGATTTGACCAGCCCCGAAGTTCCCCGCTCGAAAAGAGAAAAGAGAAAGAGTTCAACAATAGTTGAACAAATCTTGAATGGCTTAACCTCAGCGATCGTAGCAACAAGGCTACTCTACCGCTTACAGTACCCCGCTCCCATTCAAGTCGTCTGCAGCGATTCACCCCCGCCCATATTATGATTACAATTCAGACGAGTTACCTCAGCATTTCCGCAAAGGCAACCAAGCCCACTTGATGGTACACGAGCAAAGCTCTATTTTAACACAAGTCATATGTAAGGGACCAACATCATCGCTTTCTAGCACGGATTCTGGCTTAGAGGCGTTCAGCCATAATCCAGCAGATGATAGCTTCGCGCCATTGCCCGCCTGACAGGCGCAAATACCAAATATCCGAATCAATCTTCTCGTACTAAGTTCAATTACTATTACGATAACACTCCATCAGTAGGGTAAAACTAACCTGTCTCACGACGGTCTAAACCCAGCTCACGTTCCCTATTAGCGGCGAACAATCCAACGCTTACCGAACCTGCTTGCATGACAGAAGAGCCGACATCGGCGATCAAAAAGCAACGTCGCTATGAACGCTTGGCTGCCACAAGCCAGTTATCCCTGTGGTAACTTTTCTGGCACCTCTAGCCTCAAATTCCGAGGACTAAAGGATCGATAGGCCACACTTTCATGGTTTGTATTCACACTGAAAATCAAAATCAAGGACTTTTACCCTTTTGTTCTACTGGATTTCTGTTCTCGATGAGTCCCCCTTATGACACCTGCGTTATCTTTAACAGATGTGCCGCCCAGCCAAACTCCCACCCGACAATGTTTCAACCCGGATCGGCCTGTAAAAGACCTTGAAGCCAAAAGGCGTGACGTTAATCCCAGCTCCGCCTCATCAATAAGTAAAGACGATAAAGCTGAGTGGTATTTCAACGGCGCCGAAGCTCCCACTTATTCTACACCCTCTATGTCTTTTCACAATGTCAAACTAGAGTCAAGCTCAACAGGGTCTTCTTTTCCCCGCCGATTCTGCCAAGCCCGCTCTTGGTCGGTTTCGCTAGATAGTAGTGATGCACATGAATCTCGTTAATCCATTCATGCGTCACCATTGATGACGAGGCATTTGGCTACCTTAAGAGAGTCATAGTTACTCCCGCCTTTACCCGCTTGGTTGAATTTCTTCACTTTCGACATTCAGAGCACTGGGCAGAAATCACATTGCGTCAACACCACTTTCTGGCCATCGCAATGCTATGTTTTAATTGTACAGTCCGATTCCCTTGTCCGTACCAGTTCTAAGTTGGTTGTTGCGTGCGCCGGACGCCCGCGGAAGGGCAGCCAAGGCCATCCACCATCAGGTCCCGGCCAAGTCCACCTGTGAGGGCACCCCCAAGCAGTCCTAGCTAGGTCCCGAGGCTTCCAACCAAGGCCCGACACACCCAACCCTTGAGCCAATCCTTTTCCCAAGCTACTGATCTATTTTGCCGACTTCCCTTATCTACATTGTTCTATCAACTAGAGGCTGTTCACCTTGGCACCTGCTGCAAGCATGAGTACGACCAGCGAAAATTATTCATTCCCTTGGATTTTCAAGGATGTCAAGAACGCACCGACACAACAGAGGTGCATGGGCTCTACCAGCCATTGAACCCTAGCTCCAAACAAATTGATTTCAGGGTTATAGATCAAGCGAGAAAAGAAAACTCTTCCCGGCCCCTGCCAGTGTCTCCAAGTTCAGTTACGTTGCCGTTAAAGATCCACATCCTGGTTCCGAATTTTAACCGATTCCTTTCGATAGGCGGCACGAAAATCGCACACTTTGAAACGGAGCTTCCCTATCTCTTAGGATCGATCGACCCATGTCCAACTGCTGTTACTACGAACCTTTCTCCACTTCAGTCTTCAAGGCTCACTTGAATATTTGCTACTACCACCAAGATCTGCACTAGAGGCCGTTTCACCCAGCATCACTGCCTAGGCTTCTTCACCGACCTCCACGCCTGCCTACTGCCAGCGCGTCACTTCAACGCCGACGGCGAGGTATGGGTATCACGCTAAGCGCCATCCATTTTCAGGGCTAGTTCATTCGGTGCGAGTTGTTACACACTTAGCGATTCCGACTTCCATGGCCACCGTCCTGTTGTCTAGATTAACTAACACCTTTTGCGGTGTTCGACGAGCGTAAATTCCGGCACCTTAACCTCGCTCGGTTCATCCCGCATCGCCAGTTCTGCTTACCAAAACGGCCCACTAGAAACTCAATCGCCGAGCGGTCCAATCAAGAGACGCCTGCTCTTACATATTTAAAGTTTAGAATAGGCTAGGTTGTTGCAACCCAAGGCCTCTAATCATTCGCTTTACCACATAAACTGATATGAGTTTCTGCTATCCTCGATGAACTTCGGCAGAACCAGCTACTAGATGGTTCGATTAGTCTTTCGCCCTATACCCAAATTTGACGATCGATTTGCACGTCAGAATCGCTACGAGCCTCCACCAGAGTTTCTCTGGCTTCACCCTATTCAGGCATAGTTCACCATCTTTCGGGTCCCAACATACATGCTCTACCGCGAGCCGTCACTGTGGGTCTGGTCCGGGCGTCGATGCTCCCCACGACAGGGATCTCAACTTTCACTTTCATTACGCGCCGGGTTTTCCACCCAAACACTCGCAGGCATTAGACTCCTTGGTCCGTGTTTCAAGACGGGTCGATTAAAGCCATTATGCCAGCATCCTAAGCACGAACGTGGGCG
Organism: Clitopilus passeckerianus; assembly: GCA_944990035.1. Taxonomy (NCBI): domain Eukaryota; kingdom Fungi; phylum Basidiomycota; class Agaricomycetes; order Agaricales; family Entolomataceae; genus Clitopilus; species Clitopilus passeckerianus. Next base: position 30,726 of record CALYLX010000162.1, on the reverse strand, counting down.
AACCCCGACCTTGCGGCGTGCCGAGTTCTCAATCCCAACCGATGATACAACCAGAAGCTATAACACATCCGCATGCCACATTCCTCTGGCCTTTTTCCACCGGTCAAAATTGATGCCGACCGTCAACCAAGAAATACACCAAGCAAAAGCAAGGCCGATTCCTAGCCAACGCGACTGACTTCAAGCGTTCCCTTTCAACAATTTCACGTATCGTTTAACTCTCTTTCCAAAGTTCTTTTCATCTTTCCTCACGGTACTTGTTCGCTATCGGCTCTCGCCAATATTTAGCTTTAGATGGAATTTACCACCCATTTAGAGCTGCATTCCCAAACAACTCGACTCTTGAGAGCGCATCACAAAGCCCTGGTAGTCCGTGTCAAAGACGGGATTCTCACCTCTAGCGACGCTCCATTCCATGGGAGACTTATACACGGTCCAGCGCGGATAACGCCTTCTAGATTATAACTCGGGCAGCCAAAGACTACCAGATTTTAAATTTGAGCTTTTCCCGCTTCACTGCAGCTATTTAATCCTTGTTAGTTTCTTTTCCTCCGCTTATCGATATGCTTAAGTTCAGCGGGTAATCCTACCTGATTTGAGGTCAGATTGTCAAATGTTGTCTGAAGACGATTAGAAGCGAAGCCTCAACATGTCACTTCTCAACGGGCGTATAATTATCACACCATGATTAGCGGCAAAGCTCTGCTAATGCATTTGGGCGATAGCCGACTATAAGCCCGCAAATCCTACGATCCAAGCCATACAGGTTAATAAAAACTTGTATAGTTGAGAATTTAATGACACTCAACAGGCATGCTCCTGAATACCAAGGAGCGCAAGGCGCGTCAAAGATTCGACGATTCACCAATTCTGCACCACATTACTTATCGCATTTCGCTGCGTTCTTCATCGATGCGAGAGCCAAGAGATCCGTTGTTGAAAGTTGTATTTGATTTAAAGGCACAAAGGCCCAGCAATACATTCTAATACATTCATTCGGGTATAAAAACATAGATCGAAACACAAGAACAGCCGGCTTTCGCAAGCAGTTCTCAATCCGAGTTGCCTCGAAACGTTTCTAGTCTACAAAAGGTGCACAGGTGGTTAAATTTGGTGGCAAGCGTGCACATGCCCCGGCGACCAGCAACAGCTTGACCAAGTTTATTCAATAACGATCCTTCCGCATGTTCACCTACTAAACCTTGTTACGACTTTTTTACTTCCTCTAAATGACCAAGTTTGATCAGCTTCTCAGTAATAGGGTGCCGTTGCCGGCTCCTCAAAACCAACCGAGACCTCACTAAGCCATTCAATCGGTAGTAGCGACGGGCGGTGTGTACAAAGGCAGTGACGTAATCAACGCGAGCCGACGACTCACGCTACTAGGTATTCCTCGTCAAGAGCAATAATTGCAATGCTCTATCCCCAGCACGACAGAGTTTCACAAGATTACCCAGACCTTCCGGCCAAAAGAACTCGCTGGCTCTGTCACAGCGTAGCGGCGTGCCCAGAACATCTAAGGCATCACAGACCTGTTATTGCTCAAACTTCCGTCGGGACACCGACAGTCCTCTAAGAAGCCGCGACCAGCAAAAGCCGGCCTGGCTATTTAGCAGGTTAAGGTCTCGCTTGCATCTAATTAACCAGACAAATCACTCCACCAACTAAGAACGGCCATGCACCACCACCCATAAAATCAGCGAAAGAGCTATCAATCTGTCAATCCTAGTTATGTCCTGACCTGCGAGTTTCCCCGCTGTTGAGTCAAATTAAGCCGCAGGCTCCACACCTGGTGCGTCTCTTCCGTCAATTCCTTTAAGTTTCAGCCTTGCGACCATACTCCCCAGAACCCAAAGACTTTGATTTCTCGTAAGGCCGAGCGAGACATTTAATTAAGTCGCCCGATCCCTAGTCGGCATAGTTTATGTTAAGACTACAACGGTATCTCGATCGTTTTCGATCCCCTAACCTTCGTTCTGATTAACGAAAACATCCTTGGCAAATGCTTTCGCAATAGTTGGTCTCTGAGTCAATCCAAGAATTTCACCTCTAGCGACTCAATACCAATGCCCCCAACTATCCCTATTAATCATTACGGCGATTCTAGAAACCAACAAAATAGAACCGCACATCCTATTTTATTATTCCACGCTAATGTATTCGAGCATAAGCCTGCTTTCAACACTCTAATTTTCTCAGCGCAAAGTCCTGGTTCCCCGACGCACACCAATAAAGCGGCACGCCGGCTCACCAAGCAAGGCCCAGTCAGACAGTACACGCCGTTGCGGACCGCCCGACCAGGTCTGAAGTTCAACTACGAGCTTTTTAACTGCAACAACTTTAATATACGCTATTGGAGCTGGAATTACCGCGGCTGCCGGCACCAGACTTGCCCTCCAATTGTTCCTCAATGATTTAAATTGTTCTCATTCCAATTATAAGACCCGAAAGAGCCCTATATTGTTATTTATTGTCACTACCTCCCGTGTCGGATTGGGTAATTTGCGCGCCTGCTGCCTTCCTTGGATGTGGTAGCCGTTTCTCAGGCTCCTCTCCGGAATCGAACCCTTATTCCCCTGTTACCCGTCAAACCACGGTAGGCCTCTATCCTACCATCGAAAGTTGATAGTGCGATATTTGAATGAAGCATCGCGGCACAAGCGCCATGCGATTCGAGAGCTATTATGAATCACAAGGGAGCGGCGAGCCGCGTTGGTTTTTTATCTAATAAATACACCCTTCCTAAGTCGGGCTGATTGTACGTATTAGCTCTAGAATTACCACAGTTATCCACAGAGCTGGCATCATCAAATAAACTATAATCGATTTAACGAGCCATTCGCAGTTTCACAGTACAAATTTGTTTATACTAGACATGCATGGCTTAATCTTCGGACAAGCATACGACTACCGGCAGGATCAACCACAGAATTACTTTCCGTCCTCGCATGAATGCGATACGCGATAATAGCAACACGAATGTTGCTTCGCCAGGAGTTCGTCAATTGTTAACGATTCGATTGTAATTCATAGACATTTCCTATTCAGTACTTTGTCTCAAGCACGCAATCGAAACACCTTGTTCCCCGATTCACAAATTTCGACATCTTTCTCCTGTTATCAATAACAAAGATCAGAGCCTTCAGAGAGAACTACCATCCACCAGCTACGTAAACCAAGACACTGCACAGAGAGGCGATTCCCAAGTGGTTGGTTGCAACAGGCTTAGCTATCAGCAAGCAATCCACAGCTTTCGACATTGCAAGCACCAAGAAGACTTGACTTAGAGAGAGAGACATATGCCTCAATCGTGCTCGGCCAAGCCTATTCCAAGTCAGTGTATCCTGTTCGATGCATCTATGACTCGGTCCAAGACTAGCCAGCCATCCCATTGCTGGCGATACTGTGACACAGTCGCCGAGCTCGAAAGCACTACTGCGTTCAACCCCAATGCGATGAACGAGCGGTACTACAGGCGACTCATCCAAGCCGTAACACGTACTGCTTCGATGTTCTTTTTGTTTCCCTCTCATGTAGTAGGTTGTGACTTGTTTGGTCGGGTTGTGCCCAAATGCACACGAGGCGCGAGCCGACGTGTCCACTATATCGCGTTCTTGATTTTCTCAGTAACCAAAGTGTTACAAACACCCTAGAAATGCATTCCAGGGCGCACAAGACTTCTGCAATTGGTTTGGCTCACGGAGGCCGACCGCCAGCGTTGTCAGCCCCAAACACAATATGTCTCGAAAGATAGCATTGAGCTAGTATTACATGTCAGCCACCCACTATCAGCCGAGCCAAACTCCAGATGCCACCCTCACGATCAGCCATCCAGAGCGACTAGTGCTCCACTTGTGCAAGCGTGTCAGCCAAGCAGTCACCTACCCTCTGCGAAGCCAAGATCCACGCCAGCCTCCTCCACGTAGTCAGCGCACGCCAGCCACCTCTCGTGAGGCGACCCAAACCCCTAAAGTTCATGTCCTGGTCAGCCACCTACTGTATACCAGAGTACCCTCATGTCAGCCAGTCAGTCAGATTGAACTAGTCCAAACTCCTTCCTGGTCAGCCTCCCAGTTCTATAACTTGCCCTTCCCCTTGTGTAACGTTGCCCACACAGTCAGCCACTCCCTACGGGCCGACCACAAACCCTAATGGCAATCCAGCTCTCCTTCTGTCAATGTCAGGACTATAAACTCCCACTTGTGAGCTGCTTAAAGTCATACATACCGACATTACTACTAAACCCTAATGTCAGCCACCCTCTCAGTCAGCCTCTTCTAACCCCTATGTCAGCCACCAAGGCATTCCAGCCACCGAATGGACCCACGACCTCACTGAAACCAACTCACCTAACCCCTGGACCGACCTACACTTACTAACTAACTCACCTAACCTAAACCCTAACCTACACCTACTAACTAACTCACCTAACCTAAGCCCTCACTACCACCTACTACCTAACTCACCTAGCCTAAGCCCTTACTACCACCTACTTACTAACTCACCTAGCCTAAACCCCAACATTGCATACCTGACGAGTGGCTAACCCTAACTTGGGTGGGTTTAATAAATTCAAAACAGATTCGGTTTGGTTTATCAACATCATTTCATTATAGCCTAGTTACATTACTAATGACAAGTAAATGAAGCAACATAAATGTACAAGTCCGACTACCCAGCCGCACCAAAAGCAAAACCACAGCACCCAGGATTCCCGCGCGGCCCCACCGTGGTACTAACTAGGCGGCACTCTGTTAACTGCGCAGACGGACGGATGCGGTGCTTTCAGAGTCCTATGGCCGTGATAACAAACGCGCCCTGACTCCTACTTATGTTCAAATCACCCTAAACTGGCGTAAAATAAGCTCTATTTACTATACTATCGACCCATACGCTATACTACGTACCGTTAACCGAACCATTTGTTGCGAATCAACTAGCCATTCTATTTGAACAGCCTGGACTGCCACTATTAGAGTCAGACATCCAAAGAAGGCCGTTTCAACCCTCACTGTGCCGACCCCAACCTTGTGCCCAGCGCACCACGAATGGCGGCCCACGCTTGACGCGTTATCGCTCAACGCAACCGCTTTAATGTAGGCATTTGGCATTAGGTGAGTACTCCACTTGATTGTAGAGGCACTAGAGCGAAACTGCGAACGGCGAATGCTTTCATCATTCAAAGTGGCAGTGCAGACTAGTTCTAATGGAATGGCGCTTACCAGTTTCGCTGCCCTGCATCCATTCTTCATTTTAAGACGAATCTCGATCTAGAATCAAGTAGTCAGCCGCTAGTCCAATTTGAAAGGGTTTAGGCTCAGACAAATGCACTGCAAGTACACTAGAGACGCTAACGAAAGCGTTCACCTGTTGAAAACAGTTTCTTTTCTCGATACGGTCGTATAAGACGGGGAAGAGAATACTAGTCATCCTAGTAGTAGAAAGGACATGTACTCACCCAAACCACGCCGATTTGACCAGCCCCGAAGTTCCCCGTTCGAAAAGAGAAAAGAGAAAGAGTTCAACAATAGTTGAACAAATCTTTAGAACAAGGGCTTAACCTCATGATCGTAGCAACAAGGCTACTCTACCGCTTACAGTACCCCGTTCCCATTCAAGTCGTCTGCAAAGCGATTCACCCCGCCCATACATGATTATATTCGTAGACGAGTTACCTCAGCATTTCCGCAAGCGCAACCAAGCCCACTGATTTGGTACACGAGCAA
>CALYLX010000162.1:17500-22500 GCA_944990035.1 Clitopilus passeckerianus | reverse complement strand
CCTAAGCACGAACGGGCGAACCCCGACCTTGCGGCGTGCTCGAGTTCCTCAATCCCAACCGATGTATACAACCGTAAGCTATAACACATCCGAAGATGCCACATTCCTCTGGCCTTTTTCCACCGGCCGTACTGATGCCACCCACAACCATAAATACACCAAGCAAAAGCAAGGCCGATTCCTAGCCAACGCGACTGACTTCAAGCGTTTCCTTTCAACAATTTCACGTACTGTTTAACTCTCTTTCCAAAGTTCTTTTCATCTTTCCCTCACGGTACTTGTTCGCTATCGGTCTCTCGCCAATATTTAGCTTTAGATGGAATTTACCACCCATTTAGAGCTGCATTCCCAAACAACTCGACTCTTTGAGAGCGCATCACAAAGCCCCGGTAGTCCGTGTCAAAGACGGATTCTCACCTCTAGCGACGCTCCATTCCGTGAGACTTATACACGGTCCAGCGGATAACGCTTCTAGATTACAACTCGGGCAGCCAAAGACTACCAGATTTTAAATTTGAGCTTTTCCCGCTTCACTCGCAGTTACTAGGAATCCTTGTTAGTTTCTTTTCCTCCGCTTACTGATATGCTTAAGTTCAGCGGGTAATCCTACCTGATTGAGGTCAGATTGTCAAATGTTGTCTGTGAAGACGATTAGAAGCGAAGCCTCAACATGTCACTTCTCAATGGCGTAGATAATTATCACACCATAGATTAGCGGCAAAAGCTCTGCTAATGCATTTGGCGATAGCCGACTCTAAGCCCGCAAATCCCACGATCCAAGCCATACAGGTTAATAAAAACTTGTATAGTTGAGAATTTAATGACACTCAACAGGCATGCTCCTCGAATACAAGGAGCGCAAAGTGCGTTCAAAGATTCGACGATTCACCGAATTCTGCAATTCACATTACTTATCGCATTTCGCTGCGTTCTTCATCGACGCGAGAGCCAAGAGATCCGTTGTTGAAAGTTGTATTTGATTTAAAGGCACAAAGGCCCAGCAATACATTCTAATACATTCATTCGGGTATGTAAAACATAGATCGAGACACAAGAACAGCTGGCTTTCGCAAAGCAGTTCTCAATCCGAGGCCTCGAGAAACGTTTCTAGTCTACAAAAGGTGCACAGGTGGTTAAATTTGGTGGCAAGCGTGCACATGCCCCGCGACCAGCAACAGCTTGACCAAGTTTATTCAATAACGATCCTTCCGCAGGCTCACCTACGGAAACCTTGTTACGACTTTTACTTCCTCTAAATGACCAAGCTTGATCAGCTTCTCAGTAATAGGGTGCCGTTGCCGGCTCCCCAAAACCAATCCGAGACCTCACTAAGCCATTCAATCGGTAGTAGCGACGGGCGGTGTGTACAAAGGGCAGGACGTAATCAACGCGAGCCGATGACTCACGCTTACTAGGTATTCCTCGTCAAGAGCAATAATTGCAATGCTCTATCCCCAGCACGACAGAGTTTCACAAGATTACCAGACCTTCCGGCCAGCGAAAGAACTCGCTGGCTCTGTCAGTGCGCGCGGCCCAGAACATCTAAGGGCATCACAGACCTGTTATTGCCTCAAACTTCCGTCAGTGTAGACACCGACAGTCCTCTAAGAGCCGGCGACCAGCAAAAGCCGGCCCGGCTATTTAGCGTTAGCGTCTCGCAAGCTATCTAATTAACCAGACAAATCACTCCACCAACTAACGGCCATGCACCACCACCCATAAAATCAGCGAAAGAGCTATCAATCTGTCAATCCTAGTTATGTCTGACCTGCGAGTTTCCCTGCTGAGTCAAATTAAGCCGCAGGCTCCACACCGCGGTGCCCTTCCGTCAATTCCTTTAAGTTTCAGCCTTGCGACCATACTCCCCAGAACCCAAAGACTTTGATTTAGGTGCCGAGCGAGACATTTAATTTGAAGTCGCCCGATCCCTAGTCGGCATAGTTTACTGTTAAGACTACAACGGTATCTCGATCGCTTTCGATCCCCTAACCTTCGTTCTTCGATTAACGAAAACATCCTTGGCAAATGCTGCAATAGTTGGTCTTGAGTCAATCCAAGAATTTCACCTCTAGCGACTCAATACCAATGCCCCCAACTATCCCTATTAATCATTACGGCGATTCTAGAAACCAACAAAATAACCGCACATCCTATTTTATTATTCCATGCTAATGTATTCGAGCATAAGCCTGCTTTGAACACTCTAATTTTCTCACAAAGTCCTGGTTCCCCGACGCACACCAATAGCGGCACGCCGGCTCACCAAGCAGAAGGCCCAGTCGACAGTACACCGTTAAGCGGACCGCCCGACCAGGTCTGAAGTTCAACTACGAGCTTTTAACTGCAACAACTTTAATATACGCTATTGAGCTGGAATTACCGCGGCTGCTGGCACCAGACTTGCCCTCCAATTGTTCCTCGTTAGTGATTTAAATTGTTCTCATTCCAATTATAAGACCCGAAAGAGCCCTATATTGTTATTTATTGTCACTACCTCCCGTGTCGGATTGGGTAATTTGCGCGCCTGCTGCCTTCCTTGGATGCGGTAGCCGCTTTCAGGCTCCTCTCCGAATCGAACCCTTATTCCCCGTTACCCGTCGAAACCACAGAGGCCTCTATCCTACCATCGAAAGCTGATAGTGCAGATATTTGAACGAAGCATCGCCGGCACAAGGCCATGCGATTCGAGAAGTTATTATGAATCACCAAGGAGCGGCGAGCCGCGTTGGTTTTTATCTAATAAATACACCCCTTCCTAAGTCGGCTTCGATTGCATGTATTAGCTCTAGAATTACCACAGTTATCCATGTAGCAAGTACCATCAAATAAACTATAATCGATTTAATGAGCCATTCGCAGTTTCACAGTACAAATTTGTTTATACTTAGACATGCATGGCTTAATCTTCGGACAAGCATATTTACTCACGGCGATCAACCAGGAATTACTTTCCGTCCTCGCATGAATGCGATACGCGATAATAGCAACACGAATGTTGCGTTCGCCAGGAGTTCGTCAATTGGTTAACGATTCGATTGTAACTTCATGTACATTTCCTATTCAGTACTTTGTCTCAAGCACGCAATCGAAACACCTTGTTCCCGATTCACAAATTTCAGACATCTTTCCTTGTTATTGAATAACAAAGATCAGAGCCTTCAGAGAGAACTACCATCCACCAGCTATGTAAACTAAGACACTGCACAGTAGAGGCGATTCCTGCTGGTTGGTTGCAACAGGCTTAGCTATCAGCAAGCAATCCACAGCCTTTCGACATTGCAAGCACCAAGAGCACTTGACTTGCAGCAGAGACATATGCCTCAATCGTGCTCGGCCAAGCCTATTCCAAGTCAGCGTATCCTGTTCGATAAGGCATCTACGACTCGGTCCAAGACTAGCCAGCCATCCCATTGCTGGCGATACTCTGACACAGTCGCCGAGCCAAAGCACTACTTTGTGCTCAACCCCACGCGGATTAACGAGCGGTACTACAAGGACTCATCCAAGCCGTAACACGTACTGCTTCGATGCTCTTTTGTTTCCTCTCATGTAGTATGGGTGTGACTTGTTTGGTCGGGTTGCGTGCCTAAATGCACACGAGGCGCGAATACGATGGTCCACTATATCGCGTTTCTGATTTTCTGTAACCAAAGTGTTACAAACACCCTAGAAATGCATTCCAGGGCGCATGAAGACTTCTGCAATTGGTTTGGCTCACTTTATACCGATCGCGTCAGCGCTGGCCAGCCCCAAACATGAATATGTCTCGAAAGATAGCATTAGAACAGTATTACATGTCAGCCACCCACTATCAGCCGAGCCAAACCCAGATGCCACCCTCATGATCAGCCATCCAGAGCGACTAGTGCCCACTTGTGCAAGCTGTCAGCCAAGCAGTCACCTACCCTCTCGAAGCTCAAGATCCATGCCAGCCTCTCCATGTAGCTTCAGCGTACGTCAGCCACCTCTGTGAGGCGACCCAAACCCCTAAAGTTCATGTCCTGGTCAGCCACCTACTGTATACCAGAGTACCCTCATGTCAGCCAGTCAGTCAGATCAACTAGTCCAAACTCCTTCCTGGTCAGCCTCCCAGTTCTATAACTTGCCCTTCCCCTGCGTGCACGTTGCCCACACAGTCAGCCACTCCCTATGGGCTGACCACAAACCCTAACGGCAATCCAGCCTCTCCTTCTGTCAACGTTGGACTATAAACTCCCACTTGTGAGCTGCTTAAAGTCATACATACCGGACATTACTACTAAACCCTAATGTCAGCCACCCTCTCAGTCAGCCTCTTCTAACCCCTATGTCAGCCACCAAGGCATTCCAGCCACTGAATGGACCCACGACCTCACCGAAACCAACTCACCTAACCCCTTGGACCGACCTACACTTACTAACTAACTCACCTAACCTAAACCTAACCTACACCTACTAACTAACTCACTAACCTAAGCCTCACTACCACCACTACCTAACTCACCTAGCCTAAGCCCTTCTACCACCTACTTACTAACTCACCTAGCCTAAACCCCAACATTGCATACCTGACTGAGTGGCTAACCTAACTTGGGTGGGGTTTAATAAATTCAAAACAGATTCGGGTTTGGTTTATCAACATCATTTCATTATAGCCTAGTTACATTACTAATGACAAGTAAATAGAAGCAACATAAATGTACAAGTCTGACTACCCAGCCGCACCAAAAGCAAAAACCACAGCACCCAGGATTCCGCGTGGTCACCGTGGTACTAACTAGGCGGCACTCTGGTTAACTGCGCAGATCGGACGGGATGCGGTGCTTTCAGAGTCCTATGGCCGTGGATAACAAACGCGCCCTGGACTCCTACTTATGCGGTTCAAATCACCTAAACTGGCGTAAAATAAGCTCTATTTACTATACTACTGACCCATACGCTATACTACAGACCTGTTAACTGAACCATTTGTTAGTGAATTGAACTAGCCATTCTATTTGAACAGCCTGGACTGCCGCTAT
>CALYLX010000162.1:0-5000 GCA_944990035.1 Clitopilus passeckerianus | reverse complement strand
AGAGCCAAGAATCCGTTGAAAGTTGTATTTGATTTAAAGGCACAAAGGCCCAGCAATACATTCTAATACATTCATTCGGGTATGTAAAAACATAGACTGAGAAACACAAGAACAGCTGGCTTTCGCGCAGCAGTTCTCAATCCGAGTTGCCTCGAAACGTTTCTAGTCTACAAAGGTGCACAGGTGGTTAAATTTGGTGGCAAGCGTGCACATGCCCGAAGGACCAGCAACAGCTTGACCAAGTTTATTCAATAATGATCCTTCCGCAGGTTCGCTACGGAAACCTTGTTACGACTTTTACTTCCTCTAAATGACCAAGTTTGATCGCTTCTCGGTAATAGGGTGCCGTTGCCGGCTCCCCAAAACCAATCCGGAGACCTCACTAAGCCATTCAATCGGTAGTAGCGACGGGCGGTGTGTACAAAGGGCAGGGACGTAATCAGCGAGCTGATGACTCACGCTTACTAGGTATTCCTCGTTGAAGAGCAATAATTGCAATGCTCTATCCCGGCACGACAGAGTTTCACAAGATTACCCAGACCTTCCGGCCAAGGAAAAGAACTCGCTGGCTCTGTCGGTGTAGCGCGCGTGCGGCCCAGAACATCTAAGGGCATCACAGACCTGTTATTGCCTCAAACTTCCGTCAGTTAGACACTGACAGTCCTCTAGAAGCCGGCGACCAGCAAAAGCCGGCCTGGCTATTTAGCAGGTTAAGGTCTCGTTCGTTATCGGAATTAACCAGACAAATCACTCACCAACTAAGAACGGCATGCACCACCACCCATAAAATCATGAAAGAGCTATCAATCTGTCAATCCTAGTTATGTCTGGACCTGGTGAGTTTCGTGTTGAGTCAAATTAAGCCGCAGGCTCCACACCTGGTGGTGCCCTTCCGTCAATTCCTTTAAGTTTCGCCTTGCGACCATACTCCCCAGAACCCAAAGACTTTGATTTCTCGTAAGGTGCCGAGCGAGACATTTAATTTGAAGTCGCCCGATCCTAGTCGGCATAGTTTACTGTTAAGACTACAACGGTATCTGATCGTTTCGATCCCTAACCTTCGTTCTTGATTAATGAAAACATCGTGGCAAATGCTTTCGCAATAGTTGGTCTTGAGTCAATCCAAAATTTCACCTCTAGCGACTCAATACCAATGCCCCCAACTATCCCTATTAATCATTACGGCGATTCTAGAAAACCAACAAAATAGAACCGCACATCCTATTTTATTATTCCATGCTAATGTATTCGAGCATAAGCCTGCTTTGAACACTCTAATTTTCTCAAGGTAAAAGTCCTGGTTCCCCGACGCACACCAATAAAGGGCACGCCGGCTCACCAAGAGGTAAGGCCCGGTCAGACAGTACACGCCGTTAAGCGGACCGCCCGACCAGGTCTGAAGTTCAGCTACTGAGCTTTTAACTGCAACAACTTTAATATACGCTATTGGAGCTGGAATTACCGCGGCTGCTGGCTGCAGACTTGCCTCAATTGTTCATCGTTAAGGGATTTAAATTGTTCTCATTCAATTATAAGACCGAAAGAGCCCTATATTGTTATTTGTTGTCACTACTCCGTGTCGGGATTGGGTAATTGCGCGCCTGCTGCCCCTGGATGTGGTAGCCGTTTCTCAGGCTCACTCTCCGGAATCGAACCCTTATTCCCGTTACCCGTTGAAACCATGGTGGCCTCTATCCTACCATCGAAAGTTGATAGGGCAGATATTTAGATGAAGCATCGCCGGCACAAGGCCATGCGATTCGAGAAGTTATTATGAATCACCAAGGGAGGCGAGCCGCGTTGGTTTATCTAATAAATACACCCTTCCGGAAGTCGGGGCTTGATTGCATGTATTAGCTCTAGAATTACCACAGTTATCCATGTAGCAAGGTACCATCAAATAAACTATAACTGATTTAATGAGCCGTTCGCAGTTTCGCGGTACAAATTTGTTTATACTTAGACATGCATGGCTTAATCTTTGAGACAAGCATATGACTACTGGCAGGATCAACCAGGTAACTACTTTCCGTCCTCGCATGAATGCGATGCGCGATAATAGCAACACGAATGTTGCGTTACGCTCAGGAGTTCGTCAATTGGTTAACGATTCGGTGTAACTTCATAGACATTTTATATTCAGTACTTTGTCTCTGAAGCACGCAATCGAAACACCTTGTTCCCGATCTCACAAATTTCAGACATCTTTCTCCTTGTTATTGAATAACAAAGATCAGAGCCTTCGGAGAGAACTACCGTCCACCAGCTATGTAAACTAAGACACTGCACAGTGAGGATTCCCAAGTGGTTGGTTGCAACAGGTTTAGCTATCGGCAAGCAATCCACAGCCTTCGACATTGCAAGCACCAAGAGGTACTTGACTTTAGAGCAGAGAGATATGCCTCAATCGTGCTCGGCCAAGCCTATTGAAGTCGGTGTATCACATTCGACAGGTGCATCATGACTCGGTCGAAGACTAGCCAGCCATCCCATTGTTGAGGTATACTGGACACAGTCGTCGAGCAAGCACTACTTTGTGCGTTGGCCCCTATGCGGATGAATGGCCCGGTACTACAAGGACTCATCAAGCCGTAGCTGCGTCTTGCTTCGATGTTCTTTTGTTTCCTCCGTGTAGTAGGAATTGTGACTTGTTTGGTCGGGTTGTGCCCAAATGCACATGAGGCGTGAGTTGATGTGTCCACTATATCGCGTTCTTGATTTTCTGTAACCAAAGTGTTACAAACGCCCTAGAAGCATTCAGGGCGCATGAAGACTACGCAATTGGTTTGGCTCGCTTGGGAGGCTGACTGGTGTCAGTGTTGCCCCAAGCATGAAATATGTCTGAAAGATAGCATGGAGCTAGTATTACATGTCAGCCACCCACTGTCAGCTGAGCCAAACTCCAGATGCCACCCTCGTGATCGGCCATCCAGAGTGACTAGTGCTCGCTTGTGCAAGTGTGTCGGCCAAGCAGTCGCCTACCTCTGTGAGCTTGAAGTATATGTCGGCCTCATCGTAGTAAGTCGGTGCATGTCGGCCACCTCTGTGAGGTGACCCAAACCCTAAAGTTCATGTCCATGGTCGGCCACCTACTGTATACCAGAGTGCACTCCATGTCGACGGTCAGTCAGATTGAACTAGTCCAAACTCATTATAATCGGCCTCGGTTATAACTTGCCATTCCTTGTGTAATGTTGCCCACTGAGTCGGCCAGCTCCCTATGGGCTGACCACAAACCTAATGGCAATCCAGCCTACTCGCATGTCGATGTCGGGACTATAAACTTCCGCTTGTGAGCTGCTTAAGTCATACATGCCGGACATTACTACTAAACCCTAATGTCGCCACCCTATAGTCAGCCTCTTTAACCTATGTCGGCCACCAAGGCATTCCGCCACTGAATGGACCCATGACCTCACAAAACCAACTCACCTAACTTGACGGACCGTATACACTTACTAACTAACTCGCACCTAACCTAAACCCTAGCGCACCTACTAACTAACTCCTTATAACCTAAGCCCTCACACCACCTCTACCTAACTCACCTAGCCTAAGCCGCACTACCATACTTACTAACTCACTAGCCTAAACTGACGTTGCATAGGACTGAGTGGCTAACCTAACTTGGGTGGGGTTTAATAAATTCAAACAGATTCGGGTTTGGTTTATCAACATCATTCATTATAGCCTAGTTACATTACTAATGACAAGTAAATAGAAGCAACGTAAATGTACAAGTCTGACTCTCGGCCGCACCAAAAGCAAAAACCACGGCACCCAGGATTCCCGCGTGGTCCCCGCGTGGTACTAACTAGGCGGCACTCTGGTTAACTGCGCAGATCGGACGGGATGCGGTGCTTTCAAGTCCTATGGCCGTGGATAACAAACGCGCCCTGGACTCACTACTTATGCGGTTAATCACCCTAAACTGGCGTAAAATAAGCTCTATTTACTATACTACTGACCCATACGCTATACTACAGACCTGTTAACTGAACCATTTGTTAGTGAATTGAACTAGCCATTCTATTTGAACAGCCTGGACTGCCACTATTAGAGTCGAGACATCAAAGGAAGGTCGTTTCAACCCTCACTGTGCCGACCCAACCTTGTGCCCAGCGCACCACGAATGGCGGCCACGCTTGGCGCGTTATTGGGTTCAAACGCAATCAGGGGAATGTAGGCATTTGGCGTTAGGGGAGTACTCACTTGATTGTAGAGGGCACTAGAGTGGAAACTGCGAATGAAGGAATGCTTTAAATCATTCAAAGTGGCAGTGCAGACTAGTTCTAATTGGAATGGGTGCTTACCAGTTTCGCTGTCCTTAGATCCATTCTTCATTTTAAGACCGAATCTCGTATCTAGAACTGAAGTAGTCAGCCGTAGTCCAATTTGAAAGGGTTTAGGCTCAGACAAAATGGCACTGGCAAGTACACTAGAGACGCTAATGACGTTCGTATGTTGAAAACAGGCTCTCTTCTCTCGGCGTAGTTAGGTATAAGACGGGGAGAATACTAGTCATCCTAGTAGTAGAAAAAGGACATGTACTCACCCAAACCACGTCGATTTGACCAGCCCTGAAGTTGGTTCGAAGAAGAAAAAAGAAAGAGTTCAACAATAGTTGAACAAATGTAGAACAAGGGCTTAACCTCAGCGGATCGTAGCAACAAGGCTACTCTACACGCTTACAGTACCCCGTTCCCATTCAAGTCGTCTCTGCAAAGGATTCACCCCCGCCCATATTATGATTACAATTCGTAGACGAGTTCCTCGGCGTTCATAAAGGCAACCAAGCCCGCCTGTTTGGTACACGAGCAAAGCTCTATTTTAACACAAGTCATATGTGCGGGACCAACATCATCGTTTCTTACGGATTCTGGCTTAGGCGTTCGGCCATAATCCAGCAGATGATAACTTCGCGCCGTTGCCCGCTCAGGACAGGCGCAATACCAAATATCTGAATGAACAGTTATCTCGTACTAAGTTCAATTACTATT
>CALYLX010000158.1:0-354984 GCA_944990035.1 Clitopilus passeckerianus | reverse complement strand
CTGCGCATGACTCATTACTTACTCAGCATGCTGCGCATGTGCTATATTTAGAACTACTAGATAGGTATATAAACCTGTACCATTTGGTCAAGGCTCCTCAGCTTGACCTAGGCAATCTACCTAACTGCTTAGTTCTTTACTTCGCCTTTAAGTCCCTTGCTTCGTCAATCTCACCAGGTCGTCAGTACAGCCGCAGCTGCTGACAAATCTCTGTCTTTGTTTATCAAAAGACATCGAGCGTAAACAGTATTACCTAAGTTGTTAGGCTCTGCCTTAACAGATCTTGTTTGGTTCAATGATGAACCCAAGGTATTCCACTCTTGTGGTGTCAAATTGGCATTTCTCTGCTTTGAGGTAGAGATCGTTGTTTTGTAGTCTTTGTAAGACTCTGCGTGTGCGTTCTCGGTGTTTTTCTGGATCGTTGGAGAAGATGAGGATGTCGTCCATGTAGATGATGACCCATCCTTCGTCTATCATGTCTCGGAAAAGGTGGTTCATCATTGCTTGGAAGGTACCGGGTGAGTTCATTAGTCCAAAGAACATCACCATTGGTTCAAATAACCCTCGGTTGGTCTTGAACGCTGCTTTCCATTGGTCACCATCTTTGATGCGGATGTTGTGATATCCCCATCGAATGTCGAGTTTGGTGAAGACAGTTGCTCCTTTGAGTTTATCGATGAGTTCGCTAGCGGTAAGGGGTAGCGTTAGGTATTGTTCCTTCGTTGAGTCGTCGGTAATCCTGACATGGTCTCAGGGCTTCCGAGTCTTTCTTTGCAACAAAGAACGGAGATGCTTGTGGGGAGTTGGATTCGGATGTATCCTTTGGCTAGATTTTCCTTGAGAAACTCGTCGAGTTTTCTTGCTCTAAGGGCTGAGCGGATAGACCTTGCAGTCTTTTGGCACGAAATCTGTCTTCAGATCTATGGCGTGATCCCAGGGTCGGCTTGGTGGGAATCGTTCAGATGCTGCTTTCTCAAAGACTTTTCTGTAGTGCTTGAAGATAGTCGGGGATGATTTCGTCAAGGGATTTCTTTGGTTCCTATCTTCGTTTATGTTCCAGGCTTGCGAAATTGATGTTTCGCACGTATCCACACCTGCTGTGTGTGGTGTCTGGTTGCTGGATGGTGTGTTACCACCGTCTGTCGTATTGTGGTAGTTGGCCTGATTGGCCCGTACACAAAATGTCCTTTGTGTGTTCCTGCGTAAGTGGGGGTTCTCCTTGGTGAATATTCCGACTGCCGGTTCGTTCTGGCAGTATGCGATGAGAAAATCTTCATTGATCTCTTCCCGTCTTCGACTATTCGGAAATAGTCGCTAAGTCCTTCTGATTTTCCGGGTTCTCTTCGGAACAATCAGGTGCTGGGGTAGGTGGCGTGTTTTCTCTAGTAGTTGTTCTCGGATGGCTCTCATCCGCTTGATGTCTACTGCTCGCATCAATGTTGCGACAGTCGTTGGGTAATGCGTGATTCGTCGATTTCGAGTGTGCCGTCGCTCCACGATATGATTGGATCTACCCGTTAGCCAGGGTAATCCAAAAATCAGGTGGTCTTTCCCGAGTCCAGTGACAAAACATCTTTTGATGATGGCTGTCCCTATCTTGGCAATAACCCAGGTAAAGTGGGTAATAGTTGTTTGTTCAGGGTGCCATCAACGTTTCGTGCTGTAATCGGTTGTCGGAGTGGGAGTAGTGGGAGGTGATGTGTCTTGGCGAAGACGGAGTCGATAAATGACCCTTGCGCTCGAGTCAATGAGAGCTTTTGTGCCGGCGATTGTTGTATTTCCATCTAGGGGTCTTGTAGAGATTGGGATACGCATAGATTCAGCATAAAAATCAGTAGCTACAAGTACACTGGAAATATCAATCGGGCGGAAGTACTGACGTCGGCTTTGCAGTCTTCCTCTTTAAAACCCTCAGCCTCTGCTTCAGTGTAGAATTCAGCGGCTTCTTCTTGGGGCATGTCAGCTAGGACTGCTCTGACATATTTGATCAACTCGGCTCCTTCTCAGGTTTCTTGTGGAATCGGCTGTCGTTGTTGCTAGGGTAGGTTCTTAAAATTAACCAGCTGAAGACATTGTTGGATCGTGTGACCTTCTTGGAGCAATAGTAGCACAAGTTGTTCTTCTTGTGACTCTTTCCTCCTGGGTGGGCGGCGTTTGGGTGGATCAGTGGTGACGATCAACATCCGCCATTGGGTCTCGGGCTCCAGTAGGTGTTTGTAAGCACCTTTGACCATATCAGATGTCTTGATGATACGGGTATGTCCCATGATTGTCTTGGCACGTCGCCAGTTGTTGTCAAACTGGACGCCTTCTTGACCCAATCGTCGAATGTGGTAGGAGGAATCGGAAAGAGAATTTTCTCTCGGAGTTTGGGGGTAAGTCCTTATGAAGATCTCAATCTTTGCAGTGTCACCGCTGAGATCAGTTCGTGCAAGAATATTCTTGAAGACGGTGACAAATTCGTCAGCTGTCCCATCCTGTCGTAAGGCTTTGAGTTGGAGGAGTGCGGCAGCTTTGTCGTCGGTAGGGAAAAGCTTCTGAATTGGTTGATAAATTCGGCGTAGGTGGCTTTCCTTTCAGCTGCTGAATATTTATCGTGAAATTCTAATCCCCATGCTGCTGCAGTTCCTTCTTTGAGGAAGGATAGGGCGATGCGAATCTTCTTGTCATCTTCGAGTTGGTTGAGGTTGTTTAGGATGAGGTAGTCTTCAAGTTCCTGAATGAACTTTCTGGTCTTGGATCGGTCTCCGGAGAACGTTTGGGGTTTGGCTCCAATGTCCTTGTTGTTGTTGTCTTGTGACATTTCGTAGTCGAAATCGAAGTCGGTCTCTGGTTCAATTGTTTCTGCACTGGGGCGCTCCTGCGCTCAGCTGTGGGGCTCTCTCTAGCTGTTGTTGTACTTGGTGTTCTTCCTCTTCGGGCAAGACAGAAGCGCTGGTAGACGGGACTAGTGATGGGTTCCTGGATATTGCTGTGGGTAATGGTGCGAAGCGTCGCTGTTCCTCTCGTCTACTTCAATGTCGTGTTCGTTGAGCTCGGACAATAGCAGGGGTCTTATGAGGTCGTTCAGGGGTAGGGAAGTCTAGAGCGTGGAAGTGTCTGTTTTCAACGGCAACGGTGGTGAATGTGAATTTGCCAAGGGAGAGAGGCGTAGCACCAGCGGTTATTTTGTGATTAAAACCGCAGTAGCTTGTTGGTGAACTTGTAGACGTTGTTGGTTCCTTCTACTAGAGTGGTATTTCGTGGCGGGTGGTCTGCCCTGTGTACGACCGTGGTGACTGAGTGGTAGCCGCAACGGCAATCGGCCTGTTGCGTGCTTCTGCTGTGTTGTCGTGGGGTGGGCCTGCGCTAACAATGAGCGGGCCTTCGAACAGCTTGACCTTTTGTTAAGGCAGAGCCTAACAACTTAGGTAATACTGTTTACGCTCGATGTCTTTGATAAACAAAGACAGAGATTTGTCAGCAGCTGCGGCTGTACTGACGACCTGGTGAGATTGACGAAGCAAGGGACTTAAAGGCGAAATAGAGAACTAAGCAGTTAGGTAGATTGCCTAGGTCAAGCTGAGGAGCCTTGACCAAATGGTACAGGTTTATATACCTATCTAGTAGTTCTAAATATAGCACATGCGCAGCATGCTGAGTAAGTAATGAGTCATGCGCAGCATGATGAGTAAGTACATGAGTCAGAAAGAGTCAGATAAGGTATAAGTCTCTCACGATCGTGAGAGATGCGGAGTAAGCATGGAAAAAGATGAAAAATGCGCAGTGATGCGCAGCATATGTGAGTAATCGTGCATAGGTAAGCGGGCCGGGGTATGTAAGGAGAAACATGTAAGCAAAATCATAACAGCTTGTGCTTGCACAGAATTAGTAAGTCCGCGATGCCAAAGGACATGGACGTGTGGTTGCAGATTTATGCAAGCTCGTGATATATTATGATACAATTATACTGTTGATACAGTCTTTCCGATTTATGATACAAACGATGAATACCCAATTCACCTTACAAGTGCTCTCCTATCCTTTGCCGACTTCGTTCATCCGAGGAAAGATCAAACGATTGCGTGGACCCCAGGGTGGCGCTCGTAACGGTGACGAGCGTCTTGTCAGAGTCCTGGGAGGTAGTCCTATTGAGTGCCCCGTCTATATTGATCGGACGAGGCGACATCTGGCCCGTTGGATCCGCTTGGTCATCTCGGGAAGCGAACTGAATCGTACTGAGGTTACAGTCGTCTTCAGAGTCACTTGAGCTTTTGAGCGAGTTGTAGACGACCTCCAGTGCATTGATGAAAGACTGTTTGGAATTTGTATCAGGGACGGCGTGGAAGGTGAATGAGGGAAGGAACCTTACAGGGTCCAACGCAGCGAGGACACCATATGCGAACGTTCGCAAGCCATAGAAGGTGAGATCTAGGTAGGACAGGATGAGCTTTCGTCGTAGCCGGCGGGAAATAAGCGTGGCTTTACCTAAAACAAGTATCCGAAAATCCTACAACATGTGTAAGCCTAACCTTATCTCCGGTACAGGGCATGAAGCATAGAAGGAACTGACCAATTCCGTGTTAAGGCCCACGACGCCTAATCGAACGTCGAGGATCACGGTGGAGAAGTTCATGAGGAGAGATACTATCGGATAGAGCGCTTGAAGAAGTCGACATCAGTACATTGGGGATTTGCTTGGAGAATATGAAAGATACCTACCAATTCGTAAGACAACCTTCCGAAACGCAGGATCTCTCGCCATAACGGCAAGTAGACTCGGTCTTTCTCTAGGTGTAGCAATAGGAGGCAGTTGTTTCTCTCCGACAGGTATAATGTTGTGATCATTCATCAGAATGACGGTGGCTTGCTGAAAAGGACGCCGTCAGAGGAATGAAGATGATTAGCATCGTGGTTGAGTCACCTGAAACCTATACAGCCGGTAGAGCGTAATTGCCGAGCAGAATGTTTCGATAATAGCTGCGAGGGCTATCCACAGGGACTGTGTAGAAACGATCCAGAGTAATCTGCGTTTATGGTCCGCATTGCTATACCAGCAGGTGGCGGTCTCGACGTTCCACCTGGATGGCAATTAAGGTTTATCCTCGGCCAGAAGTTTGGAAACATACCCAAACTGACCGAAACCATATGTTGGCACGTTTAAGGCTAAAGCAAGAGCTATTGCTCCCGCGATGTAGTACTTCTCGGCCTTTCTTCCGTCGACTTCGTGGACAAGTACTAATCTATAAAAGTAAGGAGGAGGTTCCATGTGATCTCAACGAAGGGCTCACTGAAGGTTGATGGCAATACAAGTCGTGAAGAAAGTGGCGAGACAGAGAGTGAACTATTCAGGGATTTAGGAGGGATGTATTACCGCAAGGCGAAACAGGTGCCCACGTTGACGAGAAAGGCTCTGATATCGCAGGCCCTTCCAGACCGGCCAGGAGTGAGGGAGAATGCTATCCCAAACAGGACGCTAGAGAACGACATCAATCAGCTGGCTGTGAGCTGCATGGAAATTACGTACTTGAAGAGCAGGGAGTATGAGAGTAATCGGAAGCTGACCCGGTTGAAGCACTTCCTGGCTCTTTTTCGAAGAGCCACCAGACCATAGGCAACAAGTACGAGGCCACAGACAGTGGTCCCTGGGATAGTTGAGCTCTTTGCAAACTTGTCACTGTAGCAACCCAATGTCAGATCGATTGAAAGACGTGAAGGAATAGGTTACTCACGCGAATGCAACTTGGCTTTTCGATAGCGTAGCGCCCTGGTCAAAGTCTTCTGAGAACATGGCGTAGACAAAAATTTGCCATGGTTGTGTCGCTGAAAATCCTTTGACTTAAGTAAGAGTAGTCATCGAATCCAGGTGCCTTACACACCCTGACAGATATCAGGATCTCCACTCTTTGCTCCGTACCAAAATGGCAATTGTGCAATCAGTAAAAGGTCGGGGTCCTAATAATATGGTTAACAGTCGCGCTCAGGCATGTGTGATATGAAATCTCACTGAAATGGAGCAACGTGGGGCAGGAATTCGTTGTCGGCAACCTCAAGGTTGCCCAAGGGTGTCATGTCCTCGTTCAGGAGGCCCAGAAGGGACGGGGCCTAGTCGACTTTTCTGCTCCAACGAGGCCCAGTTTCCCGAGACGCAGCGAAGCAAATCCTGAACTCGGTAAATTGTCCGATGACTGAACTTGAGGCTCGAAAAATGATCGGAGGCAAATCGGAGGTGGTCCGATTGGCAGGGCGTAAAATTAAAGGAGAACGTACCCAGATCTTCTGAGAGTGTTTCCGTTTCACATTTTGACTTTGAATGTTCGCGTATCCATGCAGGGCGGTAGATTTGGGTAGGTTGTGACAAAGACTCCAGTCGCTCCAGACAAGTTGCGGGCAAGGTTGCGGTTGGGGTACAGCCACCTCCAGGATCGTCTTTCCAGCCAAATAGACATCAGCTAAAGGATTGCCCATTTCAAATATTTAGTAACTCTTGCTCGATTTCTTCGGAGCCCACAATGAACTGCGATCGGCGCTCCCTCGAACTGGAAGCACATATATCAGCGAGACGCATTTCAATTTCCTTTGTAAAATACATCTGAATAATATAAGCATACACCCGACCTCAATTACTTCCATCAAGTCCGTCCACCCATGTGATGTGAACCACTTCCTTTATATGGTATCTATTGTGGGGCATCAGCCCCAACATCCTCGGATGATGCTTGGGCAACCTCTCGCCGAACCACCATGGCTGCAAACGCCAATTTGCTGTCTGTATACTCAAGAACAACCTATAGTCGAGTCTTCTGAATACACTCGCTCCAAATCTGGATACTACGACATGGACCTCACATATCACGATAGCTATAGTCACCCTTCAAGTTAGTCGTGCGTGCATTGGTCAGTCGATAAACTTTTGCGTGCCGACACATACTAAAAACCTGGCAGAAATGACACTATCTCACAGAAGCTTAGGATATATATAGGAGTTTCAAGAGCATGGCTGAGTTAGCCTTGATTCGATGTGGACTTGACGCCGCTTAAATGGTATGCACATCATTCTGAATTGCCTTCCTCCACCTTGCTTACACTTTAGACAGGAGCAGTAGTAGCACTATATACTTGACATCCACCATGTTTCCAATTGAATGGGCCAATTTCAGATTCCATTGAAAGCTTGAAACGGTGCCATTCCCCGCGCATTCCGATGCTCCTCCACCGTGACCCTGTACTCCTCTATCTTCAGTTCACCCAGCATCATTCACGAGCGCCAACAGAATCCTGTCAATCACCAATGATGTCAATTCTGAACAGGAGCATGTCATCCTCCTCCATATTCACTACCCGCATTCAGGCATGCGCACTATTCTGTTACCCACCAATGACGGCAATGATGGGAGCAATGGCTTTGGTGATGATGTAGGCGGGCGAGTGAGAGGGAAGGAGTCATGAACAATGACATGATTTATTTGATAATTGCTAAACCTGGAGCTGAAAGGATGGTGAAGGGTGGCGCATGGATCTGAATGTACATATCTACTGTAGCTTCCTTACGCCCTATGATACCCCAAATATAATGAAACATACATCTTCAGATTCTCAGAATGTAGACCAATGAACACATCCAGGAGTTCGAAGTCGTGAGCAATAGCGAGCGCTGGCACAAACCAACCAGGTTCTTTGATCAGAACTTGGTGCAGAGTACGAACGATAGGAGGTATTTTGCACCGAAACCAGCCTTTGGCTGACGAACTATATTTGCTGCCTTTGAGATACTCAGCGTAATACTCTACCGGGCACCCTGCTGGGACAAAAAAAACTAATAGGTGTATCATCCTCTAAGTAAGAGACTGGCGACGGCGAAGCCGCAAGTCTTGTATTATTACAAGATAACCTAGCCCTGATATATAGTTTGAGACGCAACCCAGGCGACCGAAGACCAATTGCAAGAAGATTCAGAAAACACGGGGCCAGGGTTATAATTGTCGTTCCATGTGCCTTTGGTCATCTAGTTCATGTGTATCTTGCTTCTCAACGTCAAATGAACGATTGTTAAGGCCGCTGACTGCTGTGCCACTATGTGAGATGTTCACCGCCCATACATCTCCTCTCGGATTGGCGGCAAAGTGAAGAGAGGTGAGGCCCGTTTTCTCCTTCGGAGCCGGAGGGGCAGCATTCCCTCCATTTAGCAGGGTAGATGATTGGAGGATAACTTTCAAGGCTTTAATAAAAGACTGAAGAAAGTTGTCAGCCATTGATCTGAGTCCCTTGCCACCCGATACTCACAGGGTCACTTGCTGCAAGTGCACCATACACGAATCCTCGTAATCCGTAGAACGTGAGGTCTTGACAAGAGTAAGTCAGCGATGTACAGTTAAATATAGAAACCAACACATACCTAGCACCAGGAGCCGGAAATCCTGTCGACGATCTACGTGAGACAGAGTAGCAAACATGGCCAGGCCTTTTACTCACCTTTTCATTCATGACATCGAATATCGCCACGTATAGGTCCAGAACGACGGTTGTATAGTTCATGATCAGTGATATAATCGGGTAAAGAGCTGGAAAAAGCGTCAGCAAATCAGTGTTCGCCAGAGAACACTGAGAAATACCTATTCGGACGATGATGTTGCGAAAACGGGGATCGAGGAACATGAGGGGCTGCCTATCAGCCTCCCCTTTATGTCCGCATTTGTCTGCTAAGTACTGGGGATTCGGAGATCCGTGCGACGATGTTCGCGCAGAAGCCGTATCCGAAGCTACAGCAGTACTTGTAGGGATTGTTCCAGTATAGTCGGTGCACGATAAGGTCCTAATAGATTTCTGGACACAGGTATGAGTCGAGGGTCTAACGAACCATTGCAAGGAAGACCAACCACGTGAAAATATAACCAGAACAGCACGATAGCCGAGCAGATAGTTTCAACTGTGGCCGCGAGGGCGATCCACACTGACGACGTCCCAACAATCCATGAGAGTCGAGTTCTGGAGTCGCTGTTGGAGTACCAGCATGTGGCCGTATCCTCGTTCCATCTGACACATTCATCAGTCTAAATTTCCAGACCGAACGGAAAGTGTCCGATGAACGCACCCAAACTGATCCAAGGCCACGGTAGGTATGTTCAGTACCAGAGTGAGTAGGACAGTGCCAAGCACATAGTATTTCTCGAGGTTTTTGCCATTTCTCCGATGCACTAGGACAAGCCTACAGAGTTTTATTAGTTCACAACGAGTTTTCAAAAATAGGTAGACTGACTGGAGATTGATAGCGATGCAGGTCGTGAAGAAGGACGATAGACAGAGGGTGAGCTAGGCGAAAACTTGAGCTCCACCTGCAGACAGACTGGAGTAATCTGGCATTTACGTTGTTAAAGAAGGCTGCGAGACTGCAACCATTACCCGGTGCTGTCGGCGTCAGGGCGTAATCTATACCAAAAAGGACACTGGGGAGACGGTAATCAGTTAGATAACTAAATATCTCGTGCCTGAAGAAATTGAACTCACTTGAAGAACAGCGAGTATGTTAGGAGCCTAAAGCTCACCCTATCGAGGTGCGTACGGGCAGCCTTCGATCCCACCGCAATCAAGCCGTATGCGAGGAGGACAAGGCCACAGACGACGGTCCCTGGAATAGTGACATAGGATCCGAAATCATTGCTGGAAGAAGATATGTCGTCAGTGGCTGAGATTAACCAGGCATGATAATGACCATACGCGAAAAGAAACTGGGCGTCTGTTACTGTCGTTTGAGGCTCGTCAGACATCAAAGGGTATCACGGTGCAGAGATGGTTGGGGTATCTGGGAGAGAAGGGGGAAGGTAACTCTGGGGTGAAGTACCTCTTCATAGGAGTTATAACGCTGCAGCAATTATAGCAGAAGGAGCTGTACGTTTACGGATTGAAAGCTTACCGGCGGTTGCAAACAGAGCGTCAAAGCAGAGTGAGGGTCAGAGTGATAGATGCGCACATGATCCCACTTCAATCAGCAACTTGATTGATATCTCCAAGCGCCAATCATCATATTCCGAGCTCTGAAGCGTTGCAATTCTAACCTGGCCGTTCAGTCGGAAGCCGTATCTTATCAGTAGGCGTATCGCTAGCCTAGCCTAAGGGTGCTCGCTTTTGAAACGTGGTTTTATAGAGGCATGGTCTCTTTCTCTTTTCGAGAGAATAACAGCCGGGTCCAGCTTCCGCGCTGCCTTGTGCTCCAGTTACGTGAAAGCTTCCCCAATCAGGACGCTGCAGCATGACGAAGCCAAGGGTGAACTTGCAGACTTGTCAGGTCCCCCTGTCGAAATCCTAAAGTTAGCTTCCGGCAGGTAAGGCACACAAATAGCAGTGTATACGGAACTGTGCATATGCCATAGAAAGTAAGCAATGCCCGACCAATCAGCACTTATTGTAGGCAGCCGGCAGAACTATGACTGGTCCAAGAGAAGTCTAGCGACATTCAATTGAATTAGCATTTCTTCTCACCCGCCATCGGAGGACTCGAGAGATGAATGGGACTTGGCTGACCCAGGGCTCCGTTCTCGCTGGAGATCATCATAGGACCCGGAACGGGTTGACAGCTACGTCGAGTCTCATACGCCAAACTCCATGATGGACCGGGATCTTCCCCCGGAACGGATTCTGGCTTCAAGAACGCAGAATATTCCACCGTCTTTGGGGTGAGCCCTAGTCAGAACCGGTGTTGCCTGAGAGAAAAGATAGGTGATAGGGAACGCCCGGGCAGGTAATAACATGAATCGTGGAAGGTTGGATAAAGCACAGATCGATTAAAGAGTGTATAATGCAATATAAAGGAGATATGATGTACTATATCGTCCAAGCATGCAATGAAAGGAAAGATTGTTGCGATGAAAGTCCGTCTATTGTATGAGGTGGAATCAAGAGTCCAAATGAGAGCGATTGGTGTAAATGTGAATGATGTTGGAAGAAACGTGACTAACAGAAAAGAGAACGAAAACGAGAAGAGATATTTATA
Organism: Clitopilus passeckerianus; assembly: GCA_944990035.1. Taxonomy (NCBI): domain Eukaryota; kingdom Fungi; phylum Basidiomycota; class Agaricomycetes; order Agaricales; family Entolomataceae; genus Clitopilus; species Clitopilus passeckerianus. The sequence continues at coordinate 344,018 of CALYLX010000158.1, read as the reverse complement.
GGCTGAAAATCCCACCAGCGCGGCGTTTACTCTGAATGGGATGCATAATAACGAGTGATATACCCAGCCCGACCGTAAGCCCAATGGCCACCGAGATGAGTTTGAGGGCAGTTTGAAATCCGTAGAGATACGACGACGAAGAACCTCCAGTTTGCTGAGATGCGTAGCTGAGCAGGCCGCCAACGCCCAGTCCCGACGGTACTTGGAATAAGATGCCCGTTATCTGGCAAAGAAAGAATGGCATTCAGCGGGCTGCGAAGGAAACTAGGTGACATGGGGTTCAACGTACCATAATTACGAAAGCATTGCCACGGAAGAAGCGTGCGTACAGGTTGGCAATCAAGCCGACAGCAAAGGCGCTACAGGAGAAGTGATGAGTTGAGATCGGCAGTAGCAGCAGAACTTAGATCATTTCTTACCCAACTGCCGCGATGATGTCGCTTTGACCGACAAACTTCAGCCCAACGAAGTGGTTGGTCGTCCACCCAGCGCAGGCAATGAATACGAGTATGGGCTATATAGGGAATTAGTCAGACACACTCTAAAATAGAGCATATTAATACCCTCACCAGCTCCTTCCTATTATACGGTGCTTGATTTTTCATGCTCAGGAATAGCGAGAACATAGGAACCGTCAGGAAGGCTATTCAGTTCATCAACAAAGCAACAAACGTGATTCAACCAAAAGGACTCACCCCAATAATGAGAAGGCGTCTGTCTATACCAAGGCCCATCAACAGGATGGCTGATAACACACATGTAATCCTCCGAACCAACCACCCTCGTGCCTGTTATTTCCTGGAAGATTTCGGCACCGATAGCAAGCCCAAATCCCAGAAAAAGGGCGTAGACGACGGCATAGCATAGCCGAACGGAACCAGCAACGATATTTCTGGACATTATCTCGAGTGAACCACAGAGAACCAGGAATCCCTGAAAACGCACGAATCGTGAGATGAGGCCAGAACACGATGGAATGGGATAAGACGTACGGGAAGAATGAGAACAATAGAACTCGATGCGACAGCTGAATAACAGAACTTGCGAGTAGCTGCCAGCGCAGCAGCGATGAAACTAAAAAGCGTCGTGACCGTAACTCTATTCGTGCCAAATTCAGTGCTTGATCATTCCAGTCGAAAACGTCGGAACGTACTCGAAAACATTAGAATAAAGCTCATTCCGGGTGCTCAGAATCTGAATACCAACGAGCAAGGCTCCAAGGGGGAACACTATGACAGCATCCAAGAAACTCCCGCCAAAACTGACGGTACATATTGCTGACGAGCAGAGGCCCCCAATTATGATTATCTGCCACCATGGATAAAATTGGGGTCTGCGCATAAGCTGGTCGAGTTCGGTGGAGGCATCTGACACGGAGAGTTTGTCGTATATAACCTGGACAAGGATTTATTAGCAACGAGCTCAAAAAGAAAGCAGAGGCGATACATACTTTTCGGTATAGAGTATACGCATCATCGAGTTTCTGAAGGTCCAGCGCACTTCCTTGACGAATGAACTTGACACTACTCGTGCTCGTTGAGTTATCATCGAAGCTGAGGATAAGAACGTCGGGTAGGTAGATGCAGCTACAATCAATGTCGAGGACCTTCGCGGTGGACATAATTTGGGATTGTAGACGATGAGAGGGACCACCAAACATCATCATGGCACGACAGAGCTTCATGATAAATTCTTGACGCTCGATGATTCTGGCCACATGTCTCGTAATCTATTCCAGTTCCATCATCAGTACGGTGAACAAACATAGGTTCGGAGGATACCTACGAAGACCTGAGCCTTCTTCCTCTTCCTCTTTTTCTTTTCCTCCTCTCGATATTGGTTCGGTGCATAACCGTCCTTCTTTCCTGGGAACTGCAGCTCAAAGTAGCTGTCACCGACAGGAGTCGAGGGTGACGTCCAAGTCGGTGTGCTCGTTCCACTCCGTAAGGACGTCAGAGACGGCATGTCCCTCAGCGAACCAGTCCATCTCACCCTACGTGGTGCAGGTTCCGACAGAGTGGGAGATGGAGGAGTGGATGCTTCGCTGGGAGGAGCAGTGCGGATGCCATCTGCGACTGAACGAGGTCTCGACTGATTCTTCGAGTGCGGTTTCGGTTTTTGGTCATCGAGAGAATATCTAGGTGACATAACCGGTCAGGAAATGTATATAGATAGGTATAAGGAAGCTGTGATTGACTAACCTCGATAGTCGATATCCGGGCCTCTTGAAATCAGGCTGCAGCTGACTCTGCGTAGGAGCTGCAACAGCAGTCAAGGTTCCCGTAGCAGCGATGAGTGGGCCAAAAACGCCAGCGCCATTTCTTGTCATGGGCATTCTGTGATGATGCAAGGCATTCGAAGGAGAAAGGTATGACATGATTTTCCGCCGTGTCCTAGGAGAGGGAGGGGGTTTCCTATTGGTATTCGGGTACGGTGAGTACGGTGAAGGTGGGGCGGGTTGTTCATCTTGCACATCGGGGCCTGTGCGTTCTGCGGTAGGTGGTGGTTCTTCAACTTCTTCAATGGATTCGGTGGATACTTGTCGTCGGTGAGAAGGTCGTGTCCGGTCGTAACTCGTCGTTTCCCATGGGGAATATAATGGAGTAGGAGGGCCTGAGTCGGTGAGACCATCGGGATCACTGTAGAGTGTCAACAGCGTCGACAAGACACCACGACTTGAGTGATCTGGCGTCTCGCTTTCCGCATCCCTCTCAACGTCCGAACTGGCAGCACTCTCGGCGGGTGACGTCCCTCTACTCTTTGAGACCTTCGACTTCCCTTTCGACCTCCTCATTTCCCACCTCGATCTACCCATCCCGCTGAACGGTCGGCGCTTGGTGATGGAGCGAACAAGTTGTTCAGCTTCCTTCCTTGCTTGTTTTTCGGGATCACCTCCAGGAAGCCCCACTTGTTCTGTTGGCTCGATGTAATAGCCGGGAAGTTGCGGAGGCGAGGAATCAGAAGCCATTCGCCGATTGTAGATGGAAGTGCTGGGGTCGGATACGTCGAAACGAGAAACAGTTTCCCGCTTCCCTTCGGCATTCATATCGTGAACATGGGCAGGACCGTGAGGAGGGTAATGATGAACGCGGACAGCAGCGCCTGCTTTGTGTCGCTCCAGAGCTTGGGTGAGACGTTGGAAGGCTGATGGCTAAGGAAGATAAAATTTAGATCATAAGAAGGAAAAGAAAGCTGGGCAACTTACGTCCAAGGCCTGTTCGTCTAGTTCGTGCTGCTCCGTGGTCCTCAGCCACTGGACCTTTCGAGGGGTCTTAGTGCCAGGAGTTAGAAAAAGATCCCCCGGTGGGACAGATGGGTTTTGGTGATGATGATTTTCGTCACGGTGAGGCGGCACGTCCTCGCTGCTCTCAGGGGGCTCTGGCTCAGGAGGATCGGAACCGGACGAGGATGACATGGCAGCCTGTAGTAAGCAAGCAACTGGTAAGAGCTTTTTCCTTTTAACCTAGGGATAAACGTGGTTGCTCACCTTTTTTGAGGGCTGGGCGATATCTTTGCCGTCCATGGAAGAGTCCAACACGTCGACGGCAATGGGAGATTATATGAACATGTAAGATTTTCAGTTCGCTAATCTGGCCGACGGAGGATGCAGACGGCACGGAAACCGAAAGTCCATGATTTGTCACTTGACGTCATCTGACTGTTTTCCCGTCCATTCTTGGGGACCAAAAGTCGATGTGCATGCTTGGAATGCGCCCGTAGACACCCACGAACGCAATGAACATTGAATCGTGGCGCAATGACCATAGAAGGACCGGGCTGGACAGCACTGACGCTGAGCAGAGTCACCTGGACGGCGAGATCTCAGGGTTCGAACCGGTCCTAGTATCTGGCTAGCCTCAAGAACTAACGTTGCTCCACAAAATTGATAGTGCGTGTATAGAGCTCCACTCTTCGAGATAGGGCGGCCGAAATACGGGATATGCACCACCGGCCAATGTTCTGGTGTTGAGGTATCCTCTGTCCACTTCCATGTGCATCTTTGAAGGCGAGGCTACCTGTACCAGGAATCAGTTCATAGAGCTGCACGCAAAAGACGATGGACTCACGCAGATAGCACCCATAGAACCAAGGGCCACAAACCGGTTAGAGCACGCATAACGAGGTGCAAATCGTTAAGCGGACGCTCTAACGTCCGGTTGCCAAACGACAGTTTATTCTTCTCCTATTCCTCGCTCCAGACGACCGCCAAGAGCACCACCATAGGGCCTGCAGATATTTCGAGAGAAAGGAAAGAAAGGGATGACCATGGTAGATATCAAAGAAACAAAGTAGGCGGTTTGCCTACTCGGATACGCAAACGCACCCTCAGACTTCCAGCCACCCAAGCGGGGACAAACAACGCGTGTCCAATTCTGGGAACGCCAAGAACGCTCAACCACTCAGATTTCTCTCGGACAGTCACTGCACGCAGGGATAAATGCTTTCCATTCTTATTCGTATAAACAACTCCCTACTCTTACTCCTACGCCTCAACAACCCTAAACGGATCCGATCCCCCACCCTCCAAACCACCCAATACCGCCTGCCTAACCGCATCCAAATAATCACCAAGCGACCTCCCTTCCTCATTGACAAAATCTTCATAAAGCTTGTACCGCGCATCAGCAACGACGTTCGCGAGGTTGAGGGCGCGTTTGAGGTTCCTTTCATAGATATATAGATGTCAGTAAGGAAGGAGGAATAAAGGGAAGGAGGGAGAACGAACTCTTTAATATGATGTCTTGAATTGAACAGCAATGAATGCAACCTAATAACCAGCTCCGGAACGAATATTTGCCGGATGCGGATTAGTTCGCGTCTTCTACGGTCGCCTGTAGGTAGCTCCTCGTCAGCTCTTGCTTCTTTAAAGAATGAAAGATCTGGGCTGAGACGTACCACCAGGAATCTCCACATCCCCAACCAACCACTCTGTCGTAAGCAACTTCAAAATCTGTTCATGAGCTTCATCGATACCATCCTATCCCCATCCCTCACGTCAGCTTATTCCATCTCAACCACAAAACCTAGGTGAAAAACTTACCCTATACTCCTTAACCCAACCCGCCTTCCCCTCCCTACTACGAAGTGTAACCTCCGCAGCTTGATGATCAACCAACTTCCCCAAAAGCGCCCATATGGAGAAGAACTGCCGATAATGCAAATACTCCGTAGCTTCCTCCTCCGGTTCTTCAATCCCACTGAGGTCATTCGGTAACATCCCCAAAACCGTTTCTGCTAGTTGGACACGACCTGAACCTGCATTCGTGTTTCATGTTAGAGAATAAGATTGGGACGATAGGGAAAATCTACGAACCCAAAAAGTACCGCAAAATAACATTCCCCTGCTCCAACGCAGTAGCATACGTCGCCTCACTGAACGTCGTCCACTCAATCGAGCGGAGCAAGAACAGCTCCGCATCCGTAGGTGGAGGTTGCATAGCAATAATCGACGGGAGTGGACCCTTCAACGGTGGCAAAACCTATCAACACAACCAAAAAGTCAGCTCAACCGCATAGTGGAAGGAGTGAACGGAACAGAACGTACACCAAACGCCTTCTCAATGGTCCTCTCAGCAGCAGAAGTAGCAACACGGTCCATATCCAGCCCATGCTCCCTCGCACGTACGAGCGCCAACCTTCTCTCATCAATATCTGCAGACAACTCCAAAGACACCAGGAAGAGTGCGTAACGCTCAATAGCGTTGTCGCCTAATGCACTGGCGTACATGGCGATGAGCTCTCGTTGGCCAGCAGCCTGTGAAGGATAACCCAAATCTAGTCAGCTGGTGAAGGACGGGAAATGGTAAATAGAGGAGACGAACCTCGAGGACTTGTAGGTATGACTCCAGGATGACCTGAGTGGCCATTGGCGGGACGGGGATGTCGATCATTTGGAGGTAGAGGCATAAATGGGCGAAGAAGCGGCACATGGTGGGGTATCTAATACTTCATCAGAAATGGGAGGAAGGTGATTGTAGGAAGGCTACTCACTCAGGAGATGTATCGGGGAACGAACCATCCCTCAACCCACTAGCAAACGCATCAAGTAGGGCATCAGTCCTGTTGAGGATAATATGCAGCTGGGAAAAATGGAAAGCATGGTCTGCCCCCGGTCTACACACGTCCCAGAATCAGTTCCAAAATCACCACCAGTAAATAGGGGAATGAAATACCCATCAGCAACCTCGACATCCCTCAACGTCTCCAGCGCCCCAATAGCCTCCCTAGACCACTCTTCCTCCTCAGCTTCAGCTTCTTTTTCCGAGAGCAGGTTCACACCCTGCTCGACAGCAGCGACTCCGCCTTCCCAGAACCCACCACCCAACCTGGAGATCTCCTGCGTCTCCTTTTCTTCACAGGCGATACTAACTTGCGCCCAGAGGTGGTCTTCCCAAGTTCTGCACGCATTGAGCAGGACACCGCGGGTTTGGGGTGTAGGCGCGAGTGCGGCGTAGAGGATTCGTTCATAGGGTGGGAGGGAAGGCTGCATAGGGTCGTCAACGTGAGGGAATGACGGGATTTGAGGATGGAGATGGACGTACGTTCAAGGCAGCCCGGACGCAAGTCGCTTTCCACTGCTTTCGCTGGCGGTTTCCTTCCCAGATGTCTGAGTCGTCTGCGTCCATGGCGTCGTCTTCTTGTTGTTCCGCGGCTGTATGATACGTCAGAATGGGAAAGGTGGACAGGGGATAGGTGGTAACTCACATATGGCCTTCCAGTCGAATAGGCGCGAACCTCGGATGCTTGCGGCTCTCCATGGCTGCTTGGCCCTCCTGCAGAGTTCCACAGCCTCCTCGAGTCTACCTGCGCGTAGGTAACCGTAGAGTGACTGCAGCAGGCTTTTCTCGTAGTTCTATTAAAAATGGTCAGTAACGGTTACGGAAAGGAAGAGGTAGCACCTACAGCGTCATCAGAAGCAAGCCCACGGCCCTCATCTCGACTGACAGCATCCGGGTCCATCCTCTTCACCACACCATCCCTATGAGCAGCGCCAGTTCGGAGAGATTGCATGACGCTGTGCTTGGTGAACTTCCAATATCCGGTGGTGGCTTCAGGATGAGAAGGCAACGGCGTTATCTCATGCAACCATTCTCGAACAACAATGAGCTCCGAGAGGAGGGGTGACGCGTTCATGATTGCCTGTGCAAGCGTTGATGTTGGCGTGTAGGGATTTTCGGAAAGAAGGTCTTGCGCTTTCGGTTGGCCCACTGGTTCCGTTTTTCGCGCTCTACGAATATGAGACAAGTGAATAAAGAAGGTGGCAAGAAAGAACGTACGGCATGACGGCCTGCAATAAACCCCATGTGTTCTGTTCGAGCTGTAGTAATTCAAGTTCCTCCTGCGGCACCCTCATTGTGGGATTCTCCTCATATTCCGAGATTCTGTGGGCATTGATAGTGAGAAAGCTGCATATAGTGTGGTCACGGGAGAAACATACTGGTCTTGACAGATTTGACGCAGTCGAGGCGCGAATCCTGTCTCCGGATCGAGCAGGGAGTTCAGATCCTCTTTCATCGATTGGCAGAGGGAGAGAACCTCTGCGCATGACGCATATAGTGCTTCCGCCATTTCTTCTAAAATATTCAAGGGAGGTTGTTCTTTTTGTGTGTGCCTGAACGAGGTCAAGTTGCCTGTCTTCCTGCAGTGGGTCTCAAGCTTCGCGTCGTTCAACTTGCAGAATTCTCCTAGTAAGTTTGGCGTCAATTTCGTGTCATTCATAAAAAAAGAGGGACGTTTACCCCTCTGGTAGTTACAGAAGACGTAGACGCGGGAATGGGGCGGTCAAGCCAAATGCAGCTCGTGGTTGGCGTTGTGTTCGCGAACGACCTTTGGTGTTGTTCAGAAGGAAAGTGAGCACGTGATCGGGAGCCTCAGTGCACATGATCTAAACGCGTCGCGTCCTTTGTCCTTTTCCTTCCTTTATGAGCCAGAGCAGGGAAGAACGAAAGTCATGATAGCATTCCGAAAGCAATTCGAGGGTATGTAACTACTATTATCTACACATGGAGGTATATACTGCTATAAATAGACAGAAACTAAAATACAATACAAGCATCGAGCTGTTGTCAACAAACGACTCCACCTTCCGACGAAAGGCCATATCTCATATGTGCTTTTCCCACTGCTGACAGCTCTCCTGCCGAGTATGCCGCTGATTTCTCGTTGGAGACGCACTCCGTACTCTCCCATCCTCAATATCCACGGCACCTCTTGAACCAGAGCTGAACAGACCAGAAAGGAAACTGTGCCCGCTTTCTATGGGAGAGAAGTTGAGCTTGGTTGCGACTGTTCCGCTGTCCGATGATTGCGGATCTGCGCCTTCTGTAGTCAGTATCGTTTTCACGGCACCGATGAAGGACTGGATTCAGATATTAGCAGCGCTCGTGAGAGTTCATGTGGACGGATAAACTCACTGGATCGGCTGCTGCGAGCAAGCCGTAAGCTAGGGGCCGTAGGCCATAAAGTGTCAAGTCTAAGGAAGCAGCTACTGTTTAGATACAAGCCAAGCCAATGAATGCTTTCACGTACTCAAAACCAAAAGTTGAAAATCCTGTAGAGAACTATAAGCACAATATTCCGGTATGTGGAGAGAAAGACACTCACCAAATGAGTCTCCAGGCCAGTTATAGCACCATGAAGATCCAGAGCAACCGTCGAGTAGTTCGCGAGGAACGATATCAAGGGATACATCACTATCCGGCCTCAAATCAGAACGGAATACGGTGGTGGGACTCCCTTTGCGACTCACCAATTCTCAGAACGACTCTCTTGAACCTAGGATCTTCCGTCAACGATGATGGTGTACCCGACACCTGATGCTGGATATCGGCAACATTGGTACTGATAGTGATACGCTTCTCTCCTGACGGTCGTGAACCATCTCCTGAAGCCGCTCCGCTCGGAATAGACTTCGGAAACCGACCGACAAGGAGACGCTTGATAGTTCGCTAATGTGTCCTCCGAGTCAGTACACCTTCCAGCCTTAACGAAAAAAGCTCCCCGAAAACTCACCTGAGACTGATACAACCACACCAGCACCACAACCGACGAAACAGCCTCAAGCGTAGCAGCGAGAGCAACCCAGAACGACTGCGTCCCTATAATCCAATTGAGGCGTTGCGCCGGGTCCGGATGGCTATACCAGCATGTTGCGCTCACGTCACTCCAGCTTCACAACGGGTGGGAGCGCGTCAGCACACGTGAAATCGCGGTTAGAGGTTAAAGGGAAGACCCACCCAAACTGGCCGAGTGCGAATGTTGGCACTGTTAGGATTAGGCTTAGGAAGGTCGTGCCTATGATGTAGTACTTTTCCATCTTTTTGCCGTTCACGCTGTGAACGAGGACAAGGCTGGAAAGGGTGTAAGGGAAGTGTTGCAGAGGCGGGTGGGAGATGGGAGAACGTACTGTAGATTAATTGCAATGCAAGTTGTAAAGAACGTGGCGAAAAATAGTGTTAACTACATGAGGGTCGTCATTAGTCCACGTAAAAGTTGCTTACAACGGAGCATTGAGCTTACGTTGACGAAGAAGGCGCCAACATTGCATCCCGTTCCTGGTGCGGCAGGTGTTGTGGCAAACGCAATGCCAAAAGCGACACTGAACAAATAGCGAACGTCAGTGGTTGGGCCCAAGCTCCACCGAGAGAAGCACACATACTTTGCGACGAGAGAATAAGAAAGTAGCCGGAAGCTCACTCGATCGAGCACCTGCCTCGACCGCCTGGGGAGAGCAACCAGCCCATAAGCACAAAGGACCAGGGAGCACACCACCGTGCCTGGGATGGTTGAGGCATAGGCAAACACGCTCCTGCACGAAACCAATCAGCTCGTTGGACAGAACTTGAGGATGAAGGAAGTACTCACGCAAACTCGATCTCAGACTCGGTCACTGTAAAGGATCCTTCTTCATGCGACATGTTTCTTCAAGGAGCAGGACGTTAGCAGGTCATCCACGAGCGAACGAATAGTGGATCTGGAGGATACAGCGGAGGGATGAACAAGAAAGGAGAAAAGTAAAGACAGCGTGGGCGCCCTGACCCACCGTTTATAATACCTTTGTCAAAATATCCACTAATTTCTAAATCTGCCAGAGTGTCGTGCCAACCGGGCTAACGATTCAGGGCCAGCGCCTGGCAGCAATGACTGGACGTGGGCTTAGAGTTGCGACGCAGCGTCCCTGAGGACGATCCTGAGAAATATTTGATCGCTTTTTGCCTGGAAGACGCCGGGAAGAGAGGTGATCTGCCATTCCAGGCTCTCTTGGTGATCGTCGAGATCCAGTGACGCATGCAATGTAGCATGGAGAAAACCGGTTTCCTCGTGGAATGTGTAATGGTGATTGCGCAGACAGGCACGAAATTTGACAATGCTGAGATGATCAGCGCTTCTTCGAAGCGGAAGTTCTTTGTAGGTGTACGCGCGGGAATGGGGTCAGGAACGCCGTGCCATGCTCTCAAAAAGAGTATGGGTCGTGTGCCACTAGAAAGCCAAGATACACTATCCCTCAGAACTTCTGCCCAGGAGAGATAAGAAACAGCCTTTTGAATCCGCAAAAGGCTGGGCGAGCTGTCGGAAGTGGAGGCACCACCCTGGGTGGGAACGTCCAAACTAACATGTGTCTTGTGGCGACGGAGTGAGAAATGGTGGCAGGGTCGACTATATTGACCTTAACCAAATCAAGTTTATCTCTTATTTGGCTATGGCATTTGAAAAAAGACGCGGACACGCAGCAGATCATCGCATCACGTAGCAGGAATTAGCCTTGGCAATGCTTTGGGCGGTATTTCAGGATCCAAAGAAACAGGGCAGAGCAAGAGCACACCCTTTAGAACCTGCCACTATTACTCTCACATGCTCTAGCCAGCCTCGATAAGCTAAATGGATTTGCTTGACATCAACCTTGGTCTCTCCTTAGCGGCAGTTCCAGGGAGAGATACGTTTTGAACGGCGGTTGGAATGAAATGATTTGCGAAAGATTCAGGATGAGATATCTATGAATTACAGTGGGACGGAGCGGCGGTGAAGTGCACCAAAATCCGATGAGAAGCTGAAGGTCAACCTCGAATTCAACCTCGTAACAGCAATCGCTCTTATTTCCCACTGACGGGTGCGTTGAATTTATTCTGTCGTCACTTTGGTCCCAGTAATGGTGGCTCATATCCAGGTCTATATATATGGTCAAATCTTAAGTCTTTACTAGATAGCCGATGGTGACGAAGTTGCGGCGGAGGGGAAAAGGAGATAACATCGGGAGCGAAAGAAGCCGCACACCAGCAGCCTTCCCGGAAGCAAAAACATATGACAGTTCCCGGAGCCGTTCTCAGTAGATTAAGCCTCTAGTATTTAGAAAACTACCACAAAGACTCATAGGCGGCTGTAGAAAGTATTCATGACATTCGCTGAACTTTCCATTCCTCCGACCCGAAGAAGCCGAGATCATCATTTCATTGGACTGTGGAACATGGGCATCTTCCACAGCAACGATATACAACGCAATAGATATACAGCCCAACCCTGAACGACCTTGCGACGTTATTTGAGATTCCCGGTCTGACCAGTTGCAGGCTTGGGCAGTTAGACGTAAAGGTGCATGAACTATGGGAGTGAACAAGGCGAATCAGCACGCTGAAAGAACCGTGAGGTAGTCTGTGATAAAAAGGAAGCATACCATGAGCGAGAAAGGCTGGGCCCAAGGCTTAAGCAATAATGCAGCTTCTCCAAGAACGAGAAGGTTTCCTCGGTGGCCTCTGCACAGCTATCTTAAGCGCCTCCTCGAATACCGTTTTCAGGTTCTGTCCAGTCGCAGCTGAACATTCCATGTATTTCACTGCTCCGATCTCCTTTGCCATCGCTTCTCCCTGCTCGTATATAACCGCTCCCGACACCGACTCGATGGTAGTAGCCTCTCGAAGGTCGAGTTTTGTCCCAACTAGTACATAAGTAGACCCTGGGCTCCACATAGCGGTCTCTGGATACCACAAAGTCCGAATATTTTCATACGTCGAGAGATCAACGAGCGAGAAACAAAGGAGAAATACATCTGTGTCGGGGTAACTCAACGGTCGAAGCCGGGCGTATTCATCCGAGCAATATACGTCCCAGAATGCTACCTCGTAGAGTTTGCCACCGAATTCGAAATCTTCCACCCAATTGTGGTAGGTGCCTGGGATCCAGTTTGGAAAAGTGCCGGTGGTGTATGACATGACGAGACATGTTTTTCCGACTGTGTCATCTCCCACGATGGTTAGCTTCCTCCGGTAATCTCGGTAGCCCATTTTATCTGGAGATGCTCTGAGGTTCAATGGGGTTGGGTGGCGGGAGAAAAGCAAGTGAACCAAGAGGAGAACCGACGCTTTTATTACCAGATCGAAAGAAGTGGGTGGAGGCTGTAAGGAGACTGTGTTCCTGACTTGGCCCCGCTTGACTGAGTGTCAAACGAAAGTTTTGGACTATTTCGATGGTGTGCGTTATAGAAGCCCTCACTGAGAATATTTGGAGAGTATCGTCTTAGGAGGCGGCCGATGTGAGTTCAATAGAAGATGGGCACTAGAACTTTAAGTAGGTCTCTTGCGGGAGGCTGTACTTGCGACCACAGTTCCTAACACCGCCTCGAACCCATGAGACTTGAGCGCTTTGAGCGCTTAGGACCTCCTACCGGCGTCTAAATGTCCGGATGGTATGTGGGTGGGTGTGTGTGGTCAAAGAAATGCGAAAATACCAGCTGAATTTGAAAAATGGGCAGGGGCAGGCAATGGCGAAGGAGATTGGGGCGGTCAAGTACATAGAGTGCTCTGCTTTGACAGGAGAAGGCGTGAAGAATGTTTTTGAGGAAGCGTATGCCAGGGCGGCGCGAATGCCAGCAAGGCGGCGTGCTCGTTCCCAGCGTTCAACTTGTATTATTGCATAAATCTCGGCTTCTTTCTCGTTGAGTAAGTGCCTTGACTTTTGGACACGGCCCGATCGTCCTTTAGCCTACTGATCAAAACCTTCTTTCATAGCTTATTATACTTTCGTTCATCTCTGGGTATAGCCATGTATATTACCTGTCTCTCAGTGCTGGGCCTCTTCCGAGACTTCCTCCTGCTGTCCCTCAGGCTGCCAGGATCAGCAGGACCAGGCCTCGCCCTCCCACGTTCCACCTCCCCAGAACCCGAACCCGAAGGCCATGGCCACCAGCAGCAACCAAAGTACCCCCATATGGCATCAACATCAGTACCGAAACTCCCCAATCTTGGAAATGTCCATAACCTAGCGCATGCTGCGGTAGAAGTTCTTGACTATGCCATGTTTGCAGATGTGGATTCGAGGAACCGACTCTTGCCTGCCCCCGTCCGTGCCACTTTGGCCGCGTGAATGCAGGTCGTGGGTTTGGATGGCTATGCCGCAGAGCGGGCGGGGCTGCTCTGCCGTTGCTCCGGTTGCAGGGGTCGGGGAGGTGTGATGGTCATGAGAGTAGTTCTGCCCTGGCAGCACAGGTGATTGAAAGTGTCTTGGGGGCGGTTGGCTTCGACCTCTTCTTCCATCTTCGCCAGGGTCCCTCCCATTTCGACTTCGATCTCGACCGGCCTCCATACTCGTACCCCTCCCAACCTGCCTCCTCCTATCCCTATCCCTTTCCTGCCTGTCCCTCCTTTCATGCGGATTCCGAGCAGGGGACCCTGCCAAGCTTCGTGACATTCCTGGGTGAGGATAAGTTAGTATCTTAGTTCGCGGGAAGGGCAGGAAGCGGCAAAGAAAGTTTAGTGGGCCGCAAGATTAGGTTCCCGATGAGCAGATGACCAAGAGAGCGGGAGAAAGGCTAAGGCAGGGCGATCACCTTGGGTGTAGCGGGGTATGTACGTTGACATCCCTGGTCTCGTCCCCGCTGACGCCTTGAGCGTCTTGTCATCACCATCATCATGTTCCGGTAGGTCGGAAGCGGTCTCCCCAGCCAAGCGTTCCGCCACCCATCCTCGGACCTCAATTGAATTGAATTTAGAGTTCAATTCTCCAACCGCGGGCAATGTGCGCATATGCGCAGGAACGGATGAACTGCGCATCCATGAAGCGAAAAGAAAGGAGTGGAGAGGCAAGGAACATATACGCACTTCAATATCAAACAAATATCCCCTGGATCGAAATAGGTGTACCTCTGGGGCTTGAGTGAGGCGGAGCACACCGATGCGATACTCATGAGGATGAGTTCTTGGTTTTTCGAGGTAAGGACCTTGTGGAGGTCTAGGTCGTTCGGCATGATCGCTGCTTTGTATATCGGGTCGAAAATGTTCCCTTCTCCACTGTTCCATAATCAGCCTCAGGTCGAAGAACGACGAGAGCGGAAAATAACTCACTCATCAGCTATAGGCAACGAGATACCCGCATCATTATTCGTCCAAGCCCCACCCAACCCAACCATCCTCGCCGTAACCTGAATACGATCCCTCAACCTCTCCTCCTCCGCTGCCTTCCCAATCCCCTCCCACCCTTAACGAACGCCCGATGCACATGGTCCACATTCCGCGTCGTCTGTCTCTTCGGTAAGGAAAACAACGGATTCGATCCCAACAAGTCCGAGCTCCATGAGAGAAACGATCCCTTCCTGAGCGAGCGGGTATGTAACAGGAGTCTGCTGGAATAGATCAGCTTTCCGAATGTGACCAGCGGGACATTTTGGGACTCACTCGGTTGTATGTCGTTGGTCAATGTGGAATGGCGACTGGATAGGGTTTAATGACGGGTACTCCTCATTGAGTATCATTCGTTCTGGCGTAAGAGCTGGCGTAAGAACACGATGAGAGGAAGAATACGAAGAAGCTCACCTCAAGAAGATTGCTGACTGGCGGTCAACATCGGTCCTAGGGGCATCAAGATTGACACTGGCATGTAATTCCAGGCCGGAAACTCTTCATGAATATACATTCGGTAATAGCCTTATCTGCCTGGAGAAAGTAAGACGTTAGCTGGTGCCAGGACAAAGAAGTGATGTCGCTCACCAAGTGATAAGTAACGCCGGACGTTCTCCACACCAGGGCGCGCATTTAGCGGTATCGTTCCCGGATTTACAAGCGGTTAGTTCTGAAACGGATATAAGCGACTGAGAACGCGTAAAGCAGCGAAGTGAGGGAGACATACGGTGTCAAGGTTATTTGGGCCATGTTCGCGTTGAAAGGATGGGCACTCGACCCGCGATGATCTTGTAAGGTGTCGTTGAAGGCTAAATTTTGAGCTTTGAAATTTGAGCGCCTGACATCTGAATTGACGACATGGTGGTCAGAAAGCTTGAGGGTCACGCGTGGCGTGACTGGTTGATCCTCCAGTTCATCTTGACTTCGACAACTGTATGGTCCTGAATTCGAAGGGCCTCATTCGTTGGAAATCTACGTCAACATTATACCTGAAAGGCCAACTACTGGAAAAAACATTTTTCGACGCGGTGCAATGACAGTACTTTTTGCGATAAGACAAACCTGCCGAAAGTCTTGTCGAGGTTTAAACTACATTGTAGCCAAAAGGTTACAGTCATCCCACAAAGTTCTTTCAAAGAGGTCGTTGCCTTCTCCCCCTCCATCCCCACCGGAAGCTTCCTGTCAAAATGACCAGGAATACACTTCTCGTAATGCTTTGCTGAATCCGGCCTCCCAACCTTCGTAAGAATTAGCCTCCACTAGTCTAGGGAAAAGGATTTCGATGCAGCGTAGTACTTCCAAAGGCTCCTCCACCGGGGAACAGTCGAGGTTTAGCCGGTGGAGGCCGCTGCCACCAAAGTCAATATTCTCGGTGTGAAACGGTCGGCAGATGATGACGATGTGAAGTTCCTTCAACCTCCGGCACTTCTGTGAAATTGGGGTCAAGCCCGCTAGGGTCATGCGCGTTTCCCTACCATCACGAGGAATCAATTCAAGCGATCGTAAGTGCGGCCAAGCCTTCGGAATATGACTTAGAAAGTCATCTGTCAAGGCTTCGTTTGGAAAGCTCAACAGGCAAGCTTCGCGAAGCTGCCGGAGCGATAGGGCGGGGGCAAGCGAGGTAGTTTCTTGGTCGATTGGGTGAAAATCAAATTCGCCGTAACGGAGGGAAAGGGATGTTAAACCGGTAAAACGTTGGAGGGGGTCAATCAGCTCGCTCAAATGGGCAGAACCATACGAGCTGTAGGCGTGAAACGACTTGAGGGTGATTGGACCATGATTAAGTATGGTTTTGAGATCATTGGCTCCAACGTTGCATGCTTCCATGGATTCAAGGTTCCTGAACCCGCCAGAAAAGGAGGTCGTCGTAAAATTTGAAACAGGGTGCTCCGAAGCTGAGTGCAGTGGTGCCCAATTACAGTCCGGAGTGTTTCCAACGTCGAGATGTAACAGATTAGGAAGTATTCCTATTTTCTGCATCATGCTGGGTGTGACATTTTGGACGCTGAAGCCAAGGTATTCGAGATTCTTGAAGCTGGAGATGAAAGATTCTAAGTCGAATGTCTTTCTCGGATTGTCCGCTCGTCTTGGGATAAGGTAAGGAACGATCAAAGTGCGCAGATCTGGGCAAAGAATTTTAACGGATGAAAGGAGACCCTCGACACTGTAGAGGTCTTCGTCGAAGTGGCTGGTATCGGGGCCTAGATCTTCAATGGCCTCTATGCGAAGTTCCGTGAGAGATTTCCCTAGGAAAATTGGCACGTATTCTATGCAAGGAAATGTTTCATCGCCCGCCACGATTAGGATGAGAGCCTGGAGCCGAGGCAGTAGCTGCCTCACAGGGCGGAAGGTCGACAATCGACGAAGAAGTGTCTCATCGACACCAAAGGTATCACGAGTTGAGAGATCCAGGGTTCGGATTCTGCGGCTATAGACACCGAATCTATCCCAGTCATTCTCTGTGAGGTGCCTCGTAAAACACTGCATAGTATGTCATAAGCAGTTATCAGGGGAGGCAGGGTCGAAAGGCTCACCACTATTTCGGGACTTTCTGCGTCGTCGAAGCTCCAGAGGTCGCGTGGCATAACTCGCACGAGGGGTGATAGGCTGTACTGGACTTCCCAAAGGATGTCGAGAGCCGGCTCTATGAATAACTTCAGGCTTAACTCTTGCTCGGTCATGTTCCATTTAAAATTTCTGACCTTGAAAAGGTCGGCAGGTCAGCGCCAGAGCTGCAAGGGAGTGCCAGGCCTCGCTATCAAGATCTCCATTCAGATCGGTCTGAAGTGACTTCGCAATAGCCAACCGTATTTCGAAAATGTTCAAGCAGGGATGCATCTGTCATGAACGTGACCATGAAGCGAGGCGCAATGCCGTGAGGGATAATGCAAGTGTAATGGGAAAGCTTGGTTGAGGGCCGGCAGAAGCGCGAGGTTGGCCCAGATCAGGAATTGTCGAGGTGCGATAAATGTGGCATTATAATTATTACTCCATGACATATAATGGCATTCAATCTTCTCCATTGTCACTTGTTGTCTCGACCTCCATCAATCTCGGTCGATCAAGAAATCGAGGTCTGACTGACTTGGGCACGTCGCTTCGTCAGTGTGGGGTTCACACTCTACCAGTAGGTACTTGATCGCCCTAATCTCCTCCGTCGTAAGTATATATTCTCTGGTGGCACGGCCGCGTTCACGGCACAGGCCGACCCGGTTCTACCGATTGTACGCAGTGGTTTCGACCGGCGGGACGAGTGCGGTTGATGGACAGGATATCACTGCTGAACCTGGAATTTTGGATTTCGAGACTGACTGAACGGGAACCTCAAGGCCTCATATCTAGTGATCGGACGGTAATATTCCAATGGACAATTGTTTTTTCAGTTCCGTGCAAAACCTTGATACCCTTACGCTGTACTGCTGACCGACTGGAATCTACAACGTTAGTTATCACATCCTCCTTTGTTGAGGCAAATCGTGCATCGTAAGCATGTACTTACGCTTTGACATCACTGCCACTCACTGTGGTCGGTGTCATCATTGTGCTCAATCCCACTGCTTTGGCCTGTGGCCAAAGCGTTCTCTTTCCATTGTTTATCTCTCGTATATATATTCCTCGTAGTTTATCCTCTCACCTCAGTTCCCTATAACGGTTATTGAGGTGAGTATCCCATGCTTTCATACTATATATCATTTACTTATTATCTGGTAGATTCTATTCTATTAGATTTCGTCTCTACATCCTTGCCTTATCACCTCCATGGAAGACGTTATATCCCAGCGCCACTCGTTTGCCTAGTACGAACTGTTACACTCAAATATACTTTGTGATTTCATAAATTGCTGCCATTAACCAAATGCTTGTCTAAAAGCCTTGTTGAGATCCTTCCAAAGTGGCTCCAAGTCAATACCATCATTGTCTAAAGCTTTGTACCCATCGGCCCATGTCAACCTCGGGAAAAGGATTGAAATGCAACGGAGAACGCCCCACGGTTGCTCCAAGGGTGAGCGCCAGGGCTCTAAGCGTTGGAGGCGGCTGGCTCCGTGCGTGAAGTCAAGTTTGTTGACGTCAAAGGGACGACATATGAGTGCGACGGCAAGCTCGGTTAGCTTCTTGCAGTGCTGCGCGATTGGAATCAATCCTTCGAGCGCCGTATACGGCTCTGTATCCGAATATGGGAGCACTTCGAGCGATTCCAATTGCGGCCAAGCGGCGGGGATCTGACTCAAAAGAGCTGTTTGACCGTGTTTGGGGATTCCCCAGAGAGACACGATGTGTAGGTTCTGAAGGGATAAGATGGGCGAATATAAGGTTGTATCATTGACCTCAGGCTGGAAGGTGAGATGTTCACATTCAAGCTCAAGGCATGTTAGGTTGATGAAGCGCTCGAGTGGCTCAAGCCACTCGTTCAGACGAGTGAGGCCACTGGTGCCGTATAGGTCAATATGTGTGAGGTTAATCGGCGCATTGTTCAGAATGGTGTTGCATTCGTTTGTTGTAGCGAATATCATCTTAAGTGAGTTGATTTCCGATAGGGATTCAAAAAAATTGGCCTTCCTCAGGTGCGTGGGCGATATCGCGGAATTGTCGTTTGTCCTTCCGCTGCTGTCACCTGCTATGGCCCCGAAGCAGAGGGTGCGTAGGCGGGAAAGTTGTCCAATCTCCGAAATCAGGTTTGGCGTAACATCCCCCCAACCTACCGAAAGCGATCGGAGGTGTTTGAAGGGGCGAAGGAATGATCCTAAGGAGGACTCCATTGGATTCCTGACGGTGACTCCAGGCCAGCTGGTATCACTGCAAGCTTCAATGAGGCATAAATTAGGGCAGCATTGTGCTATACAGCGAAGAAGAAGTTCTATGTGCTGGGTGTCATGAGGTCCGGACCGATCGTATCTGCAGCGTATACGCAGGTGGTGGAGGCTGTTGCCGAGAAGGCTGGCCATGTATCTGACAGCTGGGAAACAGACCTCTGGGCGGATATTTAGGCGGAGAAACTCGAGTCGTGGAAGTAGGTGTTTGAAGGGCCGATAGGTGGATAATTGCTGAAGGACTTGCTCGCCGACTCCAAAATCTCCTTTATAAGCCGTCATCTCTAGCGAGCGTATCTTGGAAGAATAGTATTCGAGTCTGTGCCAGTCACTTTCCACAAAAGGCCTGAGAAAACTCTCCTATCATGGACTTTCAAAAATAGTTCTGAAGAGAGACGAGATGCCGTATTAACTCACTATGACCGGTTGCCTGTCTTTGGGTTTGACTCCCCACAGACCGATCGGCACTGGCATAACTCGAATCAACGGAGACAGATCTTCTTGTTCCCTCCAAAGCACATTTAATGCGGGTTCTTTACGAAATTTATTATGGACAGGGCTTAAGGGGCGACTTCGATGGATTTACCTTGAAAACTTCGACAGGTCCGCGCCAAACTTGCTAGCGACCCGAGGTCTTTCCCCGCCACTTCGCCAACGTTATCATATAGTTGAAGCTCGTTAAAAATGGCCAGCTGTATTCGTACATCTGTAAGCATGGGTGCATTGTCTATATCTGTCGCTATCAAGCTCAGAGTCGAGTGATTGGGAACTTTGGGAAAAAAAAGTAAAATAAATAACAGAAAACAGGTCGGAGCTTTCCGTTGTTACGAACGGTCCGGTCTACCCGACGAAATAGTACTCTTCACATTGGCGCACAAGCACACGTATGGGATGTATGTGAATGAAGGGCATAAAAGGACATGATCTAGGGAGCGAGGAAAAAGACGAAACTATCAAAGGCCGCCCGAATCAAAGGACAAGTCCTGTTAATAGTTTGGAAATGCGAAGACCAAAGGTCATGTGTCGTAGAGTCCTCCTTGTAATTAGTTCCAAGGCAAGTAGTCATTTCTGAGTTGTACAACCTGCAGGAAACGTCACCAAACAGTCAAGGACGAAAGTTTGAGATACCAACCTGCCATTGAATACCCCTAGATCTTCCGTCAGCTCTCGCAAGCACGATACGGTTGCCCTGATACAACCCCTTTGCCTCCTCGGGCGGTCAAGAGCTTTACGGTGTAGGCTTCTGCTTCCAAAGATACCCTTTCTTCCTCTTTTTCTGCATCTGCATCTGCCCCTGCCACGTCATTCTCCCCCACCATCTGCTCGTCTGGTGATGTTGCCACTTCAACTGATTCGTGCCAGGTAGGCGTGGAATTCTCACGCGCAGCAGCAGCAGCAGCAGCAATGCAATGAACGATGATCTTTTCATCTTGGAGTGGCCGACGAGGGTGGATAGTCGTAAGCCTGACAGCAAGGTTGGTTCAACGGCGTTTGGCAAGGAGGATACACCACGTAGGATGATGGGAGATTTGAAGCTCGGCAGGAGAAGGTCCGGCCAAGAGCTCGCATCATCGCTAGGTCTGGCGTGGTCTATGGTGGATCCGACAGCGTGAATGGGGTTTTACGGGGAGGCGAGGTGTGGTGTGTCCCTGTGGTTCGGGGCTGCGATACCACGATGGTAGACCTTGACAGCGAGAATGCTTCCTCCAGCACGGAAGGACGAGCAGCATTGCGTAGGGAGAAATGACGTAATCAGAGATATGTGCATGAGGTCGAATGGTTCAAGGAGTTTTCCAAGGAGCTGGGATGGAGCACGAGAGGGAAGAAGGTGGAAATCGCGACGATCATCATCTTCATCATCCGCCTCCTTGCACAATTCATCTGAGTTCCTCGACTTCGTCAGAGATCGTTTCTTCCTCCCTTTCTGCAGCCTCTGCCTCGCCGATTTCCTTCACAGGTCCCTCTGGTGGTGTTAGCGTTTTAACTGCTTCGTCTTCGGCACACAGGATAAGATTAGAGGGCGGGTCCATGATGCCCAAGCTGGATCTAGCTGCTGCACCTCGTCGTCGTCGTCGTCGTTTCTGCCGGTGGAAAATGTGTCTTCACGAAGAGTTGGTGGTGGTGTTCGAGACAGCTCAGAATGGGCTAGGGATAGGTGGAGATGGAACTCCATCGTGACATATCGAGTCTGGGTCGTCTGGCCGTTTGCCGCTTGACAGCAGTTTCCAAAAGATATGATTCCACCACCACCTCCGGGCCTTCCGCCATCTCTTCTTCTTCGTCGGCCTCATCCTCGCTGACTTCTCCAGGTATTTTGGACCTGTGAACAGGTACAACACCCCAGTGGTCGTGCAAAATCGACAGGTTTGCGGTAGGCGCATGTGATCCCGCGGGTGTAGAACTGGCATGCTCCAAGAAACCGAGTGGACTAGGCTCTGCTGGTAGCGACAGCAGCACCTGTCGAACGACCTGCATCTCCACCTAACGCGTGGTCCAATTGGATGGGTGGAGGAGGTAGAAACACGCGCCTAAGGCCAAGGATCGGGACGTGGGAGCGAGGAGGGTAGAAGTCGCCATCTTCTTCATCCGCCTACTCGTACACTTCAGCTGCATTTCTTCTCGACTACTTTCCAGAAAAGCCTCCTTCCTCCTGTTCTGCTGCGTCTGCCCCTGTACCACCATTCCCCGTCATCATCTGTTCCTCCGGTGGTGTCATCGTTTAACTGCTTCACCATTTGCAGGCACGGGAAGGGCGAGGGGTCGTGATGCTTGAGGGTAGCCTAGCACTGATGGGTGTTCGCGCTGACCTCCATCTCGACATCTCCGGAAGCGGCTCCTCTGAGGTATCAATATATAGTGCTTGGTTTCTCGGAGCAGCAGCAGCTGCAGGACGTGGTGGTGGTAAGGGCAACATGGCATCCGAGTCAGAACTCGCCAACAGAGTCCTCTGTGTGGGTAGTCGCATAGCTAGAACGACAGGTTGATGGCGGTAAGGCCTGGAGGATAGGTCGTTCAGACTGAAAGAGGTTTCGGACGGCCGCACAGGAAGGTCTGATGAAGGTGAATCTCATAGGTTGTCGGGGTTTCATGAGGTTGGGAGAGCGCGCTTTGAATCCCTATGTCTGGATCGGAGAATGGTCGAAGGTGGTCGAAGTTAGCCTCGGGCGAGCGTGGTCCCCTTCATATCAGAGCTAATTCTGAAGGGCAGGGCTTCGAGACGAGATGTATCATGGTAACATGTGTCGGCGAGGTATGCCCATCTGTAGCAAACAAGGATCGTTAGAAGACGCAGTGGGGAACAGACGAAATAACTCACAAAATTTATCCCTGTAGGTCACTCTCTCGCTTTTTCAAGGCGGGGATTCTCAAGGTCCTTCAAGCTCCACAGAAAGCTACAATCTCAAGGAGAACTAGCTGTAGATTAGCTATGAAAATGTGAGAGGGGAATAGCACAGGAGTAGGGAAAGGGTCGTTACCTGGCAGTTTGGTTCATCACAGAAGTCCTAGTTCTGGAGTAAATGAGCTAGCAGACGCCTGGAGAGCTATGAAGAGCTGATGAAGGCGGATTTTGTAGCTTGAAGTTTTGGCTTGAGGTCATGGTGGTCGGAAGGTTCGCGTGTCACGCGTGACCATCCTGGTAGATCCCAACTTCGACCAGTTCCTCTGCATGATCCTGAACGAAGGACTTCTTTCCCTTGAGATCGATTCCAACGTTGAAACTAGAAAGATAACTACTAAGCAATATTTTCTAGATGCAGTGAGGCAACGGACTCCTCAGTAGTGGGGCGAAGCGGCCACAGCTCCATTCGAAAGATTTCCCCAATAATCCCAACAGTCTTAGTACGGCAAGCTGCTCCCTGTCATGACGCCAAGACGTCGAATGGATACGGCTGAATGCATCAGCATATAATAGCCGCTGTCGACCTAGAGTCTGCTCTCATGCGTTCAAGACATATGGGATTTCCGCCGTTTCGTTAGCGCGAAGTCTTATTCGGAACGATTTGGTTCGGGTGTTAGATTTATGTTGGAAATCATATAAACCATCCGTGATGTGAAGGGGAAACGTAGTAGAAGAGGTGACCTACTCTGGTATGTTCAGCGTGGTCAAATATTTAACGATTAGCTCTGACCGCCCAGAAGCTAGTATTTGGGAGCGTCTGGTGCATGGTAATGCATCCTTCAACTTTTCGGACCATGGTCAAACATTTGGAAATCGGGAGGTCGGCAACTCGAATTGGACAGGGAAAATGACACTCTAGTTCGGCTGCCCATATATTTTCCATTGTCATTCGGTTGCAAATCCACGGAAAACAAAAGGATTCTCCGAATCTCTACTGTACCCAACCATATACTTCTCCACCCGGTGTCTCAAGTACCATTCCGCACTCTATTCGGGCTAGTCCACATCGCTACTGCCAGTCTATAAAACCCGCCTCTATTCGAAGTTATGACCAAGGAATTCCACCATATTCCTCCCTCCCCGGATACATCTCCTCAAACCCTTTCTCTCCGTCGTCATGCTCAAGCTGCTCATACTCCTCGCCACTGCCCACGTCTTGCCTTTGGCAATCGCGGATTGCTCTCCGTACCTCAAGGAAGGACCTGCGGAAACTAGGCCTGAGCCTGAGAAGTGCTGGACGTGTCCGAAAGCGAATCAAGGGTTCGGAGGGGAAGGGTTAAAGCCGCTTCCCGATACTGAGGACGATGGGGGCAAAAGTTGGTGGAGGTTTTACTGCACGTAAGCTGCCTGAAAGTCCGCATAACTGCTCGATGTTAACCTTTGGTTAGGTATACGAGGGACGAAGGCCGGGACGAGAATAACAACCCATACAAGAAGAGCACAATTTTTTGTCACTACGATGTGAGTATTCAAATGAAAGAAGCTCAATGTGAAACTGAATTTTCTACTCTCAGGTCAACGGAAACTTGCGTGTAGCAGACGCATACTGTGGGGACAAGGCGGTTCCGGTTCCGAACTGCACGCCGTCGAGGCCGTATTCAGGCAAAAATGAAACTTGCTGCGGCCCAAATTGCCAGCTCCAAACCGACCAGTGCTATTCTTGCCCACCAGTGGAAGGTGCTAAGTTTATCGACGTTACTGCCACCCCGAGTATTTTGACATGCCTGTACGTCTCTTTTTTCTCTGCGTAGGAAGCCTGAATTTATCATGGCAATTCCAGCGCCAACTCGTGGTCGGGAGGCCACGCGCCTGCCGAATACAAGTTTGACGTAAGTCGCTTTTATGATTTGGGGTTTGTCAAGGCTCTGACGATATACATGCCGTTCAGGCAAGGACTGGAGCACCGCTGGTTGCTCCGTCATCGGATACTAAAAAGTCGGCACCTCTCCGTGAAGGCTGCACACCTAAGCCAATCTCTGAACCCGGCGCAAATTGCCCATCTGGCGCGACACATGACCAGTGCGTTAACGAAGCAAAGCAAGATGCCTATAGAAGCTTCGTGGGATGGAATAGGTGCCCCTCCCTGGCCGATTACTGCAAGTATAGAACCATATCCGATAACTGCTGGGCCTGCCCCACGCTCGATGGCACAGACGCCGTTGACGAGTCTACTCTGGGCAGAGACTATGGTTATTGCACGTAAGTAAACTCCAGTTCGGAGTGCTCGCCACCTGGCTCAAATACGTCTCCCTAAGTTACTATAAGCGGAACGCTTCGGGTGTCCTGGAGAGCGCAAATACGAGGTGCCACTACAACGTAAGTATATCAAAGCTCTGTCGGCGGATCATTTCTGAGTTATACATCCAGTTTAATGCGGGTAAATTGGAGAGCGCCTCAGCCGGTAACAAGCTTACTTGCCCACCTCAAGCCGGCAAGGACTTGACCTGCCAGCGCCTGAAGGATGCGCAGAAGAAGTGAACTCGACGTGGGCAGGTTTACTTATTTTTGATATCCTTTAGCCACTATACTCTTTTCTTCTCACCGATTCTCTAATTAGTAATTACGCTCTTCTGATTCTCCCGGTACTAAGCCTGCTCCTGGATTCACTACTTTCCTATTATTTCTTAACGCATTTGTATAGCCTTAATGTTTTGTCTACCTGCGAATAGCATTCAGTATTGCCCGGATGACTGTCACGTTTACTATCCTCGAGTTAGCCAATTAGACTTAGACTTGTGAGAACTAAGCTGGAACAGAACTCAAAACCCTTGAAGTCGAATTTCATTCATTCGAAGCTAATTCACGTCTAGAAAGACCGGTATATAAATACTGTAGGCTTGAAAGAAACATGCGTCGTATCATGGTTGTACACATGATCCAGGTTGTACAAGT
Source organism: Clitopilus passeckerianus (assembly GCA_944990035.1). Taxonomy (NCBI): domain Eukaryota; kingdom Fungi; phylum Basidiomycota; class Agaricomycetes; order Agaricales; family Entolomataceae; genus Clitopilus; species Clitopilus passeckerianus. The sequence continues at coordinate 318,534 of CALYLX010000158.1, read as the reverse complement.
ATAGATACCAAATCAAAAGACGAAGCACCCAAACCAAAATCGGGACAATCAGGTTCAGCAATCGCTCGCTCGCTACCCGCTGAGGAATATACGTGTCGTAGAAGAGCGTTCTCTAGAAGGATTATTCTATATATTGAAGCTATGAAGTATAAATGCTACCTCCACCTCCTCCGCCGGCGCCATCTCCCGATATGATCGCCAAAGACCGCCCAATGCAGTATTAACCCTGGCCAGGTCAGATCGGAAAGTGACGCCCAACGCTCCTGCGTTCTGCACCCAGATGTGTTCCAGTCTTTGAGGAAGATGTGATGTAGTTCTCGATATCCTTCATAAATGAGACGTATAACCTCGGGACCTGCAGGCGGGGTGGTCACAGCATTGACAGCATCGATGGGCTTCATCGTCCCCTTCGTTCAAGGAGGATACTGCCTCGTCCTCGTCGAGCTCTCTAGGTGCTTTGGCAGGCACACGACCTCCCGGAGCAGCGTTGTTGCCGAGTTAGAGGGGCGGGGGGAGTACAAGCACGCCTCTAGGATTGTAATGGGGGAACGAGGATGGTGGGGGGTAGTCGTGACAATCATTTTCCCCGAGCTTCGTCGATTCATCGTCCGCCTACTCGTGCACTCCGGCTGCGTTTTTCTTCAACTGTTCCCCGGAGACCATAGCTTCTTCGGCTGCATCTGCCCTCTCCCACTATCAATGCCTATGGTGATGCCGCCGTTTCAACTCTTGCATCTTCGTCTCGGCGAGGAAAGAGCGCAGGTCCACGATGTTTGAGGAGTGCATGGCACCGTCGTCCTCATCGCCTCCCAAATCTCCGCCAACGACCAAATTGACATCTCCGACGCAGAGCTTGTTTTCATGCGCAGCAGCAGGAGCAATTGCATGGACAGGAGGTAACGATGGTGCTTCATCCAGAGATGGTCGACGTAATGTTGTCGGTCGGTAGTCGTGAGCCCGATAGCTAGGATGATAGGTCCATGGCGGTAGGCGAGGAAACACTAGGATGTTGTAGGATTTGGGGTTGACAGGGAAGGTCCGTGAAAGAGCTCCCATCACCACTGGGTCTGTCGTCGTCCGTCGTAGATCTGATATGGTAGTGCCCGGCTTAAGGAGGAAGAAGCAAAATGTGTTGTGTCCCTAGGGCTAGGGTTTGCGAAACCACGAAGCAAAGGTGGGTGATTGAGGTCGAAGGCGACGAGGAGATATTCCAAAAGACTAGGAGGGGGTATGAGGAGAGCGGAGGGCCGAAGTTGCGACTATCATCTTCGTCATCCATCTGCTCGTACACTTCAGCTGGCCGTCCCTCCGTTTTCCAGAAACCATTTCCTCCCTTCTGCCGCCTCAGCTTCGTCGTTCTCCCCCAGCATCGCTTCCTCCAATGATGTTACTGTTCCAGCTGCTTCGTCTTTGCCACTGAAACGATGCAGATTCATTCTCCCCATATCCAACATCTCCAGCAGCAACGCGCGCTCCTAGATCACTGAAGAACGGTGGCTCCCTGGGAGCTGCTACTGCTGCCGGCTTTGTTGGTCGCAAGGACGACATATCAGACCCTCCCAACGGAGTCCTCTTGGTGTATAGTCGTAGACCTGACAGCAGGGATGATGGGGGCGTTAGGCGGGGAGAATACACCATGTTGGGTGTTGAGAGATTTGGAGGTTGCGTCAGAGAGTCCTGTCGTTGCCGTCTGGGGTAGTTCTGACAGGCCTAGCGCAGTTTTTGCGAGGACGAGACGAGAGAAGGGCGCCTTGTGTGACTTAAGTTTGGAGTTGAGAAAGGGCGTGATGATTGGGATTGGGAGAGGGGCTGAACTCGGGGCATGGTTTTCTTCATCCGTGGGGCAACAGCCTTCCCATTCAACTTCCCCCCGGTTGTTGTCTCTGCCGCTTCCTCGTCCGCCACCGTCGGTTCCTCTGATGATGTTGCAATTATATTCGCCTCTCAGGAGGTACAGAAGGAGCCTGCTTCTGCGACCGCATAGGAGGGTTCGGAGAGTATGTCGCGCTCCAGGTCTGTAGTCGTCCGGGATGGTCTGACAGCGGTAGTCACGGTGTGGGGAGGAAGATGCGAGGTGCATCGTGTTTCCTTGGGTCTGTATTTGCAAACGCGGAATGTCGACGGCGAATGTAGAATGAAGGGGACCTGTGTTGGTCTCGTTAACGCAAAGATCAGAGAACCACAGGACATCGTGCTTACCTCCCTCCGCCAAGATGGAGATTATTCTCATTCGGGGGGAGAAAGCCCGCTTGTTTGGGCTGTTGTAGGCGTCTGCAAGGATATGTCAGAATCCTGAATTATCGGCTGAGACCACAGAACTCACGAGTCGCCAGTATAAAATCCGCCCAATATGGAGGCTAGTTTGTGGAATCAAGAGGCTCGTACGCGTCGTTTTCCAAATCTACGAAGGGAGCAAGCATGAGAACACTAATCCGTTAGATGGAAGTCCAAAGGAAGCTAACCATGGACCGGCGGAGAGATAGGTGCATGAGGTCGAAGGCGACATGGGTGTTTTCCAAGTTGGAAATCTTGAAGCTTGATATATGATATACCGTGTCGAGTCGGTGAGATGTTCCTTCTGCTCATGGGGCTGTTGATGGATGGTTGGATTGGAGATTGCTGATGTAGACCTACTCGACGGGGGAAGGTTAGTAGTGTGTCATGAAAGCCTATAGATGACGCTAACTCACCCAAAAACCCTCTCAACGAGGAGAGTTAGAATCTCGATCTACATCGCATCCTTGTTGTTGAAATTCAAGACTGAGATATGATGTGGGTGGTTGAGGCCCGAGCGTTGAAATTTGAGGCCTGAGGTTGAGGACAGTGATGGGTGGGATCGGGGGAGGCGGGCCAATAGAAGTCGTGAAATATCGTGCCTAGTCTAGCCACTCATGCACATGATGCATGATGTACGGTAGACATGGACGGCGAGAATGCAGGATCCTAGAGTGAGAGAGGTGGAGGTCGCGAAAAAAACTGCTTCGCCTTTGGCGGGGACGGAAGAAAAGATCAAGAATGGCTTGGTTTAACCATTGGATTGAGGATATCGTGTGCCGCGTGATCGGCCCGAAGCTATTGAATGATTTTGATTTTCTGCCAAGCCACCAACTCTGCGACAACCTCCTTCGACTTCAAAGTTCAATGGACTTGGAGTCTACTAGTAATCTACCTACTTTGCACGCGTTCAAAATCTATGGGCGATCTGGTTATCTTCGCGGAAACGAAGTGTCTATAAGGTACGATTTCGGCCGTTAGAGCGAGATTTCATTCGGAAAGTACTTCTCTTCGGCTACCAATCGCTAGAAATCTTGGAAATGATAGAAATCATCCGGAGGTGAAGAATGGTATGTTCAGCAAGGTTCAATGCGTTCGAACCACCTCCGACACCATTAAACAGTTTCTGGCGCACGGCGCATCCTTCAACCTTTCGACGAATCAAAGATATTGTATGCTCTAATATCGGGAATATTAATAGTGGAAGCCGGAAACTGGAATTGGAAGCCGGAAATGACACTCTAGTTCGGCTGCCTGTGTCTTTTTTGTGCTCTAAACTATTAGAGGAAAACAAATGATTTTGGTAGCTGCTGAAACAATTCAAAAATTTACCCTATTCGACTGAATCCTTCGACATTCGGAATGTTGAGCTCCACTTCTCGTCATATTCGGGCTAGCCTGCATCTCGTCGCGAGCCTATATAAACTCTGGCTTTAATCGAAGTTACAAGCAGGGAAGTCCGCCGCATTCCTCCCCGATTACTTCTCCTCAAACTCTTTCTCTGCGTCGTCATGCTCCAGCTGCTCTTACTCCTGGCTACTGCTCACGTCTTGCCTTTGGCAATCGCAGATTGCTCCCCAGCTCTCAGCGATCGGCCTGACCAAACTACAGCTGAACCACAGAAGTGCTGGACGTGTCCGACAGCTAATCAAGGGTTCGGAAGGCCCACGGGGTCTTATCCAGATCAAGACGACAACGGGGACAACAGTTGGACGAAGTTTTACTGCAAGTAAGATGCATGAAAGTCTGCACAATTGCTCGATGCTAAGCATTCGTCTAGATACACGAGGGGCGAAGGCCAGGACGCTGATGGCAACCCATATAAAGGCAGTACGATTTTCTGCCACTACGATGTGAGTATTCTACCAAAAGATGCTCGACGTGAGACTGAATTTTTATTTTCTCAGGGTAACGGAAACTTGCGCATAAAGGACGCGTACTGTGGGGCGAAGGCAACTCCGGTTCCGAACTGCACGACCCCGAAGCCGTATTCAGGCGAAAAGGAAATTTGCTGCGGCCCAAATTGCAAGCTTCAAACCGACCAGTGCTATTCTTGCCCACCAAATACAAATGCTGAGTATATCGACGTCACTGCCACCCAAAGTATTTTGACATGCACGTAAGTCTTTCTTTTTTTGATGCGATTTTTCTCGTGAGCCTGACTCTCTTCGAATTTCCAGCGTTAAATACAGGGGAGGAGGCCTGAAAGCAGATGGCCGATTCAAGTTTGACGTAGGTTTTTTTGCGACAGTAGAATTGTCAAGACTCTGACGACAAATCTCCCATTTAGGCAAGGACTGGAACGCCGCTTGATTCGTGGATTAACAAGAAAGACTCAGAGGCCAACACTACGCCAGCTCCCCGCCGCGAAGGATGCGCACCCAAGTCAATCTCTCAGCCCGGCGCGAAATGCCCATCTGGACCGACGCATGACGATTGCGTCAAGGAAGCAAAGCAAGATGCCTATAGAAGCTTCTCGGGATGGAATAGGTGCCCCTCCAAAGCCGACTACTGCAAGTACAGAAGTCTATCCAACGACTGCTGGGCTTGCCCATCAATCGATGGTACAGACGCTGTTGATGAGATGACTCACTCTAGAGATTACAGTTATTGCGAGTAAGTAAAGCTGCATTTTGGAATGCTCACAACCTTGCTCAAATATACCACCCACAGGTACTATAAGAGGAACGCTGCAGGTGTTCTGGTGACTGCGAACACCGTATGCATGTACAACGTAGGTGTCTTATGCTCTGTTCCGATGAATTGTGCCTGAGTTATACAATCAGCTGGCCACCGGTAAATTCTCCTATACGCAGTGGTCGAACAAGCCCGACAACGTGTATACTTGCCCACCTCAAGCCGAAAAGGATTTGACGTGCCAACGTCTGAAGAATGCGCAGTCGAAGAAGTGAAGCCGACGAGGCTAAAGACGGTTTAAGCCTTCAGGCTTACTGGTGCTTAACGTGGTTTGTTTCGAATCTCTCGGTCCTTCCGTACTCTTTCACTGTACCCTATTCTATAGCATTTTGTTCCTTTACCGTTCCTTCGAACACTCGTCTGCAAACTGAGGATAATCTCTCAATTTGTTTTCCCGTAGTCCTCATATTTCGCCAGCTTAATACCATTAAATTATCATATCTACGTATAGTTTGATCAGTTTCTCTGTTGCTCCCCTTTAGTTGACCTGGTCGCAATCAGGTTTTGGTGGTGTGAAAAACTGCCGTGTATTAAATTGTCATCCCAGTACTGTAGCAATAAATGTGTTTTCTTTACGACTTGCTGCTCCTCCTTGCAACACGGGAGAGCCGGGGAACTCGTTCTTCTGGGCAGGTGCTTGTACTCCGGCAGAAACCAAGAAGCGTTAGACAAGCATTCCCCTTCGATTATTTAATTCTAAAGCTTCGTTTGCAGACCACTACATTGGCATCGGGATAGTGATCTACCGAGCAAAATATACAATTCCGCTCTTCGCCCATAAAACACATCATCTAGTTATCGTTCGTCCCCTTCCTCCCGCCCCTCAACACCACGAAAACACCACTGCTGACTCTTTTCAAATAAGCGAGGCTGGAGAATGACACCCGCTTTTGTTGACTTCAGGATGATCGAGCTTGATGATGGTTTCCGACGAATATAGTTTCCCAACCACCACCGTCTCTGGCGAATCATCACTCGACCACGATGAGGATTTCATGCACTCTTGACCTGGGCTTGAACGGCCACGGGCTCCCTCTTCGTCTAATTCCTAGACAGCCTTTCTTTTTCTTCTTTTGCAGCATCTTCCACCCTCCCCTAGCCTGGTCATTCCCGCCACCATCGGTTCCTCCAGTGAGGCTGCAGTTCCAACTGCTCCGTTTTCGGTGGACACGGAAAGGACGGATGTCCATGATATTTGAGTGGCGTCGAGCACTGGTGTGGGTGTAGGCTCTTCCTCCCGTCATCCGGGGTATCTCTACTGGCCTCCCGATCGACATCTCCAGAAGAAGTGCGCTTTTCTGAATCATCGAGAAAGCGTGGCGCGGCTGATGCTGCCGCAAGCAGAGCGCGCCAAAGAGCCTTACTGGTGGGCAGTCGTAGACCTTATAGCTTGGATGACAGGGCGAGGAGGAAACACCGGAATGTTGGGGGGATTTGCAGGCGATGAGGAAAGTCTGGGAAGGAGAGCTTGCATCACCCGTGAGTCTGTCGTCATCTGGGGTAGATCCGACAGGGTATTCCTCGTTGTAGGATGGAGAGGCAAAGCACTTTGAAATGGTGCTGCCCTTGGGGTTAGGGTTTACGAGACCATGAAGGTGGACCTGGACGGCCTGGAATGTTCCCTCCAGCATGCCCGGCGTTGCATAGAAAGAAATACTGCAAGCAGGGATATATGCTTGAGGTCGGAGGCGATGAGGAGGGGTTCCGAAGGACTGGGATAGGGAGTGGGATGTAGACGTTACGAAATACCGTCCTCATCCGTCTGTTTGTTGGTCATTGCTTGACCATCCTGGTTGGTGGGTTGGTGGCCGTACGCCTGATAGTTGAGAGGAGCGGGTTTATGGCGGTAGGTGTGGAGGAGATACCATGTCGGGGAATTGGGAGATTTGGAGGTCGACGAAGGAAGGCGCGAATTCCTCGTTGTGCTCCGAGTCTGTCGTTGTCGCCATCTGCGTAGCTCTAACCGTACGATTTGGGTTGTAGGGGAAAGTGGCGAGGTGTCTGGTATGCCTGGGGTTAGGGTTAGGGTTTGCGAGACCAGGAAGGTGGGTCTGGGTGGGCGAGAACGCTTTTCCCCAGCACGACCAGCGTTACACAGGGAGAAGCAGCGCAAGCAGAGATGGGATCGGTGGTTGGCGTTGAAGGCAACAAGGAGGTTGTCCAAAGGACCGAGATGAAGTATGAGGAGAGCGAGGAATGAAGGAGGGGAGTCGTGGCTATCGTTTTCACCATCATCCGTTTGCTGCTGCACTTCGGCCACCTTCCCCCTCAACTGCATCCCGAGGACCGTTTCTTCTCCATCCCGCCGCATCTGCCCCTTGTCGTCATTCTGATTTCCATATCGACATCTCCAGCAGCAGCGCACTCCTAGACCCTGGGGGCTGCTACCGCCGCCGCAGGTTTCTTCTTCGACATTCTTTACCACCATCAGTTCCTCCCGAGATGTTGCTGTTTCCGGTGCTTCAAAGCTTCATCTTCCATAAGCATGGGAAGAACACTGTCGTCATCGCCTCTCAAATCTCCGCCATGGGGCCAAAAGCGACATTTCCGGAAGTTCTCATGCGCAGCAGCTGCATGACCTGGAGGTGACAATGGTGTTTCATCTAGGGGTGACGGGGGAGTATCATCGGTGAGCGGTCATAAGCCTGGTAACTGGGGAGGAGGACACACCATTTGGGTGTTGAGAGATTTGGAGATTGACGTAGGAAGGTCCTGGAGGCTTGCATCACGACTGGGTCTGTCCTCGCTTTGGGTAGACCTGGAAGGGTAGTCTGGCCTGTAGGAGGAGCAGCCAAGGTGCTTGATGTCAACTGCGGTTGAGCTTGCAAAACGGGGAAGGTAGGCCTTGATGGCGAGCGAATTACGCGTCTTCCGCTGGTGGAACGGGAGTACCAGTCAACCTGCCTGCGCTCTCGCCAGAGGCTTGGTGCTGAGGTTTGAACGAGGACGGTGAGGGATGAGAAAGAGGGAGGTCAAGGTCGGGGAATGGTCTTCATCCAAGGTGCGGCAGCCTGTACGTCCTCTCCACAGCTTCTTGCGCTTCTTCTGCCCCTACATCCTCGTCCACCATAGTTATAAGGCTGACGACGGGGGAGACGGGTCCATGGCGGTAGGTGACGAGAGTACGTCGTTAAAGGTGTAGGAGGTTTTGGACGGCCAAGTAGGCAAGCAGGCCGATGAGCTTGTCGTGCTTAAACTCGAGGCTCCGGTCGCCATCTGGGGTCTGACGAGGTGGTGCCGGTTTATGCAGCAGGGACGAGGTGCTTGGCGTGCGTTGGATTCGTGTTGTAACAGTTTCGTCTATAAGAAGATGTCAGAATCCAGAATCATCGGCCGTGTCGAGATAGAGGAGCTTGAGTGTGGTCGAATTGGAGCTTGTTGATGTAGACCTACTTGACGGGGAACGGTTAGCAATATGGCCATGCTACAGATGACGCTAACTCACCCAAAAACCCTCTCAACGAGGAGAGTTAGGATATCGATCTACACGGTTTCCTTGGGGTTGTGATTTGAAATGTTGAAGCTCTTGAAGGCGAGAAGATGGGTTTTCCGGTTATGTGACATCACGATCTTGCCGCCAGCGACTCCAGATGTGCAGAGGTGCCATTTAGTCAAGAAGGCGGCAAGCAAGAGGTGATTTTGACTCGAATTTTGAAAATAGCGATGATGATGGTCGCCCACTTCTGCCAGGATGATGTCACGCGTCACAGGCTTTTCCTCTCCCACTTCGACTAACACAATGACGTACTTCAACTCAACCATATGCTGGTCCATTGGCGATCCTGATGCTGCCTTGAAGTCAACAAGCTGGACAACTCCGCGTGCGATGCTTGGGATACAATAGCGTCTGCTAATCGTTGCCCTGGTTCAGCTTTTAATAGACGAACCTGCTTAGGGAACGTTGTCGTCATCTCTGGGTAGAACGGGGAGGATCTTCGGTCAATGAGTAATTGCCGAAGGTGAGCTTCCTCCCAGCCTATCTCTGGACGGATTCTCATGCTTGCTCTTCAGGATTCTGACATCTGCTTGTACACTCCTGCGACACCCTCAACCGCATCTCTGGGTTAAAGGTAATCATCATGTCTCCCGCTATTCTTTGATGGTCGAGTCGAGTTAATGATTATGAACTTGGTACAGGTCGACTTCAGGAAGCATTTTGCAACCTCGCGGCCCACAGGCTACCTTCTACTTCAACCCAAGGAACCCAAAGCCACCCCTCTCTTCCTCCCCAGACCGCGACGACATACCTCTGCAGAGTTTCATACACGGTCGTCCAAAACCTGCTACACCGTCCACGGCGAATCCTCCTTTCCTGTCATCAATGTGTCAGAGAGGTAGAGGCAAGCTCGAAACAGGGTCCACATCTAGGAAGAAATCGAACAGGAACGCTGTCGTACCTTTAGATGGAGAAGACAATCCTCCAACTTCGACCTCCCCCCGCCCTCATCCATCATCCATCACTGTCTTCATCCACAGCACCAACATCAAGCTCTAGTCACGGCCCCCGAGCGCCGTACAGAGGCTGGTTGACTGCTACATCCGCCACCAGGGGAACGTGTCGCTCATATTGTGGGAAGCGCTCTCGCTGTCTACATGGTGCCCCAAACTCAACCCCGCCTACTCCAAAACACAGACTACCCCGTCATATCACATCCATCACAAACGGCGGCAGCCCTAGAGTGATACAGCTGTACAGGCTCGCTTCTTGGACCTTCCTTCGCAAATCTCTAAACCTCCCAACACTGTGACCCCAAATGATCTATCCTCCTCCCTTACCCCCATCGACCTCTCGCCTCCGTTGTAAGTCTACGGCTAGAAGGACCAACAATCCATGGCCTCCCGTACCTCCAGAGACCGAGACGAATTCAAAGGGCAACATTACCAGAGGGACCGGTGGCTTCAGGGGACGAGGTTGTATAATGGATTGTCGCGACAGGAAGCGGTGGAGATGAGATCTAGGGAGCAATCGAATGGGAAGGCTGTTCAAATTGCACCTTGGATGAGGAAAATGGTTCCCCAAGTTCGACCTCCCCCGCTCACATCTGTCACCGACCTCATGTAAAACCCCAACACCGACTTCCGGCAACAGCGCTCTGTAAGGCAGTTGGTCGACTGGTCCATCTGCTAGCTGGTACTCGTCTGTCATATCAGACCGGTTTCGTACCACCGTCGGTGAGTTCTGTCTGGTCGCTGCGAATAAATCAAGATTCTTACAATCGTCTTGCAGACGCCTATGAAGACATCGTTTCTAGTCAAACGAGCGGCTCTTCCAGAGTGAGAATAACCACATTTCGACATTAGAGGTATGTATCGTGTGTTTTGGTGTTCTTTGCTGCGTGTATTAACGAAACCGGCACAGGTCGTATTTAGGAAGGATTATGGATCCTCGACGTCCACCTCTACCTTCTACGCCAACCCGAGGAACACAACGCACCTCGTCTCCTAACCCCAAGACCAAAACTACCGCTGTTGGACTACCCCAGACGACGTCTGTAGACCCTCAAGCTCAAGCACGACAAGCGCTTTGGGCCTTCCTACGCAGTTACCCAAACCTTCTCTCACCGCCAAGGATATACCTTCCTCACCTTCCACCATCGACCCACACTCTCGCTGTCGGGCCTACGACTACGACGAGGAGGACCAGGAACTACATGTCCTTCCGTACCTCCAAAGACTAAGGCAAATATAACGACAACATTACCAGAAGAACCGATGATTGTGAATCAGGCAGACGCACGGGAGAATGGAATAGACTCTCGAGACGATATTAGGGCGAATTCGAACGGGAAGGCTGTTGCACCTTTGATGAAGAAAACGACCCCCTTTCCAGCCTCCCCCGACCCTATCCATCACCCTTCCGAACCTTACCACCAAACCTCTACAACGCCGCCCAACAACGAAGCCAGTTGACTGGCATCCTTACCACCAGCAGAAGATACCTTTGCCACTCCCGAAGCTGTTCATGCTGGAGGAAGCATTCTCGCCCTCTAGGTCTGCCTTCAAACTCTCGCAAACCCTAACACAGCGATACGAAGCATCTTGCCTCTTCCTCTGAAAACTCGGGGTTACGCTGGCACAGCTATCCAAGACGACCACAAGAACACTGGCAGCAGCGATTCAAGCTTCTTGGACCTTGCCATGCGCTCGTCCAAAATCTTCCCTCAGTGGTGTATACTCCTCGCCTACCGTCGTCAACGCGGCATCCTAGCTATAGGGCCTTCGAGTACCCGCAGAGGGAGACTCTTGGCGCTCCGAGGACATGTCGTCCTTACACCCCAGCAAAGTCGGCAGCAACCCTCATAATCCAGAACAGGACGGCTGCTGGAGGTATTGGATTTGGAGGTCAGCAGAGGCCTCCCGATGCGAAGGGGATGAGCCTGCGCACTTTCGCTGCAGACAAAGGAGCTGAACCACCACGTCACCAGAGGAGCGGATGGGGGTGGGAGTGACGAGGCAGGGGCAGACGCAGCAGAGCAAGAGGAAGGAAGTGTATCCGGGAAGCAGTCAAAGAAATAGGCTGTTGCAGTACACGAGTTGGCGGATGACGATGAAGATGATTCTTGCGATTGCCAGCCACCTCGCTCCCCCATCCCATCCCATCCCATCCCATCCCACCCCTTCAAGCTTCAGCCTTGAGACTCAGAGTCGTTCTTCCGCTCTCTCCGCAAGCGTGATCAGGCCCAGTCCCAAGCTTACTGTTTTCACCCGACGGGACGAGGACAGTGTGCGCCCGGCCAGGTACGGACACCTATAGAAGTCAGCGAGGGCGAAGCAGGTGATGAAGGCCTGGTGAAGGAATCGGAGGTGGAAGGAACATATCCTTCAGAAGCTGGTCCTTGCATTGGCCCATCATCACCACGAAAAGCCTTCATCCTCCTCCACCGTGCTGCTTTCATCTACGGCCCTCTCCCGGGCCCTTTTTCGTTCAGCTTTGGTCGGCTGTCTGCAACACTGTGTTTAACACGCCAGCGCCGACCCCATTACAGTATACCCATGACGCTTATATTTGTCGTCGTGCGCCAGTCTGTCATGGCTTACATTCATCGTTTTTACCCCCGGACTTTTGTTCTTTACTGCGTTATTCGTCCACTTTCTACTTTACATGCTCGTCCTTTCGTCGCGGTCATCTTTGATCTTTCTCTTCTCTTTTCGGCCAATTTATGATAACGTTGATAGTTAAGGAGAAAATAGTTTGGTCATGGTCGCTGAAATCCGGCGGTTTCTTTCATAGGAAATTATGGTCGGGAATTACGCAACCTCTCGTTACTTTGGAGCAGTCTCTCCGATTAGTCCGTTCGCATTCGAGATAGGACCGCTTTGTATACATTGGGTGCAATGACGAGACGAGATTGAGACTTGCCCGGATAAGTAAGTACGGAATGAGCGCCAATGAAGGAGATGCAGGCTCTAGACGCGATATGTACGAACAGGGGGTACCGTAAAATTGTCCGTTTCGACGACCAGGCAAAGGAGCTTGGCGTAAATGTAAGCATAGCGAAGAAATCATACGTAGTAAGGGAACCAGGAAGCATGATAATAAAAGGGAGGCATGTAGCGTACGCATATGTCATAGAGAAAGAAGCAGTTATCGTATAAGAAGAACCATATGTAAAGTGAGTACATAGAGTGGCCATGGTGTAAATAGAAAGAAATAGAAGCGTAAAACTGAGCGCGTAACTTGACTCGGAGGACCTTCTTGACACAAAAGAAGGGATGAACTCGTCAGCCTCATCATTCTTCAAAGGAGTTATGTAGCTCACCTGGGGAACGTGTCAGAGCGCGACACAAAATTCACTCGATGAACCAAGTAACGGGCTGCTTCTTGGTCGGAATAGGAGATAGCACGATGTGCTCTTGAGTCGGGACCCTTGTGCACCGATTTCCGCGGATACCGAGCAAGATAGCCAAAGTACGTGAGTCGTCAGCCAACCTGGGGAGAACGGCTACCCCTAGATGATGATAACCATCCAAATTCTTGGTCACAACGATAATTTCCTGGTCCAACAGCCCCAACCGAGATTCCACCGTCCCTAATTCGAAGTCGACCTCGCTCTGACTCATAATCGTCGCGCTGTAAACCGCCAAGGGAATCTGCAACCCCTCATTCGTAAGCATAGTAGCAGCCCGATCGCGAGAGGGTGCTTTGTCCCAGGTGAATTCTGGGTCTCTCTCTGGCTCGGTCGTTACTGGCTGGAGCGGAAGAGGGGAAAAGCAACCTGGATTGGCTGCAAGCATACTATTGAAGGGGGAAGGGTGTCCTGTCCATGCGAATAAGCCCGTGTCTCCACTACGCTGCAAGATCTCCGCCTGGAGCCGATGGAATGCCATAGTCCCTTCGCCGTATGCGATAGACATGGGGATCTGTAACAAACCGATAAGGCAATATGCCATGTCCTCGATTCTGGTGGTTTGCCTTTTCGATACCCATGTGAGGGCGTCTCTGGCGTGATCGATGCCAGCAGTAAAGTTGAGGAGCTGATCGGTGTCGATCCCTGTAACGAGGGAGATTGTCTCCCAGAGAGGGATACCCAAGACGTCATCAGAGACCTTGTCGTTCCCCTCCGTGTTGCTGGTGAGACGACCCCAGCCATTCCCAAAGAAGATGATTCTTTTAGGAGCCAAGAGCTCCTGCAGCGTCCAACCCCTCGTGAACCATGGATCTCGTTCGAAGCTCTCCCAAACGACGGTTCGAGCGGAATCAAAACACGTGGTGGTCTCGGCGAGGTGAACTATGCAAATCTTAGCTTCACAGTACCACTTAAACATTGATCGGATGGACTCTTCGAGCTCGGCACTGCTACTCTTATCGATGCAGCCAGTATCGAACCAGGCAAATTTGCAGCCATACTGCGATGCCATGTTGCAGAATTTGAGGAGCTTGATAAGGCCCTGGCAACGCGCTTGTTGGTTGTAGGATAACCCATCACAGAACGTCGTCAGCGCCCTCAGCAACCCCGATTTCTCTTCCTCCTTCTTGGCTGTAAACGTGGAATCAACTAAGAAGTCCAGGATCTCCCGACCGGTTCGTTCTGTGGTCCAATCTTCCGCAAGCTGCTGCAATCCTTCAACGGAAATCTCTCCGAGCTTCAACATGTCCTGAAAGGTCAATTCGCCCGTGTCAAGCCACCGATGAGAAAAAATTGCATATCCCGTCTCCTTCGTGATCCATTCGACCGCACTAGCCCTGATATCTTTCTCGGCTAGACGCCCCCATGAGATGCTATTAGAAGGTAAAAGCTCGGCAATGGCTTCTTGAACGTAGCCTTTGACAGCGCCCCTCCGGACCAGTTTCATACCATCCAGCTGAAGGAGATATATCGGAAGTTGGTTTTGAATGTACTCGTCGATGACATTGCGGATAACTTCGGTCAAGGACGTTCAATGGTAGTTCATTTCTGTTCCAAAGGATAAAAACGTACTTTCTGAGTAGGAGGCCTGGTAAGCAGAAGTGTGGGAATGAGCATGCCAAGTGGATAATCAAAGTGCCTACCCGCTACAGCACAAAGAAAGGCCATCAACATGGATTAAAGGATTCTGTAATATGACTTACTTTCTGAAGACAAGATCAGCGAACGAGCGAGTGGACGAGCCTGGATGATTCACTTACTTTCTGAAGACGAGATCAGTGAGGAAATGGACGACGCTGGATGATGTACTTACCTCCTGAAGACAAGATCAGCGAGCGAAAGGATGAGACTGGATGATTCACTCACTGCCTGAAGACGAGATCAGCGAGCGAATGAACGAGACTGGACGATTGACTTACTGCCTGAAGACGAGGTCAGGAAACGAATGGATGAGGCTGGACGGTTCACTTACCCGCTGAAGACCGGATCAGCGAGCAAATGGACGAGACTGGATGATTCACTTACCGCCTGAAGACGAGGTACCGGTCAGGGAACTAATGGACGACACTGAATGATTCACTCACCCGCTGAAGACCAGATCAGCGAGCAAATGGACGAGAGTGGATAATTCACTTACTGCCTGAAGTCGAGGTCAGGGAACTTATGGATGAGGCTGTATAATTCACTTACGAGCTGAAGACGAGATCAGAGAGCAAATGGACGAGGGCTGTTCATAATACCCACCATATCGAGAAAGATTACAACGAAGCTAGTTTTCAAACAAGCCAAAAGGTAGGTAGGAGAGAACGGAGGTCGAAACAAGGATGGAAACAAGCGCAAAGAGACAGAAACTACCCTTTCGGTTAGTTGGTTTAAAATGATCTCCTATATATCAATCATCCCAATCGCAGCCCATCGATTGATCGATGTACACATGCACCGTGCGAGTGAGCTGGACAGGTGCGTGTTGGGTGCGTTTTAGGGCGTATACTCGTCAATCTTAGACTGTATCAGGGACGAAACACATTTCTGAAAGTCGCCGATGTCCTCTAAAGGTTGGAAATTGGAATAACAAGGCCCATTATATTACCGAAATACTATGGTAGCGACGATACGAAAAGGCCTAGTGCTCAGTTCATATGCAGTCTGACCGGTGAGAATGCCGCAGAGCCTCGCTTGACACGTGGTAGCACTCGACCATCGATTAGATGCTACTTCGAGAATCCGAAGGTCAGGCGACCGCTACTATGCACATAAGGCACTGCACCTACAGGCCGAACATGTTTCAATGACCCAGAGGGATCAGCAAGCTTCTGGAGACGTGGATATAAAGGCTAGCAGAGAATTGGAGATGACCCCGGTGTCCAGCTCGCTCATGCTAGGGTACCGCTCAAGAGTCGAATGTGGAAGGACAAGCTCCTTTTGTACCTCCCGAGGGCCCGGCGGGTATAATGACGACATTACTAGGGGCGGTGGTAGCTACTTAGTCATGCCGGCAAAAGCATGTTCGCCATCTAGCTCTCCCGTTGGCTTCTCGTATGCTCAACTTCAGGGATACATCCATGCAACATTTTGCGCCACCCATTGTCAGGCCACATGTACTTGGTTGACTTTTGTTCCTACGGTGTGGATGCCCAGACACCATAGGATGTTTCACTGGATATCTCAATGCTGCCGGCGGCTGGAACGGAGGCGCATGGTAATATGACAAAGGAACACGATTTGGAAATGTTAGATTTGATATTGGCTAAACATACACGAGTCATTAAAGTCCATCAAAGCCAATAAATGTTTGAACTCTCGTAGATGTCGTCTAACAAATAGCCTTATCCAAAATGTTACTGCCTTCATTCCCTGCTGACTATCGAGAATATCCTGTCAATATGGCCATGAATACACTTCTTGTAATGCATCGCCGAGTCCTGCCTCCCAAGCATGAGCCTCCCATAGTCTAGGGAAAAGGATCTGAATACAGCGTAGTACTTCCAAAGGCTCCTCCACCGGTGAGCTATCAAGGTCCAGCCGCTGGAGGACGCTGACTCTGCCACCAAACTCAATCTCCTCTGTCCGAAACGGTCGGGCGAGGACGATGATATCAAGCTCCGTCAACGCCATACACTTCTGTGAGATTGGGACCAAGCCCTTCAGGGTCATCTGCGTTTTCCTTTCACCGCGAGGTTTCAATTCGAGCGATTCCAAGCGCGGCCAGGCGTCCGAAATACGACATAAAAAGACATCTGTCAAGAGTTTCGTTGGGAAACCCATCAGTCGAGCATTGCGAAGGTTCCGGAGAGATAAGATGGGCGCGAGCAAGGCGGATCCTTGTTTTACTGAGTGGAAATCGAATTCGTCGTAACGGAGCAATAGAGACGTCAAGTCGGTGAAACGCTGGAGAGGGTCGACCAGTTCTTTCAAATGGACAGAACCATACGAACTGTAGGCGTGGAAGGACTGGAGGGTGATCGGTGCGTGGTTAAGCGTGGTCTTGAGATCGTTTGCCCCAAAGTTACATGCTTCCAAGGATATGAGCCCCCTGAACGCGTCGGAAAAGGAGGCCGCCGTGAAACTTGAAACAGGGTGCTCCGAATCTGAGTGTAGTGATGCCCAGCTACTATCAGGAACATTGCCAATGTCAAGGCGCGATAGATTGGGGAGTTTTCCTATTTTCCGCATTATACTGGGTGTGGCGTTCTGGAGGCTGAAGCCAAGGTATCGGATATTCTTGAAACCGCAGAGGAAAGACTCCAAGGCGAATGCCTCCCTCGGATCGTCCACCGGTCTTGGGATGAGGTAAGGGATGATTAAAGTGTGCAGATTGGGGCAAATTCTTTTCGCGGATGAAAGATCCTCAACACTGTAGAGAGGTTCGTCGAAGTCGCTGATAGAGTCGGGGCCGAGATAATCCTCAGCCTCGATTCGAAGCTCCGTAAGAGATTTTCCCAGGAAAATTGGCAAGCATTCTATGCAAGGATAGTATGTATCTTCACCTGCCACAATTAGAATGAGTGTCCGCAGTCGTGGCAGTAGGTGCCTTGTTGGGCGGAAGGTCGATAATTGACGAAGTAGTGTCTCATCGACGCCAAAAGTATCACCGGTCCAGAGATGAAGAGTTCGGATTTTGGCACTATATGCATCGAATCTATCCCAGTCATTCTCCGTGAGGTGCCTCGTAAAACACTGCATTTATGTCATCAGCGGTTATTCGGGGAGACAAGGTTGCAAGGCTCACGACTATATCCTTGGTTTGTCCATCTTCGAAGCTCCAGAGGTCGCCGGGCATGACTCGCACAAGGGGTGATAGGCTAGATTGCAATTCCCAAAGGGCATTGAGAGCCGGCTCTATGAACAAGTTCAGGGCTCGCTTTCTCGGCAAAGGCTGCGTCTGAAAATTTCTGACCTTGAAAAGATCGGCAGGTCAGAGCCAAAGCTACAAGAGTGCGCGAGTTCTCGCCATAATAGCGACGCCACTCCAACCCTTCCTGTAACGACCGTGCGAGTGCCAAACGTATTTCCGGAATAGCTAAGCAAGGATGCATCTGTCATGAACGTGAAAGCAATTTGTTGCGAGGGATAGTGCATGTGGTGGGAAAGCCTGGTTAAGGGCCGGCAGAAGCGCGAGATTAGTGCTGTGGAGCAATAAGCGCCACTCTTTCTTCCCCCCACCAAATAGTAAACTACTCTTTTAGTAGCGAGTGGCTTCTCTAGTCTCGATATAGACCCTAATCTAGATGCTTTGGGATGAACATGACATAAGTACGTGATCAGAGGATAGGAGGGCATAACTGGGAGGAGGCATGTAGGTAACAGTAGGTTGCGCGTGTACTAGTATCATGGGGAGAAATGCAGTCCGCCAATGAAGTATCGTACACAAAGGAAGAATGGCCAATTGAATAAAATGAACGCATTGAAGTACTGGGATAAATTTCAGATTCTTCGACGATCCGTCAGTCGGGCAATATAGTCAAAGAAATGATGTAGCTCACCTGGCAAACCAGTTGCAGCCCACCACATGCCTAATTGATAAACCTAGTAACGGGCTGCTTCATTCTCTGGATAGGAGACAGCACGATATACTCTCGCGTCGGGATCCTTACGCAACAATCCCCCTTCATCCCAAGCAAAATAGCCAAATTCCGTTCTTCATCAGCCACCCCAGTCAAAACAGCGATCCCAAGATGTCGATACCCTCCCAACTCCCCCGACACCACAATAACTTCCTGATCCATGTCCACCAGCCCAAGATGAGTTCGAACCATACCCGAGTTGGGTCCCTCTTTGATGACTTCTTGGCTACGAATGTACGCGCCATACACGGGCAAGGAAATCCGGAGCCCTTTGTTCCTGAGCACATACGCCTGATCGGTAGACTGAGCTTGATCCCAGGAGAAAGTGCTCTCCGTCTGTGGTTCAGTGACAAGGGGTTGTAGGGGAAGAGGGCGAAAGCATCCCGCATTCGCCGCGAGCATACTATTGAAGGACGAACCCCTGCCCGTCCATGCGAACACCCCCATATCCCCACTCCGCTGCAGAATCTCCACCTGCAACCGATGAAATGCCATACTCCCCTCCCCATACGCAACCGACATCGGTATCTGCAACAACCCAATCAAGCAATACGCCATATCCTCAACCCTAGTGGTTGACCTCTTCGATACCCAACCAAGAGCATCCCTCGCATGCTCAATACCAGCATCAAAATCCAGAAGCTCCCTCGTCTCGATCCCCGTAACCTGAGAGATCGTCTCCCAGAGCGGGATACCCAGCACTTCATCGGGGACTTTATCGTTTCCCTCCGTGTTCGTGTTCGTATCCATGTTGGGCGTGATACGACCCCAAGTCTTCCCAAAGAAAAGAATCCTCCTCGGAGCCAGAAGCTCCTGCAACGTCCATCCCCTAGTGAACCACGGATCACTCTCGAAAGTCCTAGGGGTGGTCGTCTCCGCGAGGTGTACGATGCAGATCTTAGCGTCCCGATACCAGTTGAACATCGACCTAATCGACTCCTCCAGCTCCGCACTTCGACTTTTGTCGATGCACCCTGTATCGAGCCACGCGAGTTTACACCCGCATTGGGAGGCGATAGTACAGAATTCGATTAGCTTGACTAGGTCCTGGCAGTGGCGTCGTTGGGGGTAGGAGAGGCCGTCACAGAATGTTTTTATCTCGCTCAGTAGCCCGAGCCCCGCAGGATTCTCTTCCTCCCTGGTCTTTGGGGTGGAGCCAGCATTCGAAAGTTCACCACCACGCGCACATAACCACTCCACCATCTCTCTCCCACTCCATTCGCACCGTTCCTTCATAATCTCCTCACTCAATTCCCGAAACCCCTCCACAGGAATCTCTCCAATCTTCAACACATCTTGAAACGTCAATTCCCCCATCGCGAGCCACCGATGCGAGAAAATCGCATAACCCGTCTCCTCCGTGATCCATCTCGCCGCCGCAGCTCGAACCTCATCCTCAGTTTGGTTAATCCATTTCATATCTTGATCAAAAGGTAACAAGCGGTCGATGAAGGTATTGATGGAGTTCGAGAGGTGTAATTTGATGGAACTTCGGCGGAGGAGGTGCATGTTTTGGAGGTTGAGAAGGTAGATTGGGAGGCGGTTTTGGATGTGTTCATCGATGACGTTGTGGATGACTTTTGGTTAGAGGGGTTGAGCTGAGGTTGGTTTGGGTTTTGGAGGGTGAGGAGACGTACTTTGGATGTAGGGCGCCTTGGGAGCGGGTCACAGTCTGAAACAAGCATGATTGAGGTACGTACCCTCTGGAGGAAGAAGGAAACGCGTCAAGAGAGATAACGTGAGGTTATACACGACGCTAGATATTTCACTTACAAGCTACCAACAAAATCAATGAGCAAACGGGACGAAACTTGGGATAAATAACTTACGCCCTAAAGACCAGATGAAATCAGGTCGAGGAATGAACAAAATTACAGGAGCGTAATTTGCTTACTTCCTGAACCCGGAATCAGCGAGGATATAGACCGAACTCGACGAGTCACTTACTTCCTGAAACCAAACATCAGCCAGCCGACGAGTTTTACGGAGTGTGTTTACTCACTCTCTAGAGACGAAATTATCAGGAGCGAATGAATGAAACTGGATGAACTACTTACGAGCTGAATACGAATATGAGATAAAGAAGCGGGTTGGAGGAGCCTTAGCAGGTTATTGATCACTTACGAGCTGAAGAAGACAGGATCAGCAAGCGAATAGATTAAACTAGACAGCAAGCTTACTTTCTGGAGACGAGATCAGCGAGCGAGCGAGTGGAGAGATGCGGATGAGAGGTTCGGTACTTACGTCCTGCAAAGGCGATCAGAATCAACTAAGGGATGGTCGGGACTCGAGTTGGATGTTTTGCTTACGAGCTGAGGATGAGATTAGCAAGGTGAATGCGGGTGAGAGTGGGTCGATAGAACCGCTTGACACGTACTCTCTGAGGACAAGCTCAGCGCAAAACAGAAATTAAATGAGACCGAATGGCTTACTTCCTGAAATCAAGATCAGCGAATCGATTAGGAAGGGTTTTACGGGATTGTCGCTTACTCTCTAAGAGTAAAATCAGTGGGTAAATGAAGCGAAATTGGATCCGGGATGATGGGGTTTGAGATTTGACTACTTACTCTCTGAGGCTATATCAGCAAGGGAATGAATGAGGGGGTCCTAACGGGGGCACTTACGTCCTGAAAACCCAAGATTAGCAAGTGAACGGGTGATATCAAATGAGCATTTACTTTCTGAAGGCGAGGTCAGCGATGAACTACTGGTGCAGGATGGTTTACTTACAGTCTGAAGATGTCAGTGAGATCGGGGAGAGGATGGGATTGCAAAATGCTGAGTGACGGGCTTACTCTCTGGGAAAAAAGAACTGAGCGAGTGAATATGCCTTCCCAGGTGAGCCAATTACGTCCTGAAAGTGGAATGAACGAGCGAAAAAGGTGAAATTAGTACGTTCACTTACACCCTGAGGATTACATAGATCAGAGACCAGCGAGTGAAAAGGCATCATAAGATGTTGAACGTACGCTCTGGAGACGAGATCAGGCGAGTGGACGAAACTGGGAGAATTACTTACGGGCTTGAGATGAAGTTACTTAGTGAGCGAATAGATTGAATTGGGTGGTTACTTACTCTCTGAAGACGGAATCGGCGAGGGGTTGCTTGGTACTGAATGATTCACTTACTTCCTATTGAAGGTGTCGGAGTTAGCGAATGCGTATATGGATTGAAGTTGGTCGCTGTACGTACTCTCTGAATGCGTTCGAATGGTTCGTCAAGTCAGTCGGTTTCCTTAAGGACCGTACGCACGTTCTGCCGCTACAGGTGAGCGCCATTGCGATTTTAAACCAAGATTACACACACCCACTAAGAGCCGCGACATCAGCCTCTTTATTTCAATGTTTATTGCGTCCGAGGCGTTACTTACAATCTGGCGTACATGACCAATAGAAATGGTGAGCAGACATCTTCCGTTCAGAGGTGGTCATCACTCACGAACTGTTGGGTCGTCAGGTAATGCAGTCTATGTTTTTTTTTAGATTGTGAAACTAGAGACATACTTCCATTCGCTGCAAACGAGTGTTAGATTAAAGCAACGACTTGAATGTACCGAATAACTCGTACATGACTGGTAGGTTGCTCCGTATCTGCCTGGGATAGATATCATATCACATGGTGGTATAGTTCATGGAAGCGTTAGAGACACTCACCATGATGAGAGAGGTTAGAAGAATCTTTCTTCTTGGGCAAGTCAAACGAAGCGAAAGGGAGAGAGGAGAGCGAGAGAATCGAGATACGTCATAGGACCATGTTTGGGACACGTGAGGTTATCCCCGAGGAGAAGAACAACCCCTCAAGGCCTCACGCGTCACAGGCTTTTCCTTGACTTTCTCTCCTCCAGCATCCTCTGCATTGAGAAGGTTCACATCGTGAGTGCCATGTTTGGTATAGGATAGCGCTTGCTAACACTTCTATTGTCGTCAGTTCTGGCTAAAATGCGGCGGATCTTCAAGCAATGTTCGATTTCTTAAGGTGGGCTTCTTATCCTCTCTTCAGTCGGATTCTCATAGTCGCCCTTCAGAAGTCTAACACCGTCTTGCAGACGCCTACGATGTTAGTCGTAGGCCAAGCAGCGGAGTATTCTCCTCTCGAGCACGAGAATAACCTCCATCTCGGCGTTAAAGGTATGCGTTCCGTCCTGGTGTTCCTTGATGCTTGAGTTGACGAACCCTGTACAGATCTTCAAGCTGGCCGCGGCGGATGATTCAAGATCCTAACAACCTTCTTGCGGACTGCCCTCTCCTGAGTGAGAATAGCCACATTTCGGTGTTAAAGGTGTGTATCGTGTGTTTTGATGTTCTTTCCTACTTGTATTAACGAAATTGGAACAGGCCGCATTCACGAAGGACTCTCGCGTCCACTACCTTATACCCGAGGAACACGACGCACCTAGTCTCTTGCTCCCGGAATCGCGACTACCGCTGGTAGACCACCCAAGGTGACGACTGCAGGCCGTCAAGCTCAAGCACGACAAGCTCTTTGGACCTTCCTACGCTGTCGTCCAATTCTTTTACACCGCCAAGAACGTGCCTTACTCCCCTTCCGCTATCACCCCAGCCCCACTGCCCAAACGTCGCGGAATCAGCGCCTTCTGTACCTCCCAAGAGCGAGGCCAGATATAGCGGTGACATCAGACGAACGGATGGTAGTGGACGAGGTGGTAAAGGCGAAGAAGCAGAAGGAGGAGTGGATACGATAACCACGGTGTTGCACCTTGGATGAAGATGACACGATTCACCAATGTCAACGTCAACCTCCCCCAATTCCATCCACCCTCCTTTCGAACCTCGTCACCAAGCCTCTACAACGGTGCTCCACAAAGAAGTCAGTCGACTGGTACCCTCACCACCGGCGGAAGAGACCCCATTCACGCCGGTAGCTGCTCATGCTGAGGAAAAAGCAGGCTCGCCGTCTAGCTCTCCCGTTGACTTTTCGCGTGCCCAACCCCAGGGACACAAAGCATCTTGCCTTTTCCTCCCGTGACGGCGACAGCAGCAGCAGCAGCCTGAACGATGCACATTCGGCAAGGACCTTGCCACCCACGCAGACGTTCGGCTTCAAATCTCCCAACAACCTAACGCCAAGTGGTATATCATTCTCGCCTATCGTCGTCAACGCGTCATCTCAGCTATAGGGCCTTCGACTACCTGAAGAGAGGAGACTGTTGGCGCTCTGAGGACACGTCGTCCTTACACCCCAGCACACCTAGCAGCAGCAGATCAGGGGAATCAATCACGATTCGTCAATGGTCCAGAAGAGCGCACGGCTCCTTCGGAATCGATATGTTGGAAATGGATGACTAGAACGATGTGTACAGACCGATTCCGGACACTCTCAAACATCACAGAGGCGCATTCTGTGCTCGCTGAAGATGAAGCAATTTGAAAACGCAGCATCACAGGAGGAACCGATGGTGGGGCCGAACGACGAGGCGGGGGCAGATACGGCGGAACAAGAGGGAAAAGAGGCCCCTCGGTCCTCCAAAACGAGGCCAGCAGCCAAGTCGACTGGTGTACACTTGCTACTCTAGCAGAAGATGTCATGTCGTTCATGGTGGAGGAGGAAGCGTTTCCGCGTGGGGCATAGCGTTAAGGATTCGTCAACCCAAACCCGAAGGATATGGAGCACCGTCTTCCTCCTAAATGCTGGATTACGCTGTCACAGCTGCACAAGATAACGACAGAAGCAGTAGCGATGCAAGCGCTTTGCAGGACCTTCCTACACAGACCTTCAGGTCGAAACCTCCCAACACCTTAAATGGCGTGTGCTCCCCGCCTACGACCCATCTTCCCCACGCTCAGATCTACGACTCCCCACCCAGAGGTCCTGGCGGACTCTGATAACACGCCGTACTCGCCACCATCACAACCTGCAGAAGCAGCTCGAAGGAAGAATCGTGACGCTACTATTCTCCATGATCCAGAAGACCGCACTGCGTCTGTAGATGTTGAAACTGGAGCTTTCGGATGAGTGGAGGATGACCCAACACCAGTGCTAGACATTACTTGAACATCATCGACCTACCTCCTTTCCATGCCCGCGGAAAACGGAAACAAAGCAGCTGTACTGCCAGCGCCACCAAAGGAGCCGATGGGGTGGGGAGTGGTGAGGCCGGGACAGATGCAGCAGCAAGGAAAACGATCTTAGGCAGGTGTTGAAGAGATGGCAGCTGGAGTACTCAAGCAGATGGACGATGAAGATGATAGTGCAAGGCTTCCACTCTCTACCCTCCTCGGTCCCCCATCCCAACCCTTGAACCTAGAGACTCAGAGTCGTTCTTCCGCTCCCTCCGCAGGCGGGATCAGTCCCAGTCCAAGCTTACTGGTTTCACCAGACGGGACGAGGACAGCATGCCGATGGCCAAGCTTAGGCACCTGTAGAAGTCAGCGAGGGCGAAGCAGGTGATGAAGACCTGATGGAAGAATGAGAGGTCGAGGCGATGTTGAGTCGAATTTTGAAAATAGTGATGATGGTGGTTGGCCACTTTTGCAGGATGATGTCACGCGTCACAGGCATTCTCTTTACTTCGAATATACCAGACTCCAGCACCTCAAAAACGAAGCTCCCAATGACGTACTTCAACTCATCCATGCGCTGGTCTGAAGGCTCTGGAAAACATTGCCAAACTTGATGCAACCCTGTAGGCAATAAGCTGGGCAAGTCTGTGTTAAGAATGTCCAGATCGTGAGTGGCATGCGTTGTCCTAATAGACGAACCTGCTTAGGGAAATTTGTCGTCAGCTATGGCTAGAATGAAGAAGATCTTCGGTCAATGAGCAATTTACAAAGGGTGAGCGCTTGAGCTTCCCATTATCCTCTCTCCAGTCGGATTCCCATAGTCGCTCGTCAGGATTCTTGTAGACCCCTGCAACATTGGGCCTAGTCCAAACAGGCGGAATACCCCTTCCCCGAATGAGAATCACCTTGCCCTGCCACTGAAGGTATGCACCTTGTCGTTGTGTTCTTTGATCCCCGAGTTAACACAACCGACGCAGGTCTCATTTATGAAGGATTCTCCTGTTCAATGTCTAGACGTCTTCCTTTAAGGTTTTGCAAACGGGAACTTGGGGAATACGAACCACCTCGTCGCTTACATGTACACCCCAAACGACAACGACGGCGACTCTGAACCCCAGATCATAGCAAGCTCTTCGGACGGTCGTCCAAATCCTCTCTCTGTTGACGACGTGCCCTCCTTCCCTACCGCCATCGACCCGTCCTCCCCTCTGTCAGTTCAGGCAGGAACCCGTAGGAGGCTCATGATGTACCTCCCGAGGGCGAGGGATATACAACGGCGCCATTTCCAGAAGAATATATGGTGGTGACGGGGAAAAGGCAGAAGAAGGAGCGACCTTGACGCGAAGGACTCCGAGAGAATTGCTTCTTCCTCGTCAAACCCGGATTACCCTATCATATCCCGCCAGCGCTTCCAACGCCAAATCTCCATCTACCCTAGGGAAAATGTGGGGGTAACAGACCTCCTCGTTTACTGCCAACGACGCTCGACAGTCGACTACCTCCTGAGTCCCGTCAACACTCGTTTGTCCATTTCTAAGATGGGGAGCAGGGAATGACGAGGCAGCGTCCTTGGGAAGCAATTG
Source organism: Clitopilus passeckerianus (assembly GCA_944990035.1). Taxonomy (NCBI): domain Eukaryota; kingdom Fungi; phylum Basidiomycota; class Agaricomycetes; order Agaricales; family Entolomataceae; genus Clitopilus; species Clitopilus passeckerianus. Next base: position 292,549 of record CALYLX010000158.1, on the reverse strand, counting down.
AGAGGAAGCCAGGTGAACTACACGAGTCGACGGATGAAGAAGACGATTGTATGGAATCAAGGGAGGGACGTCGATTAGCCTTGATGTGGTGTCGATAGTTCGTGGAGTACCGTGCTCGTGCTGTACTCCATCTCTTATTTAAATTTCTAGAGGGGTTCGTCCTTAATCGGTTGGTTCGGCCCGAGATAGAACAGCATTGGATTCATTGAGTGCAGTGAGGATACGAAGTGGGGACTTGCTCGGTAAATATGTACGGAGCTGAGCGCGAACAAGGATGATGCAGGCGCTAGAGACGATATGTACGAGAAAGTGGTACTGTAAAAATGTCCATTTCAAAGACCAGCCAAAAAAAGTCGATGTAACTGTAAGCAAAACATACATAGCGAGAGAACTAGAAGGCATAGTGACGGAAGGGAGGCATATAGGGTGTGCATATGTCATAGAGAAAAGGCAATCCATCAACAGAGCATCGTGCAGAAAAAAACATATACGAAGAGTGGCCATTGAACAAAATGAAAGCCGTAAAGTACGAGGGTAACTTGAAAATCTTTGAAGACTTTGCAGACTCGTCAGGCTTGTCATATAGTCAAAGTGGTTATGTAGCTCACCTGGCGAATTGAAAGCATCGCATCTAACTCATTCGATGAACCTGATGAAGGATTCCCCAGCTGTCGGGATGGGAGATAGCACGATATGCTTTTGAGTCGGGATCCGCGTGCAGCGATTTCCATGCATACCGAGCAAGATGGCCAAAGTACCTGAGTTGTCGGCCAACTCGGGGAGAACGGCGATCCCGAGGTAATGATAACGGCCCAAATCTGAGTCAGACGACACTATGGTGACTCTCTGGTGTAACTCCGTCAATCTCAACCGGTATTTCACCAGGGACGATTTGACGTTTTCCTGGCTCCGAATTTCTGCATTATAAACCACCAGAGAAATTCGTAGCCCTTTATTCGTGAGCACATGCGCTCGATCGACAAGGCGGGGTTGGTTCCAGGAAAAGGTCGGGTCCTTTGTTGGCTCGGTGGCAAGGGGCTGAAACGGTAGTGGGGAAAAGCAACCCGCGTTGGCTGCGAGCATACTGTGGAGGGAGGAAGAGGGTCCTGTCCAAGCGAACAAGCCCATATCGCCACTGCGCTGCAGAATCTCCACCTGTAGCCGATGGAATGCAGTATCCCCTTCGCCATACGCAACTGACATGGGGATCTTTAACAAACCGGCGAGACAATATGCCATGTCCTCCGTCCTTTTGGTTTGTCTTCTCGATATCCATGTGAGAGCATCCCTGGCGTGAGCGATGCCAGCATCAAAGTGGAGAAGCTGCTTGGTGTCAATCCCCGTAACTTCGGAGATCGTCTTCCAGAGAGGAATGCCTTGAGCCATGACGGCGTCAGAGACCTTGTCATTTTCCTTCGTGTTCGTGGTGATACGATCCCAAGATTTCCCAAAAAAGAGGATTCTTTTCGGAGCCAAGAGCTCTTGCAGCGTCCAACCCCTCGTAAACCATGGATCTCTGGGCAAATCCCGAGGGTTAGTGCTCTCGGCGAGATGAACTATGCAAATCTTGGCGTCTCGGTACCAATTGAACATCGATCTGATGGACTCCTCAAGCTCGTCTCTCTTACTTTTATCAATACAGCCAGTGTCGAACCAGACATATTTGCAGCCGTATTGCGACGCCACGTTGCAGAATTCGACAAGCTTGACAAGATCCTGGCAATGCATCCGCTGGTCGGGGGAAAGCCCATCGCAGAATTTCTTCATTCCCTTCAGCAACCCCGAACCCTGCTTGTTCGTGAAAGTGCGCCTAGTAGCTAAGTCCAAGATATCTCTACCAGTTCGTTTGGTTTCGCCATCCTCGACCGACTTCTGGAATCCTTCTACGGTGAGTCCCGCAAGTTTTGATACGTCCTGGAGGGTCAACTCCCCCATCTCAAGCCAGCGATGAGAGAAAATTGCATATGCCATCTGCTCGCGGATCCATATCTTCGCACTAGTCCTAATCTGTTCCTCGGTTCGATTAATCCACATTGAGGGGTACGTATAAGGCAAAAGCTCGTCAATGAACCGCACGACAGGGTATTTGACATAGCCTTGAACATTGTCCCTCCCAACCAGCTCCATGTCTTCGAGGCGAAGAAGATATATCGGAAGGTGATTGTGAATATACTCATAAATGACATAATGGATGGCTTCGGTCAAGGAAGATCAATGGTAGTTCAATTTTGCTCCAAGGCATAACAAACATACTGGCTGAATGGGAAGCCTGGGAAGCAGAAATGACGGAGTGTGTTTGATGATATCATGTCAAGTGGAGAATAAAGTACCTACCCGCTGGAGCACGAAGAAAGGACGTCAGCATGGATTAAAAAGCTCTGTACTATGACTTACCAGCTGAAGACGAGATCAGCGAGCGAATGGACTACTCTGGATGATTCACTTACTTCCTGAAGGCGAGATCAGAGAGTGAATGGGCGAGGCTGGATAATTTACTTACTCGCTGAAGACGAGATCAGTGAGAAAATGGACGGCATTGAATGGTTCACTTACTTTCTAAAGACGAGATCAGACAGCGAATGGACAAGACTGGATGATTCACTCACTCGCTACAGACGAGATCAGAGGGCGAATGGACGACACTAGATGATTCACTCACTTGCTGAAGACGAGATCAGAGAGCGGATGCATAAGGCTGAATAATCCACTTACCTCCTAAAGAAGAGATCGGCGAGTGGATGGACGAGACTAGATGAATCACTTACGTCCTGAAGGCGAGATTAGGTGTCGAGCAAGCGAACTGACGACGCTGGATGATTCACTTACTGCCTGAGACGAGATCGGAGAGCGAATGTACCAGAGTGGATGGGTCACTTACTCGCTGAAGACGAGGTCAGGAGCCGAAAGGACAACGCTGTATGATCCACTTGCGCTCTGAAGACGAGATCAGTGAGTGAATGAACAACAGTGGATGATTCACTTACCAACTGAAGGCGAGATCAGCGAGTGAATGGACGAGGCTGGATGATTCACTTACCAACTGAAGACGAGATCAGCGAACGAATAGAGGAGACTGGATGATTTACTTACCATCTGAAGAAGAGATCAGCAAGCAAATAGACAAGGCTCGAGAATTCACTTACTCTCTGAAGACTGGATCGGCGAGTGAAGAGATAAGACTGGACGATTCACTTACTGGCTGGAGGCGAGATCGGCGAGTAAAGAGATGAGGCTGGATGATTCACTTACAGGCTGAAGTTAAGATCAGAGAGCGAATAGACAAGGCTGGATGATTCACTTACGGGCTGAAGATGAGATCAGCCAGCGAGTGGATAAGTGTAATACATCCCACTCACCATATCGAGAAAGATTAGGACGCGGATTGTTTTCAACAAAGCAAAAGGTAGCGAGGGAAGATATAAGGAGGGAACTAGGAGCAAAGAGATAGGAACCTCCCTTTCGGTTGGTTGGTTGAAAACTATCGCCTTTATCAACCCTCCCAATCGGAGCCAATCAATTTATCGATGCATGCAGCGTGCGAGTGAGGTGGACAGGTGCATGTCAGGGCGTCTATCTGTCAAAATTAGATGGCACAAGGACGATAATCACATCTCTGCAGGTCGCCGATCTTCCCCAGGGGTTGGAAATCGGAAGAACCAGAACCATTGTATTATCAAAATACTATGAAAGCGACGATAACGAAAAGGCCCAGTGGTCAGTATATATGCAGTCTAGCCAAAGAGACTAAGATAGAGCTTCGCTCGACACATAGTAGCTCGACCATCGATTAGGTGCCAGCTCGAGAATCCGAAGGTCTGGCGACCACCATCATGATAAGGCGCTGCACCTAAAGTTTAACAGGTCGAACACGTTTCAAACACGTTCTACGTGGTCGGAGGTGGTCTGAAGGAGGTAATCCCAGTTTGGGGAGTAAGAGACGACGTGCCTCGTGCCCCTCGTTTGGAACTGGAAGGCAGGCGTGGATGACGGAATGCTTCTTGAAGGCGACCTGTGCGGGGTTCGTAAACTCTAGCGTCAAACCCCACCAGAACAAACGGTGTATACCTTTAACACCGAGAAAAGGTTATTCGTACTTGATCGGACCACGACACCCCAGCTAGAGCTGGTAATAATATTCCCTGCGCAGGTTCGTCCATTAGAAGCTGAGTAGCAGGCGCCGTTGCGATTTGAACGTTTGAACGTTCTCAACAAGACTTGTCCCCCTCGCCTTTAGCAAGGATGGTATCAAGACAGATGTTCCGCATACAGCACAGAGAGAGATAGAATAGAGTTCGCCACTATGAGGATCAAGCTGCAACTCGGAATCGTAGATCAAGGCCATTGCCGAAGTGGGAGCAAGAGTAAGGGAAAATGCTGTGACGCCTGTGACATGTGACATCATCTTGCAGAAGTGGGGACCCTCATTCGAACCACAATCGCCTCTTGCTCGTCGCGTTCTTGACCAGGAATACACTTTCAATGCCCCTCAGTGCATCCCGGGCCGCTCGATGCAAGATTAGAATGCCCCCTAACAGGGAAATCCACCTTCTCGCCTTCAAGCTCAAGCGTCAAGCTTCAACGTTCAACGTCCGTCGATGATTCTTGATTCTTACATCTTCCTGCAATTGCAGAATCCTGCGCTACCACTTCCAGCCCAAACAAGCGGACTACCCTCTTTCCGAATGAGAATGACCTCATTATTTTCCTTCCGAGTGGAGAATAAGCAAGGTATGCATATCCTGTTATTTTGTCATGCTCGAGCTAGCTAACAAAGATAGCATAGGTTGCATTCTCGCCATTCACGTCTGCCTTCCACGCTCTACAAACGAGACGCCAAGGAATAAGAAGCAGCCCGTCTCATACTTCCCAGGCCGCAACTACCGCTGTCAGGCCACCCCCAGACGATAACCACTTTTTCGGGCCTTCCTTCGCGCTCGTCCAAAACCTCCTACATCATCAACGACTTACTCTACACGCCGGGAGCCTCCTTTTGTCGCTTCTAGACCGGGGCGAAGGTAGCGGCAATATCAGCAGAGGAACTGACAGTGGCAGACGAAAAGTGGTGGGAATGGGAGGACGTTAATAGGAACGCCCTAGCACCTCTAGATCTGAAGAAGACAACCCTCCGACCTCGTCCCTCCACTCTCATTCGTCACTGTCTTCATCCACAGCACCAGCTCGGGGGTCTAGTCACGGCGCTCCGTAAAGAACCAGGTCGTCCGGAAGGTACATCCACCACCAAGGGAAGATGTCGCTCATACTGGGGAAAGCCTTCCTGCTGTCTAGGTCCTAGTATCTTCATCACCATGGTTCCGCAAACTCAACATTCAACCCCCGGCTACCATTTCCTCCTACTCTAAAACACGGACTATCCTGCCATATCACATCCATCCCAAACGGCGACAGCACCAGTGACACAGGCTCCTTGGACCTTCCTACGCAAATCTCTAAACCTCCCGACACCGTGATCCCAATGGTGTATCCTCCTCCCTTACCTCCGTCGAGGCGTCATCTGAACTATAGGGCCTACGACTACCCTTCAAGATGACACCAGTGGTGAACTCTCTTGAGATGTCGTCCTTACCACAAGAGAGGCACGCAGAAGCATCAGCAGCAGCTTGCCACCATTCCTTGATGATTCGAATTCAAACGATTCAGGAGAACGCACCGTTCTTGGAGATGTTGAATACGGCGTGTCAGCAGCAGCAGCGTGGATGAACTCGTTGAAACGACCACATAAACAAAGGAGACAACGATAGCGGGGAAAGGCAGGCGGGGGCATCGGTTGAAGTGGCTGACGTGGGTCGCATTCGTGAAGCATCCTCGCCGCCCAAATCCACCTTCAACCTTTTGCAAGCACGAATCAAAGAAAACGAGGAACATGAAGCACCTCGTTTCTTCCTCCATGGGCAAGAATTCTCGCCATCAGATCACCCCAGCCGACGATGACAGATTTAGAACACAACAAGTTCTTCGGACCTTCTTCTGCGGTCGTTCGAATCTTCTCTCGCCGTCGAGAACGTACCCTCCCCACATACCGCCATCGACCCACCCTCGCTGCTCAAACGCTGGGGAGCAAGCTCTTTCTGTACCTCTCAAGAGCGACGCCAGGTATAACGGGAACATCAAACGGACGGGCGGTGGTGGATGAGGCGATAAAGGCAAGAAATAGTAGGAGCAGTGGAGACGACGGGCGGGAGGAAGTCGAACGGAAAGGCTGTTGTAGCTCTCGAACAGCTTGATGATGAAGATGATTGCTCAACCTCAACCACCCTCAATCTCGTTCGTCACTGCCCTCGACCTCAGCACCAACTTTTCGCAACGGCACAGGCGGCTTGACTGGTACACTTGCTACTAGCAGAAGACGCCACCTAAGCTGGAGTCTACCTTTGTCGTTTCAAAAACCGCATCCCCAGGGATACAGAGCGCCTTGCCCCCTCCTCCTAACACCTGGAGAACCTTCTTACGTCTACCCAAGACGGCGATAGACCCTCAAGCTCAAGCACAACAAGCTTTTCGGGCTGCCCTATGTAGTCATTCAATCCTTCCTCATAGTCAATGACGTACCTCCTCACCAACTGCAATCGCCATCGACCCGCCTACGACTAGTCGGCAAACGTTGATGACATAGCTATGGCCTGCACCAGCAGCAGCACGAGAGCAGCGGCTCAGGGGAATCAACCACGATTCCTCAATGATCCGGAGGAACGCACTACTTCTTCGGAATCGAGATGTTGGGAATTGGATGACCGGAGGATAGACCCACACCGGTGCCAGACATTCTTCGCCTTCGGACCAATAACTCCTCTGCCAAATTAGTCAATTTCGTACCTCGGCTCGCGAGTTCTGTCTGGTCGCGGCGGATGATTCAGGGTTCTAACAAATTACTTCCAGGCACCTAGACTACCACAGTCCAAACAAGGGTATCCTCTCGCGAGTGAGAATAACATCCACCTCAGTGGGAAAGGTATGTATCGTGTCGTGGTCTTATTTTGTGCTTGTGCTAACGAATACTGGGACAGGTTGCTTCCACGAAGCATTCTTCGTTCTCGCTGTTCATACCGACCTTTCACGATATCAAACTAGAATCCCAAGGAACACAGAGCAACCCGTCTCTTACCGTCTAAATCGCGACTATCGCTGTCAGGACACTGCTCAGCCCTCAAGGGTCAAACATCGCAGAAGCACGCTCCTTCTGTGCCCGTTGAAGGCGAAACCTATCGATTTCAGCGATCACCACCTCGTGATTAACCCTCGGACCTTCACGTGTATGCGAAAGCGTGCCCAAAATGCACAACACCATCCTTACTCGCCCGAAAGAGTAGTTGGGTTGGTGCAAGTCGAGGCAGTGCTGCGAATCTGGGGGAAAAGTCGAACGGAAAGGGTGCTGCTACTCCTCTCCCATCTTCCTTCCTCTTTCGGAGGGACTTTCATTAGTCGATCGGGTGTTGATATACGATAGTCTGAGGAATACCATGGTCGTGTTTTACCTTACATCTTACTTTGGGAATCGTTGCTTCCTCGATCGGTTGGTTCGGGCTCGAGATGGGACAGCATTGATGAATACATTGAGTGCAATGAGATACGAAGCTGAGATTTGCTCTGGTAGGTAAGTACGGAATGAGCGCTGACGAGGACCATGCAGGCTCTAGACACGATATGTAGGAGAAGCTGATACCGTAAAAGTGTCTGTAACGAAGACTAGCTGAAAAGCTCGACGTAACTATAAGCAATTCGGAGACAGCATACACAGTAAAGGGAAACAAGAAGCATGGTAATGAAAGGGAGGCATGTAAAGGAGGCATATAGGGTACGTATATGTCATGGAGAAAGAAGCAACGCACCAAGGAGTATCGTACAAAAAGAACCATATGTGAAGGGGTACATAGAGTGGCCATGGTGTAAAAAGAAATAAATAAAAGTGTAAAGGTGAGAACGTAACTTGAGGACCTGCCTGGGACAAAGAAAAGATGAACTCGTCAGCCTCGTCATTTGTCAAGGGAGTTATGTAGCTCACCTGGGGAACTTGTCGCAGCTGAACACAAACTCACTCGATGAACCTGATGAGAGGCTTCTTCATTTTCCGGATAGGAGATAGCACGATGTGTTCCAAAGTCGGGATCCTCGTACAGTGATTTCCGCGGATACCGAGCAAGATAGCCAAAGTACCTGATTCATCGGCCAACCCGTCGAGAACGGCAATCCCTAGATGATGATAACCTGCCAAATTCCCCGACACCACAGTAATTTCCTGCTTGAGCTCCGGTAACCGCAACCGAAATTCCACCACCTTTGTGTCGGGTTCGAGGCCCCCTCGAGTCCCAGTGGCTGAGCGATAATCAGAAACATGTGCAGTATGTTTGTAATAAGTCATCGAGACCCTTCTCTGGTTTCGAATGTCTGCACCATAAACCACCAGAGAAATTCGCAGTCCCTTGTTTGTAAGCATATAAGCCCGATCGATAGGTTGGGGTGTGTCCCAGGCAAATTTTGTGTCCTTCTGTGGCTCGGTTATGAGGGGGCGTAGCGGGAGAGAGGAAAAGCAGCCCGCATTGGCTGCGAGCATACTATTGAAGGGGGAAGAGTGTCCTGTCCAAGCAAATAAACCCATGTCGCCGCTACGCTGCAGGATCTCCACCTGGAGCCGATGGAATGCCATATCCCCTTCGCCATATGCGATCGACATGGGGATCTGTAACAAACCGATAAGGCAATACGCCATGTCCTCGATTCGGGTAGTTTGTCTTTTCGATACCCACGTGAGAGCATCTCTGGCGTGATCGATACCAGCAGCAAAGTTGAGAAGCTGAGTGGTGTCGATCCCTGTGACCTTGGAAGTTGTCTCCCAGAGAGGAATACGCAAGACGTCATCAGGGACTTTGTCATTTCCCTCCGTGTTACTGGTGACACGTTCCCAGTCTTTCCCAAAGAAGATTATTCTTTTCGGAGCCAAGAGCTCCTGCAGCGTCCAACCCCTTGTGAACCATGGGTCACGCTCGAAGGTATCAAGACTGGTGGTCTCGGCGAGGTGGACGATACAAATCTTGGCGTCTCGGTACCAGCTAAACATCGATCTGATGGACTCCTCGAGCTCGGCACTCCTACTCTTATCGATACAGCCGGTATCGAACCAGACATATTTGCAGTCGTACTGCGATGCCATGTTGCAGAATTCAACAAGCTTGATAAGATCCTGGCAACGGGCTCGTTGGTTGTCTGATAGGTTGTCGCAGAATGTCTTCATCACCCTCAATAGCCCAGGATTCTTCTCCGCCTCCTTGGCCGGAGAGGGGGAACTCAATAAGAAGTCCAGAATCTGTTTACCAGTTCGTTCCGTGGTTTGATCGTCCGCAAGCTTCTGAAATTCTTCAACGGAAAGCTCCCCGATCTTCGATACCTCCTGGTAGGTTAATTCGCCCATGCCAAGCCACCGATGGGAGAAAATTGCATATGCCGTCTTCTCCTTAATCCATTTCCTCGTACTAGCCCTAATATCATCTCCGGGTAGATCGTACCACCTTGAGGGGTCATGAAAAGGTAAAAGTGTGTCAATGAACTCGACGATGGCGCCTTCAATGTAGCCTTTAACAGTGGCCCTCCGGACGAGTTTCATGCCCTCAAGCTCCAGAAGATATATCGGAAGTTGGTTGTGAATGTGTTCATCAACGACATTCAGGATGACTTGGTTGGGGGATTTAATGGCAATTCACATTCCACCGGGGAGAGATAAACATACTTCTTGAATGGGCGGCCTTGAAAGCATAGAATTGAGGAATGGAATTTGGGATAATATGTGAAATGGATAATCGAGATACATACCCTCTAGAGCACAAACAAGCCATCGACAGGGATAAGTGAAGAATATGAGCAAACTTACCCGCTGAAGAGGAGATCAGCGGCGCATGAACAACGGCGGAGGGTTCACTTACTTCCTAAGGCCCGGATCAGCGCGCGAATGGGCGACATTGGATGATTCACTTACTCTCTGAAGATCGGATCAGCGAGCGCATGAAGAACAGCAGAGGCTTCACTTACTTCCTAAAGCCCGGATCAGGGAGCAAATAGACGACAGTGGATGATTTACTTACTTCCTAAAGTCAAGATCAGCGAGCAAATGGGCGACATTGAAGGTTCCACTCACTTCCTAGAGGCGATATCAGCGAGTAAATAGACAACGATGGAGGATTCACTTGCTATCTAGAGATGGGATCGGCGAGCGCATGAACGGCACCGGAGGGTTCACTTACCATCTGATGAAGAGATCAGGGAGCACATGAACGACGATGGAGCATTCACTTGCCATCTGAAAAGAAGAGATCAGTGAGGGCATGAACGACAGTGGAGGATTCACATACTTCCTGAGGCCTAGATCAGCGAGCAAATGGACAACAGTGGAGGATTCGCTTACTCTCTGAAGATCGGATCAGCGAGCGCATGAACGAAAGTGGAAGATTCTCTTACTTCCTAAATCCGAGATCAGCGAGCAAATGGTGAACAGTGGAGGATTCACTTGCTCTCTGAAGATCGGATCAGCGAGCGTATGAACGACAGTACAGGATTCGCTTACTTCCTAAAGCCCAAATCAGGGGCCAAATAGACGACAGTGGATGGTTCACTTACTTCCTAAAGCTAAGGTCAGCGAGGAAATGGACAAAATTGAAGGATTCACTTACTCTCTGAAGATGGGATCAGCAAGCTCATGAACAACACGGGATGATTCACTTACTTCCTAAAGCCGAGATCAGCGAGCAAATAGACGAGAGTGGCGGATCCATGTACTTCCTAAAGACGAGATCAGCAAGCAATGCACGACAGTGGAGGTTTCACTTACTCTCTGAAGATCGGGTTAGCGAGCGCACGAACGACACTGAAGGCTTCACTTACAATCTGAAGAGGAGGTCAGGGAGCACATGAACTACAGTGAACGATTCACTGACTTTCTAAAGCCGAGATCAGCGAGCGCATGAACAACATTGGAGTATTCACCTACTGTCTGAAAATGAAATCAACGAGCGCATGAACGACAGTGGAGGATTCACATACTTCCTAAAGCCTAGATCAGCGGGTAAATGGACAACTGTCGAAGATTCACTTACTATCTGAAAATGGGATCAGCGAGCGCGTGAACAATAGTGGAGGATTCACTTACTTCCTAAAGTCGACATTAGCAAGTAAATTGACGATAGTGGAGGATTCGCTTACTCTCTAAAAATGGGATCAGCGGGCGCATGGACCATAGCGGAGGATTGACGTACTTCCTAAACGCTAGATGAGCGATAGAATAGAAGACTGCGGAAGATTCACTCACCTTCTGGAGACGGGGTTAGTGAACGCATGAACAACACTGGAGAATTCACTTACCATCTGGAGACGGGATCAGTGAGCGCATCAACGACAGTGGATAGTTCACTTACTTCCTAAAGCCGAGATCAGCGGACAAATAAACAACAGTGGAGGTTTCACTTACTCTCTGCAAATGGGATTAGCGAGGGCATGAACAACGCGGGATAATTCACTGACTACCTAAAGCCTAGCTCAGCGAGGAAATGGACGACTGTGGACCATTCACTTACTCTCTGAGGATGGGATCGGCGAGGGCATGAACAACACGGAAGAATTCACTTACTTCCTAAAGGCGAGATCAGCGAGCAATGCACGACAGTGGAGCTTTCACTTACTTCCTAAAGCGAAGGTGAGCGAGCAAAGGGACGATATTGGATGATTGACTTACTCTCTGAAGATCGAATTAACTAGCGCATGAACGACACGGCAGAATTCACTTACTTCCTAAAGCTGAGGTCAGCAAGTGAACAGACGACAGTGGAGGGTTGACTTACTTCCTAAAACCAAGGTCAGCGAGTAAAGGGATGACAATGGATGATTCACTTACCCACTAAAGATGGGGTCAGCGAGCAAATGGGCAACTGCGGAAGATTCACTTACTCTCTAAAGAAGAGGTCAGCGAGTGCATCAACTACACTCGATGATCGACTTACTCTCTAAAGAAGAGATCAGCGAGCGCATCAACAACACTCGATCATCGACTTACATCCTGAAGCCGATATTTGCGAGCGAAAGGGCGAGACTGGAGGATTCACTTACTGACTGAAGACGAGATCAGCGAGCGGATGGACGAGACTGGATGGTTCACTTACTCCCTGAAGACGAGATAAGCGAGCGAAGGGACAAGACTGGAGGATTCACTTACGATCTGAGATGAGGTCAGCGAGCAGATGGACGAGACTGGATGGTCCACTCACATGCTGATGACGCGATTAGAGAGCGAATGGATGAGAGGGGATGATTTGCTTACGTTCTGAAGACGAGATCAGCGAGCGGATGGACGAGACTGGATGGTTCACTTACGATCTGAGACGAGATCAGCGAGCGGATGGACGAGACTGGATGGTTCACTTACGATCTGAGACGAGATCAGCGAGCGGATGGACGAGACTGGATGGTTCACTTACGGTCTGAGGCGAGATCAGCGAGCGGATGGACGAGACTGGATGGTTCACTTACGGTCTGAGGCGAGATCAGCGAGCGGATGGACGAGACTGGATGGTTCACTTACTCCCTGAAGAGGAGATCAGTGAGCGGATGGACGAGACTGGATGGTTCACTTACTCCCTGAAGACGAGATCAGCGAGCGGATGGACGAGACTGGATGGTTCACTTACGATCTGAGACGAGATAAGCGAGCGAAGGGACAAGACTGGAGGATTCACTCACATGCTGAGATGAGGTCAGCGAGCAGATGGACGAGACTGGATGGTCCACTCACATGCTGATGACGCGATCAGAGAGCGAATGGATGAGAGGGGATGATTTGCTTACGGTCTGAGACGAGATCCAGCGAGCGAATGGACGAGACTGGATGATTCACTTACGATCTGAGACAAGATCAAGGAGTGAATGGACGAGGCTGGATGATTCACTTACATCCTGAGGCGAGGTCAGCGAGCGGACGGACGATACTGGATGGTTCACTTACTCGCTGAAGACGAGATCAGCGAGCGGATGGACGAGACAGGATGGTTCACTTACGCCCTGACGACGAGATCAGCGAGCGGATGGACGAGACAGGATGGTTCACTTACGCCCTGAAGACGAGATCAGAGAGCGAATGGACGAAACTGGATGATTCACTTACTGCCTGGGAGCGAACAGACAAGATCAGGGAACGAACGGACGAGGCTGGATGATTCACTTACGATCTGCGACGAGATCAGAGAGTGAATAGATGAGATCGAATGATTCACTTACGACCTGAAGAAGGGATCAGCGAGGGAATGAACAAGACTGGATGGTTCACTTACGCTCTGAAGACGAAATCAGCGAGGGAATGGACGATGCTGGATGATCCACTTACATCCTGAGGCGAGGTCAGCGAGCAAAGGGACGGGACCGGATGATTCACTTACATGCTAAAGAGTAGATTAGGGAGTGAATAGACGGGACTGGATGATCCACTCACGAACTGAAGGCGAGATCAGCAAGCGAATGGACAAGACTGGATGGTTCACTTACGTCCTGAAGATGACATCAGCCAGCGAATGGACAATAGCTGTTCATACCACTCACCATATCGAGGAGGATTAGGATGCGGCTCGGTTTCGAACAAGGCAAAAGGTAGCGAGGAGAGAAATAAGGACGGAAACAGGAGCGAGGAGACACAAACTGGTTGGTTTGATACGATCGCCTATATCGATCTGTGGCGAATACGTGACAACGTTATGCTTACTTCATCCAGATAAGATTAGATTACTATTCCGAGCTCGTTCTATACATCCGTACATCGTAGCTACTTCACAGATTACGTTAGCTATACCTAGGAATTAGTATATAAAGGTCCTGTACACGACTTAGAGAGGCCAGCAATCTCGAATAGAAGAGGACTTACACCTGCTCTCTCGAGGCTACGTGTGACGCGACTGTGATACTCTCACACTCCCGCCACATATTTTGAGCATCTCCCAGCTCTTCTCGCTCCCAGCGTCTCTTATCGTTTTCATTTGACTCTCGTATTCGCGGAACGTACGGCGGTTTGGCCACCCAAGTACACCCGACCTCGCAGAGTCAACTGTCTCTCAGCTTAAACCCTCAACAAACCCGAATTATGGCACCTCCCGTTAAACGGAGGCAGTCTGTAGCTGAGTTCGAAATGTTATACTATATATGGTATATTGCTCTGACCCGCCCTACTCTGTAAGGCAAATTGTTATACCTATTTAATCAACTGCACATCACTGACGCGATCGAGGATTCTGATTGGTTCTTGCTTCTGAATTAATTAATTAATTTTTCTTCCTCTGCGAGGCCCCCATCCATAGTCAGAGTGCCCGACACAGCTGTGAGTTCTGTTTGGTCACGGTGCAACGTTCATGGTTCAGAATTCTGACATCTGCTCACAGGCTCCTGCGAGAGTCCCAAACGAGCGGACTATTCTTTCTCTGAATGAGAATAATCCCATCTCATGGTTGAAGGTATGTACCGTGTGTTCTGATATCCCTTGATGTGGAAGTTAACAAAACATGCACAGGTCGCATTCAGGAAGCGTTTTGCATTCGTGCCGCACCTACCTTCTACTCCTATTCAAGGAACACGATGCACCTCGCCTTTTTCTCTGAGCCCCCAAACCTAGACTATTGGTGCTAGGCCATCTCCGACGATGGCTGTGGACACCCAAGCACAACAAGCAATCCGGAGCTTCCTAGGCCGTCCTTCAAAACCGCCCACACCGCCAACTACCCTCCTCACCTCCCATCATCGACATGTCCTCTTCGCTGTCAGGCCTTCGACTAGGGGGACTAGTAACCCTTGTCAGGAGGCTCCTTCCGTACCACCCAAGGCTGAGGCAAATATAACGGCAACGTTGCAGGAGGAACTAACGATGGCGGCCGAGGCACGAGAGGAAGCAGGGGGGACGACCTCTGGGGAAAAGTCGAATGGGAAGGCAGTTGCACCTTGGATGAAGAAGACCCTCCCCTAACTTCGACCTTCCCCGCTCTCAGATCTCAGCCATGACCACCCTCGTCTTTAACCAAGCCAACCTCTAGAACCGGCGCTCCATAACGAGCTGGTCGATTGCTGCACCAGCACCAGCAGAAGACGCTTTCAGGGTTTCGCAAACTCAGCCCTAGGGATATTAACATCCTTGATTCTTCCTCCTGCAACCACAACCACCGCCGTCAGGCCACGCAAGATGATGATGACAACAGGCCCTTGGGCACAACAAACCCTTCGGATCTTCCTGCGTTAAGGTCTTTCTACGCACTCCTTCAAACCCTCCTTCACCGTCAACGCCATACCCTCCTCCCCATCTACTGCCGTTGACACCTCGTTCCCGCTGTCAGGCCTACGACTAGTCGGCGAACTCTAGTACATGTCATCCTTACCCCAGCATCGCCTGCGGTAACAGCAGCGGCTCAGAGGAAACAATCACCATTCCCCAATGTTAAGGAGAGCCTGAGCGCGCTATTTCTGAGGATGTTGGATATGGGCGACCAGGAGGAAGAATGCCTGCCGGCCTGTACCTCCAGGCAGAGGCGGATGTAACGGCAACATGAACAGAGGAAATGATGGTGGTGGATGAGGAGGTGGAGGCAGAGGAGGCAGAAGAAGCGGTGGATACGGTGACTGGGAAGAAGTCAGATGGAAGGCTGTTCTACCACATGAGCAGGTAGATGAACCCAACGACCTCCACCTCTCAACCATTACCGTCTTCAACCACAGCACCAACTTCCAGCAACGGCGCAGGCGAAGGTGGGTTGGTACCCGTACCTCCCCCAGAAGAGGCCTAAACCACGCCGTTAGCTGATCCTGTTGGGGAACAATCAAGGAGAACGCAAGCGGACTATCCTGCTTCCAAGTGGAGAATATCCTCATCCGGGTGGGTGACAGAACCTGGAGAAATCGAACGAGTTGGTACGTCCTATGTCTATTCTCGATGTCTTGTTTCTCAATTCTTAGGCTTCCGTTCAGGGCGCACTTTTGAAACCTTTGTTGGCCCCGAAGCAGTCCGCCTAGGATCGGGATTCATGTACACCATGGTCTCTTGAGCTTACCACATGATACGACGAATCCTCCATCGATCCCAACTTCAATACTGCATGGCAAGTTCCTGTCCGGATGTCAGGGTGCCGGTAGTAGCAAAGTTGGCTTTGAAGAGCTACAGCAACCTTGACGAACGAGGCACCTATGTCGAGGCTGGACGAGGGCTTCTTATTGCTGGCGACTGTTGAATAGGCACCACAGCCTTCCCTAATGGCTTGAAAATGCTGATAGTGACGACCATTTTGCAGCAGATTTGGTGTCGGTAGACGAGCAGTTGGTCAAAGCAAGAGGTCCTTGAATATGCTCAAGGATATTCGGGGCTGACGTGGTCGAGGTAGGTTGTATTATCCTTCGTGGCTTCACTTGCGAGTTTTCCTCCTCACCTTCTCATCTCTCCTTCCATTCCGAGTACTTGCTATGACCGAATTTCAAAAAAAAATCCTCCTTTCTCACTTTACACCTCATTCAAGCCTATCTAATAAGATCCTCCTCCTTCTCTAGCACCCGGACCTCGGTGGCCAAATCTCCCATTACCACCTTCAGGTTTGCCTTCATGAACGAGTCATGAACCTCTAGTCTCTAGTGCAAGACCCATCTTCTCATCGATATCGAAGAGGACAAGCCCTCGAACCAGTCGCCGCCAGCACGACTTCCTACGTCCTCACCATCTTGAGCATCCGACGCGGTTTCCAGACGGCCTGGACCACCTCCACCAAGGCTTACGGAGTGTCACGCTTCTCCCGTGGTAGCATAGGCGTCACCTTTCCGGCTGCCATTCGATCAGCCACTGACCCTCCAAAACTCTCGACAAGCACGAACCTACTGTGCCACAGGACCAAATCCTGAAAAGGTGGCTCTTGCCACCCAGAACTTGCAAACTGCGGTCATTTGTGGGCGATGAGAAGGGCCCGTATCTGATCTTTTCGTTGTTTCTACAATTTGACTCCCCTGGTTTCTTTTCATCGCCCCTCCGTCGGTTTTATGGAGTACCCCCCATTAAACTCTCTGCTCTTGTTATCCTGTATACACACCTTTCCGCGTTATAGAGAAAATATCAATATTGTTCGAATGACTTTCATGTTGGCAATTCCTGAGTTAGCCAGGTGGGCTTGTAATGTGTTCCGTTGTCACTAAACGTGCCGAATCATTGCGCCTATACATAATTCAAATTCTAAACGTTTGGAGACTTCAGAGGCTGGGACAGAACCTAGGAGGTTGAAATTGAAATTCCGTACTACAAAGGTAAACCACTGGAAATATTGGTATCTAAATATTGTAAGCTCGAAGAATAGGTTGTGTCATAGTTGTACGAGTACCGGAAACAACGGAAGGTCGTATGTACACTAAATAAAGAGACGAAGCTTCCAAACGAAATTTACGGCAGATACGTGAATGGAGATAAACTCCACTGCTCCCAGCATTGTTTCAAACGGGAGAGGTGGACGTTGCGAGCTATCATCTTCACCGTCGGTCTACTCGCGAACTGAAGCTGCCATTTTTTGCGAGTGGTTCCTAAAGGCCGTATCTCCTTCCCATCTGCTACTCCTGCCTCGTCATTTTCCCTCACCATCGGTCCCGCTAGAGATATTGCCGTTTCAACCACTTCATCTTCGTTAGGGCCGGAAAGGGTGCTGGCCCATGATGTTTGAGTACTAGTATACGCCCATCATCCCAGCCATACGAGAGGTCTCTACTGACCTCCATATCGGCATCTCAAGAGGCAATACGCTCCTCTGGACCATTGGGGAATAGTGGCTGCTTCCCCAAACCTGGTGCTACTGCAGTAGGTCTATGGGGGATAACATGTCATCATCAGAATTCGCCAACGGAGCCCGCTTGGTGGGCAGTCGTAAACCTGATGGTTGGGATAACGGGTCTAATGGCAGTACGCGAGGACGTTACATTGGATGAGGATTTGGATGACCACATAAGAAGGGCCAAGAAGCTTGCATTGCCACTGGGTCTGTCGTCGTCTTGAGTGGATGTGATGGGGTTCTTGAAGAAGAGACACAGGGCATTGCGTCCCTTGCGTTTGAGTTTGCGAAGCGTCCAAAGTAGGCCAGGACCGCAAGAGCGCTTTTTTTCCAGAGTGATCTGCGCTGCCTCGGGGATACCGGAGTGAATTACGCATCTTCTGTTGGCGACCGGTGTACCACTCAAACGACCCAATTCTGCACGGAAAGCTGTTATTCAAAGTTCGGCTCTGGGGTTCAAGACGGTGATGGATCAAAGCGAGGGAGGTCGAAGTCGGGGGATCCCACCCATCTACTTGTGCAGCGTCAGCAACAGCCTCTCCGTTCGACCGTACATTGATGTCATCTCTGCCGCCTTCTCCCCTGCGGCTGCCACATCCACCACGTCGTCCACCAATACCACTGGTGCTTCAGGTGATGTTACCTCCACAGCTGCTTCGCTCGCGGCGGGTACAGGAGCCCAGTTCCGCGAGGGCTGAGAAGTACCCAGAACCTAGACTGGTCGTGGTAGTCGTTTCCGAGGTCGCTGATGACCTCCATATTGACATCCTTGGGCGGGTTCCTCGGGTCATTCAGCAACGGATGTTTCTTCCCTAAAGCTGCTGCTGCTAGCTTTACCATGGGTAAAGATGATGTGGCCCATGATATGAGTTTTCTCCGTCAGTGGTAGGGAGGATAGCAGGGAGGAAGGGAAGGTAGGCGAGGACAACGAATCTTGAAGCACGGGTTTGTGGGCTTGGATGACCATATATGAGAACCCGAACACTTTGCATCGTTACTGGTGATCGTCGCCCGGGATGGCCTGATAATGATACCGCTGATTTCGGGGGGCTGCTGCATATCCCATGCGCTTGACCCCAAGAAACGTCGTAGGGGGCCTGGAAGGTGTCAATGCTTCCGGTAGCGCAACCTGTACCCATCGGTTAATTTGTGTGCTCAAAACCGAAAAAGACGATGCCTACCTGTGAGGCCAATATGAGGCTTTGTTTCCACTCCGCAGGAAGAGAGTCCACTTTTCTTCACTAACATTGATGTCGCAGGAGTCTGCAATGGAAAGTAAGAGTCCTGAACCACCAGCCATAACAAGATAGAACGCACGGGTTGGAACACGAAGCCGGCCAATACAAACCAAATTGACCGGCGAAGAGGGCTTCAGGTACTAACAAAAAGGGTACGAGTTAGGAACCGGAGGGTGGAAATATGAGAGGGAGCTCACCTATAGGAGATTGCTCAAGATTGCTTGACCGACGGTTGGCAAAGAAAACTACCGATCAACCAGATTCTTGCGAGGACGGAGTGTAGCATTTGGCCAAAACCCCCTTCCGACTACGAGTACCAAGGAAGATTTGTTTACCAGAAGCTAAGTAACGTTGTTAGTAGGCGCCATTGCGGGTAAAACATACCACCCACGATTTGAACTTCCTTAATTAAACACAGACTCGTTCCGCTCGACGTCGAACAAGGGGTTCAGACCCTATAGCGACAATAGGGCAGTATCACTCCAGGGAAGCGCAGTGGTTGAAGTTGGATGGGTTTCTGTATTGAAGATAGGAATGAGTGAGAAAGTCTGAAGTAAGGAAGTAACATGGCAAACGTACGTTTAGTCCATGTGGTCCTTCAAGGCTTCACAAAGAGCTCGGTGCTGTCACCAGTGTTTCAAGCCTCGTAGTTTTGGTGGTTCCGGCCCTACGATAAATCTGGGGGTGCCGGTGATATTCGAAGGTGAGGAGGACTGGATGGCCACGAAAGTTGCATGAAAGCCTCAGAAAGGCCAGAAAGCAGGCTTGTCACGCGTGACATGATCACGCCGAACTTTAAATTGTCCAGCCTGAGGTGGGCTTTAGCAATTGCGCTGTATTCCGCAGCCTCGAAACCAAGATGCACTCTTTTCAATGGAAACCGTCTGACCGTAGCATTTCAAGATTCCCAACTGGGCACTCCGCCTCCCCTTCAAGTCCGGCCACCTACATCGGGTTTTCTGCACACGTCTACGTCTGAATCTTCGCTTCTTCAACTCCATGCTCGAAAGTCCCCAAAATCCTGTCAAGGTACAGAAGCACAACGGCACCCGTAGAGTATGAACTATAGTCTTAGGTACTTTCTCCGCAATCCTCGACATAACGCGACGCGTCTTAACTCCGTACAGATTGCGGCTCTGAAGCTCCATCTCTTTATTTTTGTACGGACCTGCATACGGAGCCAACCTAGAATATCTCTTCTCGCTGCCATGCTCCAGCTTTCAATCGATTGTTAGATTTGTATTGCTTGGTATGTGCTAGTTTGTTCACCCACCGTCAGCTATTGACCACGACTCACAGGACATCTAAATCTCCAAACCCTGGTCTTGGGCCACTGCAGCCGTTGTCCCTTCTGCGACAATCAACGCTCCAACGTTCATCTGCATGAAACTTGATCCCAGGGGTAGCATCCCCTAGGCTCGTTCCTCGTACTGTCCGTCAATAACCGGCGAGATGTGCACTATTCAAAGCTCTGAAATTGTAAGCACCTCGTAACTCTTGATTTTCTTTCATCTCCGTTTCACCATTTGTCCGTCCCATCCCTCCGTCCCTTCATCTTTTCTCGTCAACCCATAAGATACTGCCTTCTTCTTTCTGTTGACCATAGCTATCGCCTGTCCCTTCGCAACTTCACAGCGCCTTGCGCACCACATTTCACGGCTCTACTAATATCCGTTTCCCTCGGTTCATCGCTGTTTCCTCACTCCCTATGCTCTCCTCCGCATTGTTAACATATCTCCCGGGAACAACCACTCGCCTCAAGGATCCAGTAATGAGACTTAGAAAGGTGACGTATTCACTATATTCGTTTCATCTATCGACCTCTCCGGTCCTCCTTCGACTCTGATCATCTATCCCCAACGCCATAACAGCGTCTTCAAGGTGCTTATCCTTGCCAACGTCGCCCAGTCATCCCCGGCTGACGTTCGTCATTTCCGGATACAAGATCGTTTGAATTACGTTCATTCTTTACTGCATCATTCCTCCACCTCCCACTTCGCACGCCCTTCCTGCACTCATCACGCCTTCCCCTACATTCCTTTCTCTTTCTCTTTCTCCTTTTCAATCTCGTGGACGAGCCGAGATAAATATCTACACAACCTATCGTTACAGATTACAGACCTCGTCCTCCCCGAAAGCTTTGTAGGTCAAAGGCCTCGATGTGTTTTTGGCTCTGAGGTTCACTACGCCGACGGTAGTGGACGCGATCAACAGAAACGCAGGCCTTTTTAATGAGGTTGTTCGAGAGCGCATGGAGGGGAAGGCTGACGAAGTACTCATATTGAAGTCGTCGGAATCCGAGAAGAGAATGGAGCCGAGGGGAGGACTGCGATTATTCGATCTGGTATTGATAGTTCATGGAAATGTATGGTCGTGGTTGCTTGAAATTCAATGGTTTCTTCCTTGGTTACTTGGCTTAGGCTCGAGATAGGACAGCATTGAATACATTGAGTGCAATAAGGCTACGAGGTTGAGACTTGCTCTGGTAAAAAAAGAGTATGGAGTGGAGCGCTGAAGAGGACGACACAGGCTCCGGAGACGATGTAAAAAGCCTAATAAGTGGTACCGTAGAGTGTCCGTTTTGAAGACCAGCCGAAAAACTCGACGTAACAGTAAGCAATGTGGAGGAAGCATACGTAGTAGGGGAAATAGAAAGCATGGTGATGAAAGGGAAGCATGTAAGGTGTGCATATGTCATAGAAGAAAAAAACCTAGTCCGTCAACAGAGTATCATACAAAGAGGAACCATAAACGAAGAGAGTACATAGAGTGGCCATGGATTGCATATTCAAAGAAACGTCGGAAAGAAATGAAACCGTTAAAGTAAAAGCGTGACTTGGGAACCTTAATGACACTAAAAGAACATATGACCCCGTCAGCCTCATCATGTAGTCAAGGGAGTCATGCAGCTCACCTGGCGAACTTGTCGCAGCACATCACAAAATTCACTCGATGAATCTGACGGCGGACTTCTTCGTTTTCGGGATAGGAGATAGCATGATGTGTTCTTTAGTCGGGACCCTTGTGCAGCGATTTCCTTGCATACCGAGCAAGATAGCCAGGGTACGCGATTCGTCGGCCACCCCGGTTAGAACGGCGACCCCTAGATGATGATAACCCCCCAAATTCTCGGACACCACAGTGACTTCCTGGTTCAGTCCTGTCAATCCCAAACAAGATTCCGCCATCCCGGATTGGTATTCGGCGCTTCTCTGATTCCGAATGCCTGCGTTATAAACCACCAACGGAATCCGCAATCCCTGGTTGGTAAGCCGTAAAGCCTGATCGGTAGAGCAGGCTTGGTCCCAGGTAAAATTTGTGTCCTTCGCCGGCTTGATCACGAGGGGCTGTAGTGGAAGAGGGGAAAAGCAACCCGCATTGGCTGCGAGCATACTATTGAAGGGGGAAGGGCGTCCTGTCCAAGCGAATAAGCCCATGTCACCGCTGCGCTGCAGAATCTCCGCCTGGAGTCGATGAAATGCCATATCCCCTTCGCCGTACGCGATTGTCATGGGAATTTGTAACAAGCCAATGAGGCAATACGCCATGTCCTCGATTCTGGTAGTCTGCCTTCTCGATACCCACGTGAGAGCATCTCTGGCGTGATCGATACCAGCAGCAAAGTTGAGAAGCTGATTGGTGCCAATCCCTGTAACTTGGGAGATTGTCTTCCAGAGAGGAATATTCAAGACGTCATCAAGGACTTTGTCATTCCCCTCTTTGTTACTGGTGATACGACCCCAGGATTTCCCAAAGAAGACGATTCTTTTGGGGGCCAAAAGCTCCTGCAGCGTCCAACCTCTTGTGAACCATGGATCACTTTGGAAAGTGAAAACGCTGGTGGTCTCGGCGAGGTGGACTATGCAAATCTTGGCGTCACGGTACCAGTTAAACATCGATCTGATGGACTCCTCGAGCTCGGCACTCCTACTCTTGTCAATGCAACCAGTATCGAACCAGACAAAGCTGCAGCCATACTGCGATGCAATGTTGCAGAATTCGACGAGCTTGACAAGGTCCTTGCAACGGGCTCGTTGGCTGTCTGATAGCCCATCGCAGAATGCCTTCATTTCCTTCAGCAACCCCGAATCCTCCGCTTCCTCGGCCGTACGAGTGTAACTAGCTAAGAAGTCCAGTATCTCTCTTCCAGTTCGTTTCGTTGTGCGATCCTCGGAAAGCTTGCGAATTCCTTCTACAGAAAGCTCCCCAATCTTCAATACATCCTGGAAGGTCAGTTCGCCCATGTCAAGCCACCGATGAGAGAAAATTGCATATTCCGTCCTCTCCGTAATCCATTTCCCCGTGCTCGCCTTGATATCATTCTCGGTTAGATGAACCCACTCTAAGGGGTTGTTTGACGGTAAAAGCTCGTTAATGAATGCGACGACAGCGCCTTCAATGTAGCCTTTGATAGCACCCCTCCGGACAAGTTTCATGCCTTCAAGCGTAAGGAGATATATCGGAAGGTTGTTGTGAATGTACTCATCAATGGCGTTGTGGATGACTTGGTTAAGGAGATTCAATGGCAAACCACATTTCAGAAGGGGCATAAACATACGTTGCATATAGGCGACCTTCAAAGCAGAAAATCAGGGAATGCATTTTGGGATTATGTGCAAAGTATATAATGGAAGTACGCACCCTCTAGAGCGCAAAATGTCATTGACAGGGATAGTTGAAGATTATAAACAAGCTTACCCGCTTAGAACGAGATCAGTAGCGAACGAATGCAACTGGATGAGTCACTTACATCCTGAAGACGACATCAGGGAGAAGATTGACGACGCTGTATGATTTACTTACTTCCTGAAGATTTCATTAGTGAGCGAATTTATAATGGTGGATGATTCACCGACTTCCTGGAGGCGGCATCAGCGAGCAAATGGACAACCCTGGATGATTCGCTTACTAACTGAAGACGAGGTCAGCGAGCAAATGGACAACCCTGGACGATTCACTTACAAACTGAAAACAAGGTTAAGGAGCGAATTGTCAACGCTGGCAGATTCGTTTACTTTCTGAGGAGGAGGTCGGCGAGCGAATGGAGGTCACTGAGTAATTCACTTACTTCCTGAAGATGAGATCAGTCAGTGAATGGAAAACGCGGGGTGATTCACTTACCAACTGAAGAGGATATCAGCGAGCGAATTAACGACGCAGGATGATTCACTTACTTTCTGAAGACGAGTTCAGCGAGCGAATTGATGATGGTGGATGGTCCACTTACCAACTGAGGAGGAGATCAGCAAGCGAATCGACAACGCTAGATGATTCACCTACTTCCTGAAGGCGCCATCAGTGCGCGAATTGACAACGCTGCGTGATTCACTTACGAACTGAAGGCAACATCAGCGAGCGAATTGACAATGTTCGAAAGTTCACTTACTTCCTGATGGTGACATCAACGAGCGAATGAATGTCACTAAGCGGCTTACTTACTTCCTGAAGAGAGCATCAGAGATCGAATTGAGAACGCTGGACGATTCACTTACCTCCTGGAACGTGACATCAGCGAGCGAAATGACAAGGCTGGATGATTCACTTACCCACTGAAGACGAGATTAGCAGGTGAATTGACAAGGCTGGATGATTCACCTACATCCTGAAGAGGAGGTCAGCGAGCGAATTGACGACGCTGGATGATTCACTTACTTTCTGAAGACGAGGTCAGCGAGCGAATTGATAACAGCCGATGATTCACTTACCAACTGAGGACGACATCAGCAAGCGAAGTGACAACGCCGGATGATGCACTTACATCCTGAAGACGACATCGGAGAATGAATGCACAAGGCTGGATGATGCACTTACCAACTGAAGAGGCAATCGGCGAGCGAACGGATAACGCCGGATGATTCACTTACTTCCTGGAGATGGTATCAGCGAGCAAATTGACAACGCTGGGTGATTCACTTACATCCTGAAGGCGACATCAGGGAGCGAATTGACGATTCTGGGTGATTCACTTACGATCTTTAGACGACATTAGCAAGCAAATTAACAACGCTGAATGATTCACTTACGAACTAAAGGCGAAATTAGCGAGCGAATAAACGACGCCGGATGATTCACTCACTTTCTGAAGACGAGGTCAGCGAACGAATGGACGTCACTGAGAAAGTCACGTACTCCCTGAAGACGAGCTCAGTCAGTGAATGGACAACGCTGGATGATTCACTTACGATCTGGCGATGACATCAGCGAGCTAAGTGACAACGCTGGATGACTCACTTACCCACTGAAGACGAAATTAGCGAGCGAATGGACAACGCTGGAGGATTCACTTACTTGCTAATGATGGCGTCGGCTAGGGAATTGACAATGCTGGATGATTTGCTTACCTCCTGAAGACGAGATCAGCGAGTGAATCGACGATGCCAAATGATTCACTTACGAACTAAAGACGCATCAGCGAGTGAATCGACGACGCCAGATGAGTCACTTACTACCTAAACACGAGATCAGCGAGCAAATTTGACAATGCTGGACGATTCACTTACTTTCTGAACACGACGTCACCGAGCGAATGAAAAACGCTCGACGATTTACTTACTTGCTGAACACAACATCAACGAGGGAATGGATGTCACTCAGCAATGGACTTACTCCCTGAAGACCAGATCAGTCAGTGAATGTGCGGCGCAGGAAGATTCACTTACGAACTGAAGACAACATCGGCGAGCAAATTGACAACATGGGATGATTGACTTACTTTCTGAAGACGAGGTTAGCCAGCGAAAGGACACCGCGGAATGCTTGACTTACTCCCTGAAGACGCTATCAGCGAGCGAATTGCCAACCCTGGATGATTTCGCTTACGATCTTTAGACGACATCAGCGAGCGAATTGACAACGCTGGATGATTCACTTACTACCTATAGACGAGATCAGCGAGTTAATTGACAATGCTGGATGATTCACTTACTTTCTGAAGACGAGGTCAGCGAGCGAATGGACAACGCTGGATAATTTACTTACATTCTGAACACGACGTCAGTGAGCGAATTCAAAATGCCGGATAATTCACTCACCAGCTAAAGACGAGATCAGCGAGCGAATTGACACCATTGCTGGACGCTTCACCTACTTTCTGAAGACGACATCAGCGAGCGAATGGACGGCGCTGGATAATTCACTTACCAT
Organism: Clitopilus passeckerianus; assembly: GCA_944990035.1. Lineage (NCBI taxonomy): Eukaryota > Fungi > Basidiomycota > Agaricomycetes > Agaricales > Entolomataceae > Clitopilus > Clitopilus passeckerianus. Next base: position 266,358 of record CALYLX010000158.1, on the reverse strand, counting down.
CTGAAGATGACATCAGGGAGGGAATTGGCAATGTCGGATGATTCACTTACTAGCTAAAGACGAGATCAGCGAGCGAATTGACAATGCTAGATGATTCACTTACTTCCTAAAGATGAGGTCAGCGAGCGAATGGACGTTACTGAGCAAGCCACGTACTTCCTGAAGACGAGATCGGTCAGTGCATGGATAACGCGGGATGATTCCCTTACCGCCTGAAGACGCCATCAGCAAGCCAATTGACAATGGCGGATGATTCACATACGGGCTGAAGACGAGATTAGCGAGCGAACGGACAACGCTGGATGATTCACTTACTTTCTGATGACGAGGTCAACGAGCAAATTGACGACGCTGGGTGATTCACTTACTTCCTGAAGTCGCCATCAGCGATCGAATTGACGACGCTGGGTGATTCACTTACGACCTGTAGACGACATCAGCGAGCGAATTGACAACGCTGAATGATTCACTTACGAACTAAAGGCGAAATTAGCGAGCGAATAAACGACGCTGGGTGATTCACTCACTTTCTGAAGACGAGGTCAGCGAACGAATGGACGTCACTGAGCAAGTCACGTACTCCCTGAAGACGAGATCAGTCAGTGAATGGACAACGCTGGATGATTTACTTACTTCCTGGAGACGACATGGGCGAGTGAATTGACACCGCTGGATGATTCACTTACTTTCTGAAGCCGAGGTCAGTAACCGAATGAAGGTTACTGAGGGAGACACGTACCACCTGAAAGCGAGCTCAGTCAGTGAATGGATAACGCGGGATGATTCACTTACTTCCTGGGGACGACATGGGCCAGCTAATTGACAACGCTGGATGATTCACTTACCCCCTGAAGACGCCATCAGCGAGCGAATGGACGACGTCGGATGATTTCGCTTACGATCTTTAGACGACATCAGCCAGCGAATTGACGATGCTCGACGGTTCACTTACCAACTGATGGTGACATCAGCGAAGTAATTGACAACGCTGGATGATTCACTCGCCATCTAAAGGCGAGATTAGCGAACGAATGAACAACGCCGGATGATCCACTTACTTCCTGAACACGACATCAGCGAGCGAATTCAAAATGCCGGATAATTCACTCACCAGCTAAAGACGAGATCAGCGAGCGAATTGACACCATTGCTGGATGATTCACTTACGAACTGAAGACGAGGTCAGCGAGCGAATGGACGACGCTGGATAATTCACTTACCATCTGAAGATGACATCAGGGAGGGAATTGACAATGTCGGATGATTCACTTACTAGCTAAAGGCGTGATTAGCGAGCGAATTGACAATGCTGGATGATTTACTTACTTTCTGAAGACGAGGTCAGTGAGCAAATAGACGTCAATCAGCGAGTCACGTACTGCCTGAAGACAAGATCAGTCAGTGCATGGATAACGCGGGATGAGTCACTTACCGCCTGAAGAAGCCATAAGCGAGTTAATTGACAATGCCGGATGATTCACTTACTTTCTGAAGACGGGGTCAGCGAGCGAATGGAAAACGCTTGATTATTTACTTACTTCCTGAACAAGACATCAGCGAGCGAATTGACAATGCTGGATGATTTCACTTACTTTCTGAAGACGAGGTCAGCGAGCGAATGGACAACGCTGGACAATTTACTTACATTCTAAACACGACGTCAGCGAGCGAATTCAAAATACCGGATAATTCACTTACCAGCTAAAGACGAGATCAGCGAGCGAATTGACACCATTGCTGGATGATTCACTTACCAACTGAAGACGAGGTCAGCAAGGGAATGGACGTCGCTGAGCGATTCACTTACTCCCTGAAGACGAGGTCGGTCAATGAATGGACGTTGCAAGATGATTCACTTACGAACTGAATACGCCATCAGGGAGCGAATTGAGAATGCTGGATGATTCACTTACCCCCTGAAGACGCCATCACCGAGCGAATGGACGACGCTGGATAATTCACTTACTCCCTGAAGACGCCATCACCGAGCGAATTGAGGTCGTTGGACGATCAACTTACTTCCTGAACAGTGAATGTGCTATCAGCGAGCGAACGGACGACGTTGGATGATTCACTTACGTTCTGAAGACGAGTCTAGTAAGCGAATGGATGTCACTGAGCAATTCACTTACATCCTGAAGATGAGCTCAGTCAGTGAATGGATGACGCAGGATGATTCACTTACGAACTGCAGAGACATCAGCAAGCAAATTGACAACGTTGGATGATGATCCACCTACTTTCTGAAGAGGAGATCAGCGAATGGATAGGTAATATTTCTTGCCTCACGTACTCTCTGAATACGGGCCAATAGTACATCCAGTCAGGCAGTATATTACAATTGCTTGATGCCCTTACGTACAGCCTGCCGATACAAGTGAGTATATCATATTCGCAAAGCCGTTGTGGTAGTGCAACGAGATCATACGCACCCACTGAGAACCACCACAAAGACGTCTTCATCCTGGCCCCACCATCGTTGAAGAAACCACGTACATCCTGATGTAGATAATTAGATAAGATGTTGAGGTGTAATATCTCTTTCAGAGAACGTCATCACTCACGAACTGTGGGGTGTTCAACCACGCGTGGTCAATGGTTGACCGCAGACAGTATCCGGTTGAGTTGACATACTTCCAATCTCTGCGAACGAATATCATATTAAAGAAACGAAATACTGAATAATTCATTTCGAACTCATACATGACTGGTAAGTTGCTCCGTATCCGCCTGAGATTGATATCATAAGCAGATTCATGCAATAGCGCGGTTCATACCGCTCACCATCTCGAGAGAGGTTAGAACGAAGTTCGTATTCGAACAAGGCAAAAGGCAGCGAGGAGAGAAATGAGGATGGAAGCAGGAGGCAAGAGACAGAGATTACCCCTTCGATTGATTGGTTTAGCAGGTTGCCGATAACAATCCTTCTAATCGCAGCTCATCGATTGATCATTACATCGCACGCGAGGGTGTGGCGGATGAGGGCCCGTCAGGACGTCTATCTGTCAATCTTTGACTATATTAGGCCTGTAGTCACATCTCTGCACATCGCCGGTGCCCACTACAGGTTGGAAATGAATATCATTGAGTTATCGAGATGATACGGCAGATGCGATCAAGCCTTGGCCAGACACATGACACCGCACGATGACCATCGATTAGGCGCTGCTTCGGGAGTGTGAAGGTCAGGCGACCTCCATCATGAAAGGCGCTAAGCTTAATCGGAAAAACACGTTCCAAACGTGTTCTCCGTGGTCCTACGGCCTTGGTTAGTCCATGCATCATAACGCCAATGGAGAGCGTTGTAACATGAGCGCGGAGGGAGCTGGTTTGGTAGGGAAGTGAGAAGCTGGATCCTCGGTGAATCAAGGGGACTTGCGGTGATATGGCTGCATCTGTGACGGAGAGAGAATGAGACAAAGGGGATGCGATGGTGTGAGGAGTTGATCATTCCCGTGTGTGTTGCTCCCTGCTTTTCTGTCCCGAATTACCTCCTCCATTTCCAACAGTCACCACGAGGAAGAAATTGGCCGAGGGAGTGGTGTGTCCGAAGACAGATGATCAACTAATGTGGCCTGAGGTGACCTTGAGCGTGCGCTATAGCCTTAAGCAGAAAGATAGTGATCGCGAGCGAGGAGCAAGTAATGGGGATGCTAGATGTAGCTTGAGGACGGGAGAATATACCCTTCCGTTGCGATAAGATTGTTGGCTTCCCGGGCTCGAGATGGTGGATAGGGTGCGTGATCGTGCACTAGGTCAACAACCGCATTGGCACCCCTTTTACGTTGCTCAAAAATGAAAGCGGCGACACCAGACAAGGTCGTCCAGGAGCACTGGAGCCCATGGAAAGGGGTGAGCGCATATAGTCGATTTTGGAGCCGTTTTCTCTTAACGGAGAACGTTGAAGGAAGAGATGCGGCGGACAAGTCACTAGTCAGACTTCAAGCTTCAAGCGTCAGATCCAGATCTAGGCTGCAAATTCCTTCGTTTCGGCTGAGGAAGGTGTGAGCGAGAATATGGAAAGTGGTCGTGGGAATTATTGCCCAAAGTTGACTCGTTGACTAAGCAACATTAGCCTTGCCAACCTCACCTGCATGGCTTCAAATGTCATAATGCTAGAAACTATCGAACATCTACACCAGCCTTTTGATCAAACACTGGAGCTAACCGAACCCTGATAAATCGAACGAGATGGTACGTCCTACATCCATTCCCACTTTTCGCTTCTAACTTGGATTCTCTACAGTACACTTCAACCTTCGTCTCTCCGTCGTCATCTGCCTCAGTTCCGCCTATGCAGAGATGAACACTAACCATGGGCGCTCGAGCTTACCATAAGATAGGGGAAGGCTCATCAGAGTTTAACGACCTCCCCAACGCACCACACGCTCCCAAGTCTCCAACGCTCCTGTAACAGCGGAATTGGCCACAAACATTTTCACGGACAAGGCATCCATATCGAGACTGGCGCGCTTCCTGATTCTGAGGTGAGTCTGGTTCATTCCGCTAGCCCGAGGCGAGAGTCGCCGGTGGAACATATGGCTGGGTCGAAATCATGGACGTCAGCTTCTCAGGGTTGCTGGCGTGGTCCGGTGGAATTAAGAGTCGACTGCAGCTCTTTCCTTTCGTTGTCGTATCTGTTGTGAACATCAAAACTAAACTCCCTTTTCTAGATAGGGACAATGGTGTTTTCAAGCTTTCTACACCGGCAAATCAAATCAACGACAACGGTGTTTTGCCCCAACAACTTCTCCCCGTGCTCCTTGTTGGTATTCGCGCTTTACCTCCTGGGCCAAGCTATCCAGCCCCGACTACGGTCTGGCCAACACGAGCTGTAGCAGCTAGTCGATTTCTCTCTCCGCCGTCCATCGTTGGCGGATGACTAGCAAATATCAATGGCTGCTCGCCCGTCAAACAGGTACGGCAGCTTCATTAACGTCATGAAACTGGGAACGCTAATCAACGGTTTACAGGAGAGTTGATGTCAATGAACAAGGAGTTCATCAGAACGAAGACACCCAATATGGTCAGCGAGAGCTCGGCCAGACGTGCTCGAGGTGGGTTACATCATCTTTCATGGCTTCATCCATCAGTTGCTTTTCCTCTATGCGCTTCTCCTCTGAGTGCTTCCCTCGAAACTTAGATATCCTCCTTTTTTCATTTTGCAATTTATATTGGAACCCATCTGATGCGATCCTCCCTCTCTAGTATCCGAACTTTGGCCACCAAACCTCTCATTTCTGACTCGGCGTTTACGCTCAAGAAAGGCCCATGTACCTCGGCGATACCCACCTTGGCAGAGTTAACGGAGCCAGCCCTCAAACCAGTTCCAGTCCAACACGAAGTCGGATCCCTCACCTCTGGGGCATGTTACGCCGTTTCCAGGCATTCTGGGCCTCGACGAGCATTCATGGAGTATAATGTTGCTCCGTACGTCGCGCACAACACCATCAACAAACGCGGTAGCGCAGCTGGATCATGTCCTGATTGACCAGCAATACCGGCCGTCCCCAGTAACCTATTCATCCCGTCAAAACCTGCCAGCTCGACAAGCAGCCACAGTGGACCCGCAAGAATCAGGGCCGCCTCAGAGATGCACACTTTCCGACTCTCGACCAATCTTCTGCGTGGCAGCTTTTGCTTGCATTTCTGCTGCAGCTACCGCCGTTTCCAAAACTCCCCGGATGCACGAACCTGCTACGACGGACGGACCAGACCATGCCGCATCATCCTCGTAGAGCCGGCAGGGGGCGACATCGTGGATAGACGGGGCGTGAAGAAAGGCCCGTATTATGCGCCAGATTGTGTCGCTGCATGCCTTTCCACTGGTGTTCCTTATGGCACTTGTACGCTTTTCGGGCCCTACACTTTCAAGGCAGATGTGGCAGAAAATGCATCAACTGCGGCACGGCCACCACCCCTATGCCAAGCACCCAAACCGATGCACACGTCGTTTTACTACCACAATCATGCGATATTACGTCTCCCACTGTCTCTTCCAGCGCCGCTGGGCCCTCATGCAGCGAATCCGATTCGTAACGACACTCCCTGCCGAACTCTGGCTCAATGACTGCCACACCATCCGTATCGTCCCGGAAGATAGCATCGGCTTCGTGGATTGACGAACACTACAGCGAGCGTGAGCCTTTGATGACGCCTTCGGCGTCGTTTGGAAAACTGCCAGCTCTCGTCCAGGTGGTGTGAGAAAGTCGTGCACTCGCTCAGGAAGGGATGGCGTGGTCGAAGTTATTCCCTGCCTTCCGTAACAGGGAATCAGCATGCAGGAGTGTCTTCGGACCGTTCTCGCGATTGTTGCTCAAGAGGGAGCCGGTACCGTACCATACACATGGACGAACATTTCTGTAGTTTGTTGCCATCGACGTAGTCTTCCACTTCGTGGTACTTCTTTCGGCTTCATGACCTTAACACGTATTTTACACGTCACGATAAACCACCTCATTATCATTGCAGTTTCTCCCATTTAATTTTGCTACGTTACATCCCTTCGTTAATATAGGCAGTCTTTCACCATGCTTTACAGTTCGAACTGAAAGTCTTGGACATGGTTGTGCAGGCCTCGACTCTGAGAGAAATAATTAAGGATTATCAAAAGTCTTTCAACTTCAAAGAACTTTCTGATTCAGCACTGCACTTCGAGTACATACATCCATAGGTTCCTACTAAGGTGAGTACACCCCCAAAATGTTCGCGAAGTCCTGCTCGAAATTCAGGGCAAAATTCGCATGACCCGCATCTCCCGCGGTCGGCGTCCTCTTGAATTTCCTCTGTAACCTCATCAGCTCACCTGTGAAGGTTACAACATTTGCGGGATTCGCCAGTTTGATCTGGTGCCATTCAGTAACTACCCCTCCATTTGTTGCCCACGGCTTGTGAGCGAGTACTTTGTCCTCGAGCTCCTTGCCGTAACCTCGATTAGTCACGGGATTGCGGGGCGTGAGGTTGGGGTCCAAGGCGATCCTACGAATAGATACTGGATGATTAGTACCAGACATATTTTTTACAGTATCACGGTATCAGGCGACGTACGAGCATGTCGGGTTCCCGGTCGCATATCGGTTGCTATACAGATAATCCAAGGTTGCGTTGTAGTTGGCTCGGTGAGTTATATCTCCAAACTTGATGAAGACCAAGACGGTCTCGTTGTTGAATGCCTCTCCCTATTGGTTCAATTACTAGTCGTCCGTTGAACGAATTCAGACTGTTAGCTTACCCTTACATGCCACGAAAGGCCTACAGGGCTAGGCGTGACGATGAAGTAAGCCCCCGGATCACCTAAATTTGCTGCCATTTTTTTTAGGAATTCGAGAGTTGAAGTCAGAAGAGGAATTAGATCGAATTGCTAACAGGTTCGAGTCTTATGTATTGCTCTTGACCCGGAGGTTGTGCACCACCGACTCCTCTCTAAATACGATGGAATCATTGTTGTCTTTGGGTTCCTTGACCTGTTCCTTGACAATGATCCACTCAGAGTGACAGCGAGCATGTACCTTCCTTTGACAGACACCGGTATTTACTAGAGGCGTAGACCATATCGTGAATCCAACATAGGGTACCTGAGATGTAATTTTCCCTGGCATTTCTGTGGTACTCTATTTTGTGAATTTCCTCCGGGAAACGACAGCTAAGTACGTAACTCAGAGTTGGAGTCAGAAGTTTAGATTATTCCCATACTGTGGCAGCGGTAATGTAGACGATATCCTCCGCACTGGTAGATCATCTGGATCCAACAAGGGTCCTGCTTTTCCTCCCAAACTCCCTTGAGCCCCTCGACCTCGCTGAGCGTATTCCATTCAACGTGATCAGGGGAATGCTTCTTGTAACGCCTTGCAGAATTCATGTGATTCAGGATTAATATCCTTGTTACCTCTCAAAGCATACACGCTCTGCAGCTTCGGGAATAGGAGAGTAATACAGCGTAGAACAGCCATTGGCTGTTCTACGGGTGAGTTCCGTAGATCTAGTGATTCAATCTGGCTGACTCCAGTGGTAAAGTCAGGCCGATTTACATCGAAGGGTTGGCAGATGACGGCAATGGTGAGCTCTTTCAGTGTTGCGCATTTTCGCGAAATGGGTATCAGACCCGCGAGGGTCATGCACGGTCTTTCCCGACGCTTTGGGGCAGCCACGAGTGATTCCAAGCACGGCCAGGCCTCTGGAATATGACTCAAAAAGTCATCCGTCAATGCGTCGACTGGAAAGCCCTCCAGCCAAACAGATCGAAGTTTTGGAAGGGCAATTATGGAGGAGATTAGGGCAGTATTTTGGTGGAGAGGGTGGAGGTTGAAGTTGTCGAAGAAGAGTGTGAGGGTCGTTAAATTAGTGAAACGACGAAGTGGGGTGACGAGCTCAATAAAATCGGCAGGCCCGCGTGCACCAGAGGCTTCAATCTCCGTAAGAGTATTCGGTACATGGTTAAGAACAACCTCGAGGTCCTGTGCTCCAAACTGGCCTAATTCCAGGGATGTGAGTTCCGCGAAGCCGGCTGAAAGAGAGGAGGCCGTGAAGCGGGATTGGGGTTGCCCAAGCAACAGGTGTTGCGGTCGACGATTAAAACCGGGGGGATTGTCAACGAGGAGAGTTGATAACTTGGGGAGTCGTCCAAGACTGTGTACGAGGTTCGGTGTAACGTCTTGGAGGCTCATGATAAGGGTCCTGAGATTATTGACGTTGGAGAAAAATGATTCTAAGGTGAATCCCATCCCCGGCGCTATCATACCTCTATGCATAAGCCAAGGTATGTGTAAGTAATTCAGGTTAGGGCAACATCTTGCTAACGAACAGAGAAAATGTTGGATACTGTAATCATGATAGGCAGAGTCGTTGTTGAAGCCTGTGCCTGGAAAATTACGTGTTATGGAGAGCTCCGTAAGAGTATCAGCCAGAAGAACCGGTAGATACTCTATACAAGAGAATGTATTTTCTGTTCCTAGGACTAGTTGGAGCGACTCGAGTCGAGGGAATAGCTGTTTGACAGGCCGGTAGGTCGATAGTTGCCGAAGAACGGTCACGTCGACCCCGAAATTCTCAGAGGTTTTCAACTCAAGAACGTGAATCTTGCTACCGTAGTACTCGAACCTTTCCCAGTCGTTCTCCGTGAGGCACCTGAGAAACTGGAATATGTTCGATGGTAAGGAACCCACTATAAAGGACGTAAATCTTCACCTACAATTAGTTTGTCTTCATCCTCTAATCTCCATAAGTCACTTGGCATAACCAGCACCAATCGTGATAAGGTATTCTGTTCTCGCCAAAGAACGTTAAGTGCGAGATCTGTACACCAGATCAAACATTTGTGGGTGTGCTGATAAACCAACTTACCCTGAAAGGAGCGGCAGGTTCGAGCCAAAGCCGCGAGGGACTGATTAGATCTATTAGATATCGAGAATGACCTAGCGATAGCCATTCGTATCTCGGGAACCTCCAAGCATGGATGCATATCGTAGTGTCACTGTCACTACTGTCAGAGTGCGTCAGCCTGAGGGCCAGGAGGACCAAGTTCGGAGTTTACCGAAAAAGGCGTCAAGTCGGGCCGAGAGCACAGAGCGTGGGACAGCACGAATTTGCTTAGTCAACGAAATCTAGTATGGAGGACATCACGAGCATTAGGCCATGTGTCTACGAAAGTCTTGTTCGCTTGCCTTTGATTCATGACATCGGCCTCATACCATCAAGAAATAAACTCTCGTTGCAGCTTATAAGCCTCATAGACCGCCCTTTCGGACTGGTGGCTTGAATGCCAGCGCACCTGTACACACAATTGTACCGCCCCTCGTAGCACCCAGTGATTAGGCCAACTGAAGGTCTCTGACACTCTTCCAGCTGTCGCTTCACGGACTGAAAAGCCATATCCGTGACGCTTTTCGCTTCGACCTCTGGCATTCAGCATTCATGCACCAGGGATGGATCATATCGAGGAGAGAACCAGGGTCTCGAGCCTGGAGCCGAAGTCGTGTTTCACCCGCTTAACATACCATGAGGCCTCTATTGAACTTCATACCGCTCAGCCACCCCCAATTGTACAGCTTCTCTTGATCTGGCCTATTGGTGGACCGTACTGTGGCGTATTATTAAATGAAATAAGGATGTTACGAGACGAGAAGGCTCTCTCCCTGGGATAAAGCGTTGGAATTCGACGGTTCTGGGAAGACACCTTTAAATGCGGAAGACACCTCCGTAATCTTGGAATGTTATGAGGTTGAAGAGAGAGTACTTCAGACCTCTAACAAGTAGTCGCTCTGGGTTGTTCGGTTGTCTCGCAAAAGTGCGTCTGAGCATTCATCGATATTCATCCTGCCGATCCGACATGCTTTTCGATTCCCCTTCATAGAGCCTGTCATATATGTCACTGACCCTTGGCTAGCTACAGAAGCAGGCGATTGGTACGGCATTCTCCAGACAGGAGGTTGAGAGGGGTATAAATACGGAGACTATGCTTGACCGTTTTACCAACAACCTCGAATTGTTCTATTCATCGCCGAATACTTCTCGCATAACACCATTACTATGGCCCCTCTCGCATCTGGACTCTACACCATTACCTCTCTTGGAGGCCAAGGTGGCTTTGTCTCCCGGGCGGATCGAGAAGACTTGTCTCTCAGGCCCAAGCCGGTTGTTCTGAACCCAAAAAACTCCCGTCCCCACAGGGTCGCCGTAAGTGAGCTCTATTTAGGGATAAAATCAAGCCTCCTTACTGGGCTCTGTTTAGTGGGAAATCCGTAAAGGATCAGACAACACCTACACACTTCTCAATGACCATGCCCCTACTTTTGTGAACGACAATTTGCTCTACGCGGCCCTCCTGGATCAACCTCCACCTCAGCAATGGAGAATTACAGCCGTTCCAAATCATGGAAATGGTGTATTCATGTAAGCTGCTTGTAAGATCGGTTTACGATGACCCCGGCTTATGGTGACTTAGCATTGAAACTGCCGACCGCAGAGGAGGCTGGGTGACTCAGCAGGACGATAACTACTCGCCTGTAAGTTTTTCGCACAATGCAGTGTACGCGATATCCTGATGAAACTTTTTCTTTTTAGATTGCTGTCAGACCTCTCATCGTGGGTCCCAGCGAACCTCCTTATTACCCCCCTTTCGAATTGTTCAAGATCCAGCCGGTTCTGGAGTGATGTATTCGTAGAACTTTACGAGTAGTCTAACAGACTTCCGACTCGAGGCTCTGATGAATTTCTTTTTGTATTGCCATGGCTTGCATTCTTTGATACGAATGGTCCAATGAATAGTTTGAAACAAATCTTTATAACATCTCATACACGAAGCTAAATGCAGAAACGTGCTCTCGGTACACATGGTATGTTCCTGTATGAAACTTGAATTTGATGTATCGGACTGGAACTAGCATAGACTGAAACTGTGCTGCTGTTGACGTTGTATTCCGCCTTTACCTGCTCGAGATTGTACAAGGGTGATTACGATTCGTGATAGAGACCTGTAGCGATACCGCCTAGCGATTGTAGGTGGCATTCTTAACGCCCGGTCCACCGACGACTCCGCACTTTGCGAATCCTTGGAAGTGGAAACCACGCTTGCAAGGTCAGTCGTAGCAGGTCCTGCATGTCGAGAGCTTTGGGAGTACTCGCAGGAGCAACAACAGCAGGAACAGAAGCCGGGGCTGCTACGGAGGAAAATGGTCGGGAAACAGCCGGACAGAGGATGTTGGCATGTCGGGAGGTGGGGTCTGCTTGTGAAGCTAAGAGGTTTCGACCCGTGAATAGGGTGCCGCAACACGGTACTGATGGTCCACTGGGAGATGACCCGAGTGCGCAGCCGCATCTGGTAAGATTGTTACCATCCTGTGCGCACACGACGAGAGAAGCGTCATGAACTCCATGAGTCCTCGACGAGGTCCGGCATAGCGTACTCAGGAGGGTAAGGAGCAGGAACTCACCTCCGTACTGGTGGTCCTCATATAGGCGCCGTCAAGCATAGCTTACCATTTCGTATCTTCACAGTTAAAGTCTCGAGAAGAAAGAAATCAGAGCAGTACTATATTATTTATTCACTAATGTATCGTACGAAGTTCGAAACCATCATGGTAGTAGACAACCAAACCAGTCCGAAGAACGCTCGTTCTACCCGTCTCCGTCATCGAGTGTGAGCAAATGCTTTTCGTAAGACCTCGCTGAAGTTTAATGCTGCCTTCTCTCGCTTTCTTCTAGGGATATCGTCTGCTATAGCTCGCTTCAACCGAGGAAAAAGGATGTTGATACACCGCAACACTGCCAGCGGCTGCCGTACGGGGGAGTGACGTAGATCCAACGACTGTAGGCCGCTGGTTCTGTGACTGAAGTCAATCCGTTCCGTGTCGAAAGGTCGACAGATGAGGAGGATGGAAAGCTCCTTTAGCTCCGTGCACTTCTGAGAGATAGGAATAAGACCCGCAAGAGTCATCCTTGTTTCACCTGCAGGGTATATGTCAAGTGATTTCAGGCGTGGCCAGGCCTCCGGAATACGACTTAAGAAGTCGTTGGACAGGGCAGCGGCGGGGAGGCCCTCCAGAGTAATGTAGCGGATCTTTTGAAGGGACAAGACAGGCAAAAGAGAGGGAATATCGGTGTGCGGTGAGAGCGTTAATAGCCTGACGGTAAGGGATGTAACATTAATAAACCGATGAAGAGGGCCAACCAGCTCGCTGAAGATGGCGACACCATACGGGCTAGAGACTTGTAGCTCCGTAAGAGTGGTGGGTGCGTGGTTGAGAACAATTTTGAGGGCATCAGTTGAAACGTTGCAAACTTTCAGGTACTTGAGTGACGAAAAGGTGTCGGAGAACAACGCCGTCGTGAAAGGCGATGCCTCAGTTTCTTCGGATGGCCAATCCTCACCATCGATTCCTCCAACCAAAAGTCGACATAGTTTGGGAAGTTGTCCTATGTTACGTAGAAGACGAGGGGTGGCGTCGTAGAGGCTTAAAGAGAGGGATTTGAGATCCTGGAGGCTGCAAAGGAGCAAATCGAGAATGGCTTCCATCCCTAGAGCATCGTTCGGGGGCTTACGCAGAAGCTTAGGAAGATGTACAGTGTGGATGTGAGGGCAGCATCTTTTAACCGAATTGAGCAGGTGCTTGATACTCGTATGATGGCGGTCATAAGGCTTGCTCCCTGAGAGCTCTTCGGCTAAGTAGATATCCAGGTCATATCGCAGCCGAAGCTCCTTGAGAGAGCTTTCGAGAAAAACTGGTAAATAGTCCATACAATAAAAGACCCCCTCCCGTCCTAAAGATACGCGAATGGCCTCTAGTCGAGGCAATAGGCGTTTGACCGGTCGGTAGGTAGATAATTGTTGAAGGACCATCTCCTCGACGTTGAACGTATCATCTGTCTGAAGATCCAAAATATGAATCTTGCGCGCGTAGTAGTCGAACCTATCCCAGTCATTTTCCGTGAGGCATCTCACAAATTCCTATGTATGTGACACGTCGTAAGCGATCCATTGAACATGACTAGTCCTGAAAACTCAACCGTTTTGTCCGAAGAGGAGAAGTCCCATAGGTCATCTGGCATAACTTGCAAAAGAGTTGATAGACGATCCTGTACCTCCCAGAGGAGATTCAGAGCCGGATCTGTGGGACGGAGTCGGGTTGGATTCCTGCGCATTGCAGAGACGGTAGACTACTAACCTTGGAATGATCGACAGGTCAGAGCCAAAGCCGCTAGGGAACCCTCATTTTGGAAGATTAGGTCCTCATCGCTATCGCCTCTAAGCGACGTAGCAATAGACACTCGTATCTCAAGAATCTCCAGGCAAGGATGCATGTGTGATGCTGACGAGATGATGGTGTGGGTGAAAGCCAGGCGCTAATTTCACTCTCCGAAGGTCCAGGCCTATTCGGGTTCCGGAGTCCGAAGCGACAATTGATGTTCGCATTTACTCGCCGATTGCACCGACCTTGCCCCAACTTCCAAGCTTTGCTCTTTGACATTTAACAATTGCTTTGCGTGCTAAAAGATGCTATGGTATTTCGCTTGTATCTCAGGGAGTTCTACAGCATTATGGTCCCCTATGGTTAACTATAAGGGTTTCGATCTTTCGCCTTCATGCACGTAGCTTGTGGGTAACTTGAATAGTGATTAATGATTAGTTACGTTCAAAGCTTTGGTGGACAGTGCGCTTTTCCTATTTTGGCTTGTATCCTTCCTATTTGGTGTGAGTATATTTTCTTTCTCATTTTCTCCCATCACCCGAGGAAGGAGTCCGTGCGCAAATAATTGTTTCTATATAAACTGTCAAAGCTACACATTGTTTCGATTTGCCTTCTCTTCCGTTCCCCAATCAAGGCAGCCATCCAGTTTTTCTTGTGTTTGCCTCTGCGTCGAGCTTGAAGAAAGTTCCTATTACTCGTACGGTTGAGTATCGGTGCGCCACAGTTGATTATTTCTTCATTCACACTCGCAATCGCAGTCGATTTTGAGTAATAGCTCATCAAAGTCGAGCTCAAGAGATTTTCAACGCGCATATAGCCCATTATTTTGGTCGCCCTCTACACGACTCCATCCACCGAGGTCACCGACGGCCCCATGTCCAGCGGAGGCGAATTGCAAGCGCCGACGTCATATTTCGGGCACTCGCCGTCATCATGCTGACATAACTCGGCTTGCACAGCCATCGACAAGCCAAACCACGGTTGCCTCAAAACCCTCGTGTCCTTCAAAAAGCTCCATCTGTCATCGTCTCGGGGACCTAACCAACTAAATGGTTCACCGCCCGGTGGACTCGAGATTACTCACAAATGTCTTGTCGCAAGAAAAAGAATACTCCAAACACCTTGCTTCATTGCTTGACCAATCTCATGCTTCTGTTGCGTCATTCTCAGCCTACGCCTCTGCTTCTTCTCCGCCGACATCGAATGTTATTCTGGCCGTAGCAGGCACCTTGGCAAATGCCGACGAGGCGCTCAGGCGATATGCGAGTGCAGTGGAGGAATGCTCCGCGCACCTGAAAGGGTTAAAAGAGCTCGAGGACGAAGTGGGCAATATCCTAAGGGATCGAGAGATTCTGTTCGTTATTCTCCCTCTTCTGGGTATCTGACAGGTATACTGACTACAAATCCAACCTAGTGTAACCCGCCTAATTAAAGCCTCCAAATCGAGCAAACCCACCTCCTCCAACCGTCTCTCCTTCACACTTCAACCAACATCCAGCCTAACCTCACTACAATCGTCAGGTTCCTCTCCACTCCCGTTACCTGGGGCATTTCCCGCATCCTCTGCATCCTCCTTCTCGACTCTTGGCTCGCAGTCCCCAAATCCACTGCACACCTCTCAGAAACTCTCCGCCGCACAATCAGAGCTCCAAGCCTGCGAAACTCATCTCGCACTGAAAGAGCGTCAACTCGCAGAACGGAGAGCGGGTGCTGTGAGGGAGGGTATGAGCGTGAGGCTGAGAGCCCTTGTCGAATGCGGTTGGGTCTGGGGCGAGATGGGAAAGGAAGGTTTGAGAGCTTTGGACGAGCTAGCGCCGGGAGCGCAGGTTCAGAGTCAGATCACAGGGCAGAATGTGGCTAGAAGTGCGACGACGTATCCAAATGGTACAGTCAAACCCCTCCCCGATCATCCCAGTCGACCTGGATCCGACCTGTCTTCTCTAGCTCCTTCACAGTCTGCGTCGCAGATTGAGCCCAACAACGCTGGGAGTTCGAGTTATTCTCACTCTCAGGACCATGGGACTGGGACTGGGACCTTCCACCTTCCACCAGCGCACGCTATTACGGATTCTGAAGGGCATTTCTATCCGTATGCACCCTCCGGCCCTGCGCCGTCTACTGGTATGGGAGGAGGCGACGCTGCCGCGGCTACTGGGACAGGCGCAACTTCACCACGACATGTCCTTTCGAGAAGGATAACAGAGGAGGAGTTGGCTACCATTGCAAGCTCCTCTCGCGATGGTCATAGTCACGACGCAGCGGCTGCACCTCCTCCCCCACCTCCCTCAGAGAAACCTTCTACCCAACCTCCTCCTCACCAAGCCTCTGCCCAAGCCCAAGAAGATCAGGTCCAGGAGGAGGAAATTATCACCAACGACGACAGCTCGTCCGTCAACGAACCCACCCCGCCGACAGAGACGTTACAGGTTGTTGAGAATCCTCGATATGCACCTCCTCCTCCTGCCTCTGCCCCTCCCACGAACGGGTCCAAAATCTCCCTTACTCGGTCGACGAAACCTCAACCTCTTCCTCCAACTGATAAATCCGCCACTTACGCACCCCTCGGCTCTCCCCACCGTCCACATCGGAGGTTTGGACTGGGGACTGGGGCTGGGGCGCAGAATAGAAGAGAGAGTTATGATTCTTCAGCTGCCGGGTCGCAGGCTGGTGATCATCACTCCACTGGCAAGAGCGGGTTCTTTGGGAGTCTTGGGAGGTCGTTATTTGGTGGACGGAAGAAGGATAAAGAGAGGGAGAGGGAGGGGTCGGAGGTTTCGACGAACATCAACGTTCCTCCATCTCCGAATAAAGCTGGTCCTTCAACACGAGTTATCGATTTGAACGCCTCGCCGAGTGCGGGGAGATCTCGACCTCGCCTTGTAGGGACGGGGGCGTATGCAAGGGAGGATGAGGAGGATAGCTCGGATGAGGACGAGGGAGATTCGGATGATGAGCGGGGAAGAGCGGGAGCGGGAGGGAGGAAGGGGATTAAGGGGTTGTTCCATCATTCGAACAACTCCGGCTCTGGCGCAGGGGGAAGCAAGAAGTGGGATACGAGGACGGATAGGAACCTTCATGCGCTTGAGAATCCGAGGAAACATGGCTTTGGAGTTGGACATCGGAGAGCGGGGAGTGTGGACCAGGTTAACAACATCCCGGCCCCGATAAGACATGTGGATGGGCCGGATTTGTGGGAGGTTGTTGCGAGTGCTGGACGCGCGGGTCCAACAACAACGGCGGCGGGGACGGGGACTAGGAAGAGGGTGGCGAGTGATGTTGGGTATATGACGCCGACGAGATTGACTTCGGCCTCTGCGACCTCGCTCACCAACAACGCTTCTTCGTCTCCAACATCCCCTACGTCACCCACACGGCCGGGTATGGCGAGGTCACCGAGTGATAGCAGTGCGTATGGTGCGGCTGGGGGAAGGGGTGGGGGGAGGAAGTTGAAGAAGAGGAGTCCAAGTAGTACGGGGATGCAGGTACCGACGCTTGCTACAATTCAGAGTGGGAGGAGTGAGGAGGGACATGGGGAGGCGGTCGCGGTTGCGGTGGGTGGGGAGGGTGGGAAGGAGGTGAAGAGGGCGAAATCCACAAAATCTGTGGGTGGGAAGGCGAGGAGGAGTTCGAGTGTTCCTCCAACCACGACAGCTACGACAACGACATATATTGCTGGTGTTCCGACTACGGCCACCTCCTCGCATCATGCTGGAAAGACGGCGTCACAGATACCAGCACCAGTCCAAGGACCGTCGGCTGTACCCAACCAGATAACTACACATCATGCGGGTGGTGTGGTTCTCGTTACTGCTCTACCCTCTTCCTCCTCAGCACCCTCGAATTCGAATGCCCATAACTTGACGACATCTCACCCTACTGCAGGCGCGAACCTGTCGAGAAATTCAAGCTTGGCGTCTGCGGCATCTGCACCACCTCTGTTACTTGTCTCTGCTCCTAGTTCTGGGGGAGCAGCAAGTGCAGGACAAGCTAGTGCTGGGAAGAGGGGTGGCACGAGGCATGGTGGATCTGCTCTTGGGGTTGCTGGAGAGAGAAGCACGCGGGGAGTAGCGACTGGTGGGCGGGGACAAGGACAAGGACATGTGAGGAGATCTGCGAGCGTGAATGTTCCCAATACTGCGCATCAGCAAGAGCATCAATATCAACAACCGCATTCGCAACAGACACAGACACAGGCGTTCGTCATTCCGAGTGCACCACCTCCAGCGTCTGCTTCGGTGCATGGGCCTGGGTCGGGTACTGGGACTAAGCCTGCTGCTTCCACTGCTGCTGGTGCTGCTAGGCCGTTGTCGACGGGGATGGAGGTGAAGGCGCCGAGGAGGGTGGAGAGGGAGGAGTTGGAGAAGGAGGTCCAAGGTGCTAGCGGGTCGGGCTCAGGGGGACATCATACCTCACATGCTCAGCATCAGCATATAGGAGGCACTGGGCATGGTGTGACGAGGGGGAGGAGTTTGGAGAGGCTTAGTGGCGATGAGGGAGGAGGTAGCCGGAGGGGAGCTGGACATGATCAGCAAAAGCAACATTCGAAGAAGCAAGCAACGATGGAGGTGCCGAGTGCACCGAAATCTGTCTTCGAGACGCAGACGCCTGGAGCTGGTGCTAGCGGAGCTCACCATCAACATATGTCCACCCCGTCGACCTCTGCCGCTTCTGTAGCTGGGTCCTCATCACGAGCGTCGATGACACCCGCAGGAACGAGTACCCCAACCCCACTTGCTGTAGCTGCGCCTCAACCTCGTCCAGCTGTGTCTACTCCGTCTAACTCGATATTCCCTTCTGCCCCCATCGTCCAGCCTACCCATCCTGCAACACCTCCACACCATCATCCTCAACTGGGCAATACGCTATCACCTTCTCCCTCATTGCATAGGCAGCACGACAAATCTCCTTTAAGGAGTGCGCTGAAGAACGGTGGAAGTGGGAGCAGCCGGTCGCCGAGTCCGGAGAAGACGCCCAGTCATAGGAGTCAGAGTCCTCTGAAGAGCGCGTTGAAGAATTCTTCATCGACCACCAATGTGCATTTGGGAGTCAGCCAGCCACCTGGAGCCGGTGTTAGTAGGACGCCTAGTCCGTTGGCGTTGAGTGCAGGATCTACCACTCCAGCAGCTATCCAAGCACCTCCACGCGTCGCTTCTCCGGCCCCTGCCCCTGCACCCATTCCGAGACCTACCACTACCTCTCCAGCACCAGATGGTAGTAAAGCAGATTTGAGCAGACGGCTCTCCATTGCTTCGGTCGTTACGGATGACGGAGACGATGCGGAATATGAAACAGCGGACGAGGCTGAAGGGGGAGACTCCTCGGAGGAAGCTACGCCTACCCATACGACTATTCCTCTCCCTCTCCCTGTTCACACCGTCAACATTGAGATCGTTCAACCGACTCCGACTCCACCTCAATCCAATGGGTATGCTATCCATGCACCCTCCCCGGCACCCATACCGTCACCCGCTCCTTCCCCATCTCCCGCTGTGGCATTGTCAGCACAGACCTCCGAAGAAGGTTCGGGTGTAGGATCTGGATCTGCAGCGAGTGGAGAAGGAGCAGTGGTGAAGAGAAGGAAGAGCGTGAGGGTATCGCTGCAGCCCACGTTCACACCTACGCCGCCTGCGATCGAGTATAGCGATGAGGAGGAAGAGGCGGAGGCCAGAGCACCTTGGGGCGGTGCGGGTCGTGGTGGTGGTGAGGAGAAACAGGGAGGAGGAAGAGGAGGGGTCGAGAACGGGAAGGGCAACGGAAAGGGGAAGGAGAAGATGGGAAAGAACCGTGATGAAAATGCAGGGAAGGCCCTGCCTACACCAGATTTGTGGGAGGATTCGAGTGAGGAGGATGTTGAGTATTCGAGAGCGAGGAAGTTGTTGATGAGGATGGGGAGGAAGGGGAGTGGGAAGCCACATCACCGATAGGGTTGTCAATTTAATGTTCGTTCTTTTGTCGCATCATTTTACTTTTGTTCTTGCATTATAGGCGTATTTCCATCTTTTCTCTTTTGGTTCATACTATCCGGGTTACCCTACTACTATTCTAGTTACACGGTTTTACTATCAAAGGCATCTTTCATTACTTATAAGCATCACCTATGTACGACTTTTAGCGTGCACGTATACCTCAATACCAAGCGGGAAAGTGTAAATCGACATCGTGGCCAATGGCCATAGACCTACATCAGTACCGCTCACTGTACGCCACTCATATCCTTCGTAGATGCGCTCAGAAGCAATGCTGAGGGTTTTCACTCCTCCATGAAAATGTGTTCCTTCTGCTTGCTTGTTGAGGCTTGATGGCACTGCACATCACCATAGGACCAGCGAGTGGCGCTTGGCCCAGCGCTGATGTTGACTACGACATGACAGATGTGACGATGAAAGGCTCGTTGAGGTGTGCCAGTCTTGCCTGATATTTATATTCAAGAGTTATCACCCTGATCAAGAGTGCTGACAGGACAAATATCTACAGCATTATGCCAAGCTGATGAGTCCCTGATTTGAGGTCGATTCCAGGACAAACTTTCCCGTGCCTCATCAATATTCAATCCCAACTACCCCCTGCGTTATCTCAGCATCCTACCTACGCTTCTCAATTTCCCAAATTGTACGGAGAGAAAACGTCGGATCTATTGGATTCGTGTTGCAATCATATCTTCCTTCTTGGCTTCGTACCTGACTGGACTTTACGGAACCTCACAGCTGATAACAGTCTGACGGCGATGCTTGTCGTCTATAAGTTGGGCCTTGGATAGGTTCTTCAGCTGGATAGTCATCCACTCCCGGGGAACGAATGGACCGAGACGTAGGGCAGTTCCTCCAAAGGAACGCAGAGTTGTCCATTCCATGCAATCTAGCGAACGCAATCCTCGCTTCTGCCCTCTATGGTGAGTTTCAGGCGTGCTGCGATGATTCGACTTCACGGTTGACAGATACAACTCCAGGAGCGACTCTTCCGGTCTTTCTGTGGTCAATCAGACTCAGCTGGTGCGTAAAGAGGGGCCGATTTCTCTAACGCGCTGATAGGCAGCCTAGGGCCCGCGGTTTTCAATCACCAGTTTCAACGGCCACCTCAGTGGCTACTTTCTTGTGTTTTATTCTCCTGACACTGGACACAGCGACATCCATATCAGAAGTCATACCCGTATTGGGGATAACTACTGCATACGACCACGGATCGACTGTCGCTGAGGTCATCGAAATGGCCAATAGAGAAATGTTCACCCCAGATGTTGTTCGTAATTGGTCGCAGAATATCCTTGTCAGTCTTGTTTTACGCTCTCTTTGCTCTAATCGTCTTATATTACTATTTCTTATGCATCTAGATTGGGCTCAGCGATGGAATTGTCATTTGGAGGACATCAGTCATTTTTCCTGACTATCCGTGGATGCTTGGTCTTTTGACGTTGTTGTGGGTGGGATACCTGGGTAAGCATGAACCTTCTGTTGTACAATGAACATAGCCTGATTTTCTTTTTCTTGGCTTTTAGCGACTGTGATCACCTTGAACGTCTTCCTCTCATCATATTTCAAGTGGCTTCAATGGGAGCCCGAAACCGAATCATATTCTATCTTGAAACGTCTGAACGGGGCCTCCAACTACTTATCGCTCTCCATCAACCTCTTAGCGACACTTCTCATTTTACACGGCCTATGGTAAAGTAGACTCAGATTTGACCAGCCTGAAACGCGCTAAATGTGATACTAGGAGATACAGAAGCTCTTTCTTTTCCTCCACTCCCTTCCACAGGTCAACTGGACAGAAAATACTTGCTGTTCTCGTCGACACAGGGCTTATTTTCTGCTGCCTTCAGGCGAGTAAGTCATGGCTCTGACCCGTACTCACCCTCTGAAGAGCACTATAGATAACCGCCTTCGTATTGCAACAGTTGACTGACAGTAACATCATTTCGTTGACTCTTCAGTCTATCCTAGCGTTGAATGCATTTTATTGCATGCTTTACGCGTTTAGTGTAAGTGATGCGGATGCCATTCCCACTCTAGTTTTACTAATATCATTCCAAATGTTCAGGGCGTATATCCTGCCATTGTTGGTATCCTTGCACACTCACAAAAGCATGAGGATTAGGTGTGAAGTGGCAAATAGGTCTGCCAGTTAAATTGGGGGTTGCTTGAGTTCTATGTTTCAGTTTGTATCTGGGGCCCACGTATTGTATTATAGTAATCTAATTATAGGTCTTTAAGGGACACGTAGAGAGGCAAAGAGAATTTCTCAGCGGGGGTACGACATGGTCCATCGGACGATAGGTTGATGTATCAAGTATTCATTGTCGCGTGCCGAAAAATACGAAGTGATGAAATGTTCCGTTCTCGAAGACTGTTAGAGTCTGTATGAATCAAGTGCAGAAACGAACTCACCAGAAGTCTGGACTGTCAGGTGGTATGGGACACTCCCAGACCAGTGGGCCGCAATCGAAACCAATGACATTTCTTACATGATTTATCAGGTCAAGGTTATTGCTCCTGTCAAGATCTACCTGATTTCGATTACAAGCAAGCATAAAACAGGTTGAGAATACATTATTGCGCACAATTTCGACCTTGTACCGGCAAGAGCGAGGAAGGCGGCGCTGGATGTCGTTCAGTGTTGTAAACAGGAGGCCAAGTGGAACTGGGTCGTCAGGAGACTCAATGCCGTTCGGTGCAGCATAATTGGCGATACGCTTCCAGGACGTTTCCAAAACTAGGACTTTCAGAGGCAATTTTCTAGGGTTTTTACGATTCACAAGGGGAACAGGTTTTGGCATGTCCTCGAGTGTGAGTGGGGGAAGTACCTCTTCTTGATAGTCTTCATAACCTTCAAATCGCACCTGTTTTTCCATCTTTTCGTGACTGAATAATTTGTAGATGCAAGAGCCTGGATCTGGCCTCACTTGGCAATGGAAGGAAGGAATAAACTCTGTGGCATCATAACGAAAAACAAATATTCGTCACAAATTAGGGCATCAAATTCACGTGAGGTGTGGCGTAAGTCAGTCTTCCAAAATCTCGGATGAGAACAAGCAGAGACTTTGAAAGGCATAACACTCTCTAGAGCTGTTCTCTGGCCAAGATATAGGCATATGTAGATTTTATTCCTAACTGGTTCATCGAGCTTACCTGATTTTGGGTAAGCCCACATTTGTCATTGTTTTCTGCATGTTTCAAGGAGTTTTTGGGTCAGAATCATAGTCGAAGTAGTATAACGAATACGCATAGTAAATTAAATTCTAAATAATGGAGATGACACACAAGGTCGAGTAGAAGCTGCCTGACATTAGAAGGCCATGTGAGGAAAGAAGTTAGAAACCCGCGCTCAAACACGACATTGGTGTATTTATGAAAAGGCCCAATGATTACGAGTGCGAGCCCACAATGGGAGGCTCCCCACCAGCTGTCTGGTGTGCCATGCTCGATTATTCTTCCACCGCAGTATGTGAACCTAGGTGCAAAATTGTGGCCAGCGAAGACTGATGCGGTACTGGTCAGCGCCATATTTGAACATATGTCCCGGCCCCGTGTACGAACCTTCCCCGGAGAGTCAGTGTTGCTGGATGGATATGTAGACAATAAAGAAGGGGACAACGTATTGATAACCCACCTAACCTTACTGACATCTTTTCTACGTCAATGGCATAAGCGGCTCGGAGATTGGGCAGGGATATAAGACGCTCTATTTTGTATGTAGTACTCTCCTCGGCTGCACTCGTAATTTTGGAGTCAACGAGCGTATGCAGGTGTAAGTTTCAAACTCTTGCAAGGAGCTCACCTTGACGTTAATTCTTTGATCAGGTCGAACGGAGGGGATGCGACCGGCGGTAAAACCAACTCGGGAGTCGTATGCCTTGGCTATGCTGGCGGCGCAGGCCTTGTGGTCGACTGGGCGGAACCATCTTCTACAAGAAAGGTCGGCTCAAAGCTCTGGCCGAAAGTAGGATAAACGATATGTGAACCTATAAACAATGCCTTGAGCTCCTCGCATCGGCCTCTATTCTTCGTTATAGAGTCTTCCAGCCTTGTGTACATCTCCTCTAGAGTCGGAATGCTATCGGTCGTCATCTCGAGGATTATACGTTCGGCTCCCTGGAGGACTGGATCCTTCGGCGCAAACAAACTCATGTCCAGGGGTTATCAGTAGAGAAACCACAAGAAGTTGATTGAAAGGAGACTCGTACCAAGTAGAGCCCGAGAGCTCCTTAGGAGAGCTTCTGTTTCTGCCATAGTTACCTGCCGCAAAGAAGGACAGTTGTTGATATATCATGGCGAGCTTGAAAGGATACGAAAATAAGCTTATTCCCGGACTGTTGCAGCCTTGATCCTGATTTAACGCCTTCTCCAAAATGCAAGATTTACGCCCGAATATGGCCCTAAGGAAGGCGTTGATCGATAGTCCGCGAACGTTGTTAGCGCAACACTGATTTGCAAAAGGGATAGAAATGGTACATCATCGAAGGTTTGGGCCAAAATTGCACGTATTCTCTCGCGACAAGCTCCTGGTGAATCACTTTACAATTTCCAGCTGGGATAAGGAAACGACGGTGTTTTCCTCACGAAGCCTCGGAAACCTCTCTGCCAACAAGACGGACATGTGACGGTCTTCCGTCTTTCCACATCGGAGTGGCGCATGAATGGCCCTTGAGACAGATTCCTAGCGGCCGCAGGATCGCAGAGGCGGTTTCATCCCCCGGTTCTGTGCCAAATCGTTAGGCCGAGGATTGTACCGCCTGGGTGCTTGCCATGGCATAGAAAAAACGAGGTATCCAGGTCACAATCCAAGTCGCTCCTACGGTCCACTTATGGAGCCTACCATGGAAACGCACTGCACTCCAAGGACAAGTCCATATTCAAAATCAGGGCCGTCGTGAGGAAAGAATTTCAGTATGCAGCAAATTAAGATTGTGTTTCGTACGTCGTGCAGGAAATAAGAGGAAGTATATGATTATGGTCGAAAGCGAAGGTGATTGTACATCGAAAGCCGGGTACGAAAGGTAGAATCCAAAAAAGCAGCATCCTAATATCCTCCGACCTCTGCGGTATCTGTCAGCACTGAAGAGTGTACGCGAGATAAATGACTCACGTTCAACCATGACATCGATCGTATCTGCGACGACGGACGAATCAGTACATGGTTGAGATAAGACATGGTGAAGCATACCGTTGTCCTCCATGTCAAGAGAGCTTGGAGTATCATCGTCGTTTATCCTGTTACCATCGTAAAGGAATCTAAAAGGCAAGACAAAGGTCAGACACTGAGCTTATGGTGGCGTTGTCTCTCAAATGGAGACAAGACAAAGACGTTGCCACAGGACGTGAAAGGAACAGCGACTAACCGAATACTGCCGACGTCTTTTCCGACTTTGTTGGCATAGGCAGCCTGGAGCTTGCTCAACCGTGTGTTGCGCTTGATTTTGAAGAAAACTTCCTCTCCTCCTGCACTCACAACCTGACGAAAGATGGACGCGTAAATATATGATACAACGGGAGGTTTCAAAAAGGAACTGACCTTCACGTTGATTGGGGCGTTCTCCTCCTCAGGCTTTGGCTCCTCCTTGGGTTGCTGGCGTTCCTCTTCCGACATTATTGAAATTCAAAAGCGAGTTTTGGTGAAAGTCGGGTGACAGCGAAACAAACGCGTCTGCAAGTCAACGATATTGGTAGCTTCCTGAAGCACTAAATGCGCGTTTGACGCTATCAAGCCTCCAGCACAATGGTGGTTGTGGGGTGAAAAGGCAAAACCTCGACAGCATCCTTCCTCATCGTTGTGCTTATGTAATCCCCTGTAATCAAGTATCGTTACCTGGCCCTCAGCCATTCTCACTGTTCCCGACGTTTATCTAGGCGAAAGAAATAAGGGGAAATATTCATTAAGGTCGTTACAGCTCAGGGGTCCTGGCCATCCAATACAAAATGAGCAAAGTGATACCGAAAGCTACTGAATACGTGATAATAATGTCGACGGGAATAACAACTGCAGGTTCATTAACATCCATTTCAAGCGTCGTACTGTAAGCAAACAAGGCGTGAGTTGGGCTGACAATGAACTCAAGGTGGAAGCACTTACAGTAATGATCATTGAACCCGGCCAAGGGCTGACACTGCCGTTACGTTGGATGTATTGGTTCGTTTCAGTCTCGTGAATGATTTCTGTAAAGCCGCTCAATTGGCCCGCAGCACCTGGCGCGCGGCGGATGTTCTTGAGTTTGAAGACGGCCTTGACGATTTCAGCAATGGTATGCTGAGCGTAGGAGGTACCGGGGCAGTTGTGGAAGCCAGCACCGTTCAGATTATAGGAGGCAAGCGGACGATTGGGGTCAACGTTATGTGGCTCAGGGAAGTCTGCCGGCTAGCGTCATAAATGTGAGCCAAACATGGTCAAGCAAAGCCAAGGTTAAAACCTACGTTGAGGTTGGCGTTTCTGAAGCTTGCGTAGATACGGTCGCCTGCTTTGACTTGGACGGGGGGCAGACCTGGACCTTGGTCAATGACGGTGTCAACTGCAGCCTGTCGCCAGAGGCCTGGGAATTGAGGGTTAAGACCTGGAAGATGACGTTAGACAAATCCGACTCGGCATGAGGCAGAAAAGCAGGGACTTACGCATTGCTTCGCGAACATATCCCCGAAGAAGGCCGTCGCTAGTTGCATCGTTGGTCTGGGCCAATTTTGAGAGTTCTGCACGCTCCTTTGCACGCGAGTCCTGGAGGTAGAAGTCTATGACGTGGACTGCAGCATGTGCGAAGTTGACGCAAGCGCCAACAGCAACGCCGAGGATGTTACCAAGCAGCTCATCCAACGGACGTCCAGTTTCTGCGAGTTTGCTCAAGAAGGGATACGACTCCTTCTTGCTGGGCGATGAGAAGAGGTTAGCCGCTCGAACAGCCAAGCTTCCGACGTAGCTCTGGAAACGGTACGTAAGCAATGAGAACGCCCAAGTGAGAGGTAACGTACGGGGCACAGTTGGGGAGCAACTTCAATAAGAGATTTGGCAGTAAGGCCGCCGACGATGAGACCGGCTTGAGTTGCTGCTTCATGGAGGGCGAAACTGTGTTCGGGGTCGTCGAAGGTCATAAAAGTGACACTATTGACAGAGAATGTTAATTGGCATTATATAGCAGATGCAACACACATACTTGAACTATAAATCATGTCAGTACATCATTTCTCATAGATAAGCATTGAAACATACCAAGGTAACCAACATATCGAACAACTCATTCTCCGTGTAGACTCCTCGGGGGTTCTCCTTGGTCTTGAGCTCGATACCAGTGAGCTTGTCTGCAGTAACATGGCAGGAGACGACGTTGACTACGTCTTTGACGATATCGACGAAGCGGCCAGGTGTGTTGGGGTGTCTACAGGTATAATTTTAGAAGCGAACATGATCATCAAATGACCGATACTCACGTCCAGGACTTCTCCTGAATCTTCTTCGTAATGTTGATGGAGAACCATGTCGCAAACTGATGAAGAGAGTCCTTCTCAGGGAAGAGGGCATGCAGCATCATGGCTTTGTCATTGTCATGTCTGCGAGCAAATGCAGTCAGCATCCAGTCACACCACCAACAAGTCAGGCAAACTTACTGTTGGACATCGTCAAACATCAGGATAGAGCCATATCCGTACTTCTCGTACAGGACCTTGAACCTGCGAGGGTCATTGAAGACCTGCCTGATGCCATTGTATGTGTTGAGGACCTTCGGCTCAGGCAGGGTGACAGGCTTCGTGAAAGTGTACTTGTGGCCAATGCCTTGGCGGATGAGACTCTGCTTCATGTGGTCGGGAGTGAAGAAGGGATAAAGGGCGTAGACGGAGTTCCATTCGTAGTGACGAGGCAGGTGGCGAAGCATGAGCTTGCGAACTGGAGGAAGGAGGTTAGGGACAGTGAGCGTCACAGAAGCGGGAGTTGCCTACTTTCAGATCCACCTCCACCGTCGTTCATATCTCTCTGGCAGTCATAGTAGCCCCAAGTGGTCAAGTTGGCGGCTATAGTAAGAAATGTTGAACATAGGTAAAAATCCGAGTAGACGGGGATACTGACGAGTGAAATCGGTGGTGAAGAACCTATCACCACGAACGAGAGCAATGGCATCTCCAAGAACACCACGGGTGGTGGTGAAACCGCAAGCGAAGTTAGAGCCCGGCGTGAGAGGCATAACCGATTCGGCTTGGAGACCGACCTATCAGCAACGTTCGCGTTAGTAAATACAAAGTGACTTCTATGATAGAAGAAAGAACCCACGTAGAGCTCAAGGTTATCGACATGGCCATAGAGCCTCCTTGCCTCGCCAGCAATCTCTGGGTCGGGGTTCCATTCCTCGAAAGTCTCGAATTGCCTCAACCCGAGGAACTTCCTGAACTCATTCATAGTGCAAACACCCCAGTTCCTAGCCTGCTCGATCGTCATAATCTCGATCAACCTCAACACTGGAGGTGTCGACCTTCCACCAAAGGTACCAGCAGGGTCAGAGGTAGAGGAGTGGAGGATGCGAGCCAAATCGTCATCATTGAAACGACCATCAGGGCCACGTTGGAGGCCGGCGAAGGTGCGTTCAGCGGGGCTGCTGCCTTTGATCTGGGCAAAGGTGCCCATGATTGCTGCGAAGTCTTGGGGAGTGAGCTTCTCGGGATCTCCGCCGTTGGTGAGTTTCTGCATGATTTGACCAATCCATTTCTCATCCCACTCGGAAAGGGTTGCGTGCCACTAGACGTGCGTTCAGCAAGTGCACAAGGGAAGGAACATGCGGCTGCGCTTACTCTGTAGAGAAGGTTGAACTCAACGCTGACATGGTTGCCTCGGCCACGCTCGACTTCGACGTCCTCCTTCTTGATTTCCTGAAACAGATACATTAGAACATGCAGGCTTAGGGGGTTGGAGGTGCCTACATCAAAGGCATTCATATTCCAGTTGACACCCTCGGAAGAACCAAGGAAACCAGCCACGTAATCGCCCATGATGGCGCTCATGAAGTGACCACAGCTAAGGCAGAGTTAATACTGGAACATAATCGCATGGTATTTAAAAACACCGACTTGATAAGCTTAGCGGTCTGGAATATCTTCTCATCCTGGATGGCACGGAGATTGGCATCTTCGGGGGGAGGATCAGACCATTGCTTGCACTCGTTGATCTTCAGAATCTTGTTTGCAATGAACTATTAAAATAGTGTGTTAGTAAATGAACCCAGTCGGAGTTGATGGGAAAACGTACGTTATGGTTGCGACTGAACAGAACCAAGAGAACACTAGACGCCGGTGGGGCAAACGCGAGGCGTGATTCGGAGAAGGTATCCGGATAAAGCAAACCACGTCCAGCGGCCTTGTCACGAACTCTGTCCTGCTGCTCTTGGTCTGATGGAGGCATATTAGTCACATGCAACAAGGAGAACGTGTTTGCACTTACTGTCTCCGTAAAGAGGGCTGAGGTCAAGATAGGAACTTGCATTGTTGATATGGTTCTTTCCGGGAGTGGGATCGGTGCGGAAAAGCGAGTGAATGACGAGCGATGCATAAGCAAAGATCAAGCTCGACATTCCACCAGGGTGGGTAGCTTTCTGTGGAGATGAGTTAGATTAGTGCACACGAGAGATGTGACATATGAGCTCACATTCTTCCTCTTGAGGATAGAATCGAAAATCAAGCCGGGGTCGGGGAGGGAGGTCCTTGGCAGACCAGCTTTGCCTTGAACACTTCGGGAATAAGGGGTACCTCCACGACCAATATCAGGATCCGCAAGGCAGTTTCCTCCACCATCCGCAGCACGGAAGTGGTGTTCGGGTCCCAGGTACGAAGCTGGGGGATGAGGAACAGTACTGTACAATGTGTTGATCACAGTATCGTTGAGCTTCTTGGAAAGGTCGCTGTAGGGATCGAGCTTGGCCATGATACCGAGACCTTTGGCAAACTGAAACACAATGTAAGCGTTTATTGTGATACAACGGTGTAAAGAAGCCTACAGCAAGTTTGCGATCATCAACAGCCTGAGGATGCTGAATGGCGTCGAGGAAAGCTGACTATATTGAGAGTTATCATTCCGAGTTCTCTGGAAAGTCAACAAAATAGAGCGTACGACATCTTCAACCTTGGGGTTGAATCCTCCCTTGGCCTTGAAGTTCTTGACCCTGTTGACAAGGTTCACAATGCTTGAGTGACCTTCAACATCGTCGGAGGGATCAACTGTGATTTGCCAGTCATAGTATCCAGTAGGAGCATCAGGTAGAGGTCTCTTAGAGAGATAGCTATGGTCAATGCTCATGGTGAGCAACTGACTAGCGGAAACTGCAGGCTGGGAGGCTTCGGCCATTCTTGTCGAGGTAACTTGAAGGGATCAAGTGAGGTCAACAGCAACATATCCCTTGGAGCATTTATATCAGCACCAGGCAAGGGTCGTGATCATTTCAGGTGCTCACCGCTAATGAAAGGAGCAGGCTGTGATACACTATTCGCTCCGTCTTCGAATAGGCTAGTCCTATGATACCGTTCACTCTGTCGCCTGACATGGTATTTGCGCGAATCACCGCATGTCTTCAATCACCGGCGCCAGAGAGGCAAACCCAAGCTTCATTTAGCCAGTGATATGGCTTGTATTTGACGAGTCCATGCAAGCTGTCAAACGTATATGAATGGTTCGGGACAAACCCCGCATCCGGCAATCAGACTAGCAAACAACGGACAAGCAAACAACTCCAACTGCCGGACCGGCGAGAAACCGGCCCTCACCCTGGCTCACTCTATCGCAATCTGACCTCGTTCTCATCCTATTCTTGTCCTACATCTTCGGGCTACGGAGAGCTATCCTCAAGAAATTCAGGCAGGTTTACAAGGAGACTGGATTTCGGCCCTCCTATCAGAAGAATAATAGAATCAACTGAGACTATTGAGCCTGTCAGCCTGGTCGGACATTAATATTGATGTAGCCACCTTCAGAACCATGGAAGCCTTCCGGAATCAGAGTAAAAGTGCTTGTGCTAACCGCCTTCAGTCATGACATGGGTAATTTTCTAATTTCGGATGGATTGTCGCGAATAATCTCGACTTCCACTGGCGGAAGAACCGTTCTTTGCAGATCACCGCTGTCGCAATAGCCCAACGTAGATCAGTCGAATCGGTCAATAAACGAAAAGTTCGCCTATGTACCTATGGGAGACTCTGTGTTCTCCTGTGTCCTGCCGTACTAATTTCAGCATTCATCATTTCGAGCCCCTAGCCGACCTAAGTTCGGCCTAACTTTAATCGTGAGGTGTGGACCGCGTTTCTTCGAGAAGATCGCCTAGAACTGTGGCGAGTCTCCCACCCTTTGACGATACCTATCCGTAACGTCACTTTCAAAGGCCCTGCAAGTCAACTCGCCTGGTGGGCCGAGCAATCTTCAGCATGATTCTTGCCGTCGGCGCGGCTCGAAATCCGTCAAATGAAGAGTTCATTGTATCAGCAGTCATTGTAATTTATCACAGCATGATAGAGCCAACTACAACATCTCGAATGAGGTTCTGTAATACTTCCCTTTTGCTTCATTGTGCAAGAAGAATCTGAGTTATTCAGCAACTTCCGGCAAACGACGCTTGACCAAGCAGTGGCAAACTACCGCAAACTCATGCGGCCAATCATGATTGTCAGAATTGTCAGTTAATCCATGCGATATCTCCCTTGATATCTCCAGCAGGGGCGCAATAGCTTTTATTCTCGAGGCGAAACGATAGAGCGTTAAGGCTGCCCATACAGCGTTAGGACTTGGAACTGTATAGCCGTAAACAAAACTTGTGAAAGCCAGCCAAAATCTTGAATCGACTGTAGTCACATGCGACCACAACACCCAGGGAGATAACTCAGGAACTGTGCAAGTGTGCCTACAATGGTATCAGTAGAATGACGAGACACCAGGGGGACGCAGCCAGTCTGTCAAACCCGACAGATATACAGATTCATAAATACAAGTCATCTGCGGGGAGGCGATCCATGTGATCGACGAATTCCGAGGGGATGTTAATGTGTAGGTGCAAACAACGAATCTAGTTACACGCAAGAGACTCCAAACGTCTGTCTTATACTCTGCACAAATATACTTGCATTCCCAGAGTCAAGCTTGTAGTCGTATTTGAGTCGTATGGTACCCCGGGAATCATAAATGCTCACTATTCTCGTTATTAAGCTCCAGATGGCTCGGAAAACATACACCGCGCCTCGCCGTTCCTGCCGGAAAGACGAAGCTCCTTTGCCGTTGAGGAATGTCTCCTGGGAGGTTTACCTCCACATGACGGGTACAGCACGTAAGTACGGCGCGCTCAGGACGTTCAGAGCCGCTGCTAACGACTTCTTATCATCAATGTGTGTGGAAGGACAAGAGTCAATTCAGCCTCCTAGACTAGGTATCACGACTCCTTCCAACCCTCTTTAGCAACCCATAATTACACCTCAAGATTATCTTCTCGGCAGAGGTCCAGCTTCCTGGTTGCTTCCTGTAGAAAGAAATAGGAAAGAGCACCCTGCGAATAATGGACGTGCTTAAACGTTTGCCTTCCAAGATGGCGGCTATGAATGTAAACAGAAGCCAGATGCTAGGGGGACGCGCAGGGTCGAAAAGGAACGGAAGTAGAGAAAAGAGGAATCGTTTCATTACAAGAAAGTGTATTTAGAGAGTACATCACGACAGCGTTCGTACACAGCTCATGCTGGCGGTCCGTTAAGCAACAGCCACAACTTCTCCAACACCAGCTCCCAGCACCTCCTTCTCACCAACAGCCTCCACATCCTCCTTAACATCCTTCGTCTTAACAGCAGGCGACGAACTCCCCGAAGCAGGCGCCGAATACGCAGGAACAGGCGTCAACGGCTCCTTAGTCTCAGCAGGCTTGACCATCCCTCCACCATACGGCATAACCATCCCCCCATACGGACCCATCCCATACCCGCCCCTCATACCAGGCGACGCCTGCCCATTATTCTTCTCCTCTTCCTTCTTCCTCTTCTTCTCCTCCTTCCTTCTCTCCTTCTCCTCTCTCTGGTAAAGCTCGTTGTCCGCCCATTCTTTGATACGCTGAACGGCTTGCAGGGGCTGACGTTTGCAGGTGAGGAGGAAGCCTTGGAGTTCGGCGGTGGAGAACTTGTGCTCGGGGATGCTGGATGCGAAGGTGGTGGAGAGCGCGGGGACGTCGAGAGGCTCTGCGGGTTTTTCGTCGGTGGGTGAAGAGGGTGCTGGCTTGACGGCGCCGGCGCGGTTGAAGAAACGCATGAAGAGTGCGGCGGCTTGGTCTTGGGTAGAAAGGAAGTATTCAATCTTCATGTCAATACGGCCAGGTCGTGTAAGAGCGGGGTCTAGACGGTCAGGATGGTTGGTCTGAAAGGAGACAAAATTAATATTTCATTAGACAAAAGTTTCACTAGTTGGAAATGCATACCGTGGCAAAGAAGAGTTTTCCTTCCTCACTTCCGACACCGTCGAGAACATTGAGCAAGCCGGAGAGCGTGACTGAGCTCTTCCTAACCATCTTCCTGGGCATCATCATACCGAAGTGATCGTTATGGTCGTCATCGTCATCCTCCCGTGGTGCGGGGAACGCGCAGTCAATATCTTCGATGAGGAAGATAGATTTCTTTGGGATTGAAGATGCCGCCTTGGTAAGGAAAGTGTCGTCGATGCTGAAAAGGCAGGCGACATGAGCAGATGGGCTTTGCGTGTTGGAGCAAAGACTTACAAGGTAGAAGACAATGAAAGTGTATAAATTTCCAGACCAAGTTCGCCAGCAAGAGCGTAGATAGTTGAGGCTGCAGAGAATGTCCATCAGCACAAGGATCCATGCTGGTATTGGAGCTGCTTACTTTTTCCTGTTCCAGGAGGTCCATGAAGCAAGTAACCCCTTCGGTGCGGGATACCAGCCTCAACATACCAATCCTCGGTCTCGATGAATTCCAGAGCATCCTTGACCAATGAATCGACAACGCCATCAGGTAGAATCACGGAGTTCATAGGACGACGACTCTTTTGCTTGACGTTCGTCCAAATCATATCTGGGCCATAGCTTGGCTGTGTATGGTCCAGTCAGAATGAGACGCGGAGGTATATGTGGATGGTACGAACTGAATCGGCCATATGAACAGTGACATTAGGCCTGCTGGCGTCGGTGTACCTGCTGCGTGCTTCTTCGACGAGTTCAGAGAGCGCACCCATTCTCAAGGTGTACATTCTGTGAAAAGGAGTTTTAGTTAACCACCGCCAAGTTGGAGAGCTGCTTGAGACATACGAAATATAAATAACATTGCTTGAAGTTGACCCAGACCGACCGCCGCCACCACCACTGCTGTAGCTGGTGTTCGAGGTGCGTTTCACCTCAACCCAGTACCCGTTCCATCGGAAGAGTTGAGGAAGTTGGTATGTTGGGATATAATCCGCGTTTCCTTGAGTTCCGATTTCTGACTCAGGATCCACGCCCCATTTGCGTTTAGAGCTCTTGGATGCGACTGCAAAATCCTTCGAGCGACGCCAGATTTTCTCTTGAGTCTGATGAAGATGAGTCAGTGACACTGGGGAACGCGGGGTACGCGTCGCTCACAAGAAAGAGGATGATCCATTCATATGTCGGGTCTCCTTCGTCGAATCTCGCTGTGACGCAGAGCTCTACGAATACCTAGTCAGCTTGAAATTTTCCATAACGACCAGTAAACCCGACTCACGCAAGCTAAACCGTTCAATGAGCCACTGACACAACCTCCGCCCCGTCTCAATGATGGTCCCCAACACCAACAACTTCAGACTGTCCATCCACACATGGTTTGACAGAAGCGACCCGAAAAACGACAATCCGAGAATATTCGTGGGCGACATGGAGGTCATGCTGCTCCAAGACGAGGCTGACGCGGGGTTGTCCCCAAATGTTGCGGCTGCGTCCATGATGCGGCAGGGAGCGGGATGTTTGCGGTAAGGATCTCGTCCAACGTGGTCGGCTTTATACCAGCGTTTGCTTCCCTAATTACGAATAGGAGTTTTTGACTGGCATGCTTTATACATGCTGTCATCCTGTTACGTGGAGCCGAGATAGTGCGGGATTCTCGGAAGCCTTGGCCGCGATCGCTGTCTCGCTGCTTGCATTTTTCTGGCGTATACTGACAGTAATCGGGTGCAGGCTTGTATTTTGATCACTGCTGGACGCGGATGAAGGGTTGCCGATGGTCACAACTGTTGTTCGTCGCAGCCGAGGACAATACGGAAGTGGTGCAACGTGCTGGTCAGGTTGAAAGATTGTTGTTGCCTGTTTTCGAAGCTAGAAGCCAGCCAGCGTCAAGAAGTTGACAAGAACGGTCAGCTGCTCCAGCATTTGGCTCGAGATGGCAAAATATCGAACCCAGATGGCTGAGCGAGCTGTAATGATGTTTGCTCGATTTGTGGGCTTCTGGCGTAATCATACCCTCAGACGCACGTTTTGAGTTAGGGAATGGTAAATGAATTTCATTTTGTTGAGGACATGACGATGCGTGATACAGTAGATGAGATAACAATATTCGTAAGAGTAGATAAAAAGAACGTTAAGAAACCCAATCACGAGGCGTTCAAGGATCATACTGTGGGCGCCAGTCAGTACAAGCTCCTTCAAAGCAACGAGTCCGAAATAACATACCTGGACGACAATTGAACCCGGCCAGGGACTAACAGACCCATTGCGTTGGATATAGAAGTCAGTGTCGGTCTGATGCACAGTCTGAGTAAAGTGCTTGAGCTGCCCAGAATTACCAGGAGCACGACGAATGTTCTTAAGGCTGAACACATTCCTGACGATCTCCGTGATGGTCTGAACAGCGAAATTCGTTCCGGGGCAGTTGTGGAAGCCTGCGCCGTTGAGGTTGTAAGAGCTGAATGGGCGAGTGGGGTTGACGGTGAGTGGGTCGGGGAAGTCGTTGGGGTTGAGGTGGGCGTTTCTGAAGCTTCCTCGGATACGGTCACCGGCTTTGATCTGGAGAGCCGGAAGGCCCGAGCCTTGGTCGACGGTAGCATCAACGGTGGCCTCTCGCCACAAGCCGACGAATTGGGGACGCAGACCTGAGAAAGGAAGTCAGATTGAGGGCTGCAGATAGAACAACAGGACTACTCACGCATAGCCTCGCAAACGTATCCTCTCAAGAGCGCAGCACTATTCGCATCCCCGGCCCGCACAAGCTTGACAATATGATCCCTCTCCGTCGCCCTTTCATCATCAAGGTAGAAGTTGACAACATTAACAGCACCAGTAGCGAAGTTCGGGCAAGCACCGACTGCGACACCAATGATATTGCCGAGAAGCTCGTCAATGGGGCGGCCGGTCTCCAAAAGTTTGCTCATGAAGGGATAGTGGGGCTTCTTAGAGGGAGGCCAGATGTACTGGCCGACACCAGCAATCAGACCCTTGAAGATCGTAGGTGAGGCCATTGGTGCAATCTCGATGAGCGACTTGGCGATGGAGGCACCGACGATAAGGCCAGCGTCGGTAGCAGCCTCGTGTAGGGCCCAGCTGTGCTCGGCATCATCGAAGGCTTCGAAAGTGCAGGTGAATAGGGCGGTGAGCAGATCGAACCACTCGTTCTCGGTGTAGACGCCGTTAGGGTTCGATTTGGTCTTCAAGTCGGTTCCGGTCTGGTTCGTGGATTAGTACGTCATACATGACCCAGTAATTGAGTGCTAAGACTTACCAGCTTCTCAGCGGAGAAGTGCACAGCGGCCACGTTGATTACATCCTTGACGATATCGACGAAGTTGCCTTGGGTGTTGGGGAAGGTAATCGACCTCTCGCGGATGAGTGCTTGGATCTTGGCGCCATACCAGGCGATGTGCTGGTTCAAGGACTCGGGATCGGGGAACAGTGCGTGGAAGACCATAGCCTTGTCAGTGTCGTGCCTAACAGGATATATTTAGCGAAATGCATATCAGGTCTGGAGGAAATAACTCACTGCTTGGGGTCATCGAACATAAGGATCGAGCCGTAGCCAAACTTCTCGTAGATGTTCTTGAATCGCGTGGAGTCTGAGAAGACGGTCTTGATGGCTTGGAATGTGTTGAGGATCACAGGAGGCTTCATGGGAACGGGGCGGTCAAAGCTGTACTTCTTGTCGACACCACGAGCAGTCATGCTCTCCTTCATGTGCTTGGGAGTGAAGAAGGAGTACGCGGAGTAGACAGAGTTCTGGAAGATAATGTAAGTAACGAGCTGAAACGCCATCAACAGGACTTACATAGGGGAAATGACGGGGAAGGTGGCGGAGGATGAGCTTGGGGACTATGAAGAATATGTCAGATTACTTTCAGGTTTCACCAAAGCCAACTCACTCTCTCCTCCAGATGCACCGTTGTTGAAGTCACGTTGGCAGTCGTAGAAACCCCATGTTGTCATGTTGGTGGGCGTGAAGTCACTGGTGTAGAACCTATCACCACGAACGAGGGCAATAGCATCACCAAGGACAGCCCGAGTGGTAGTGAAACCACAAGCGAAGCGGGAACCAGGAGTCAAGGGCATAGTCGACTCAGCCTGGAGACCAACGTAAAGTTCCAAATTATCAACATGGCCATAGAGCTTCCTTGCTGCGCTCGCGATCTCTGGGTCGGGATTCCAATCCTCGAAGGTCTCAAATTGCTTCAAGCCGAGGAACTTCCTGAACTCGTTCATGGTGCAAACACCCCATTCACGAGCTTGCTCGATGGTCATCATCTCGACCAGACGGAGGACTGCAGGTGTCTTGCGTCCACCATAGGAGCCGGCAGGTGCTTCTGCAGCGTTGTAAAGGACGTTGGCGAGGTCGTCATCGTTGAAGCGACCGTCAGGGCCACGTTGGAGGCCAGCAAAGGTACGCTCAGCAGGGTTGGGGTTGATCTCGGCGAAGACTTTGGCGACAGTGGAAAAGTCGGCAAGAGTATAATCCTCGAAGGGCTTGTCACCGAAGGCAGTTCGGAAGACATTGTTGGTCCACTGTTCGTCAACCTCGGAGATGGTTGCGTGCCACTAAACCAAGTTGAGAAAGCGATCTCATCCATGGAGGCGTGTTGACTTACGCGGTAGAGGATGTTGAATTCAACACTGACGTGGTTGCCTTGACCACGTGCAACATTGAGGTCCTTGCCTTTGATTTCCTGATGTCGGAAGAAGTTAAGCACATACTGCATTCAAAACACAGAAGAAAGCTTACGTCAAAGGCGTTCATGTTCCAGTTGGCGCCTTCTGAGGAACCGAGGAATCCTGCAACGTAGTCACCCATGATGACGCTCATGAAATGGCCACAGCTTTGGTGCTAATCAGCACTGTATGTGATCTGAGGTGCATGAAAAGACTTACTTGATGAGCTTAGCAGTCTGGAAGATTTCCTCATCTTGTTGCGCACGCTTAGCCTCATCTTCCGAAGGAGGATCAGACCACTTCTTCTTCTCATTGATCTTCAAGATTTTCTCGGCGATGTACTGTTCGTCAATGGGTCAGTTCGGGACAAAGAGGCGTTGACAACAAGTAGTGAACGTACGTTGTGGTTTCGGCTGAAAAGAACAAGAAGAACACTTGCACCGGGAGGCAAGAACAGAAGTCGTTCTTCGGAGAATGTATCGGGGTACAGGAGGCCACGCCCGGAGGCTTTGTCTCGAACTTTGTCTTGAGCAGCTTGGTCTGTGAAAATGTAAGTACCTGGGATTCCAGGACAAAGAGGAAGTACTGACTGTCGCCGTAAAGTGGGCTCAAGTCGAGGTAAGAGCTAGCATTGTTGACGTTCATGTTCCTGAAATCCGTTCGGAAGAGGGAATGTGTAACGAGGGAGGCATAGGCAAAGATGAAGCTAGACATTCCTCCTTCATGGTTGATGCACTAAGATTTGGATGAGCAACCCGTTGAAGCTCGTTAGCAAAAATGTTCACCTCTTTCCTCTTCAAAATAGCATCGTAAATGAGGCCAGCATCTGGAAGGGAGGACCTGGGTAAACCAGCTTTGCCTTGGACACTGCGGGCGTAGGTAGTCCCAGCGCGCCCTAGATCGGGGTTCTCCAAGTTGTTTCCGCCACCATCCGCAGCCCGGAAACAATGTTGCGTGCCAAGGAATGAGGCTGGAGGATGCGGAACAGTGTTGTAAAGTGTGTTGATGACGGTATTGTTGAGCTTCTTAGAAAGGTCGGTGTTGGGGTCAAGCTTCGCTAGGATTCCGAGCCCGGTTGCGAACTACGAGGAAGTTTATAAGCGATGTAGGGTAAAACTCAACAAAGAAGCTTACAGCTAGCTTCCTGTCATCAATAGCCTCTGGGTTCTCGATAGCGTCGAGAAAAGCAGCCTAATGAGCAGATGAGTTTCACAGTAGGTAACGATTATGACGAAGTGACTAACCACATCGCCGGCCTTGGGCTGGAAGCCACCCTTGTCCTTAAATGACACAATCCGATTCAGCAAGTTGGTGACCTTTGAGTGGCCTTGGACGTCGTCGGCAGTATCTGTGGTGACCTGCCAGTCATAATAGCCAGTGGGCGCATCTGGAACTGGACGACGAGCAAGGTAGGCAGTGTCAAGGCCCAAGCCTAGGAGTTGAGAAGCTGAGAAATCCGTCATGTCAGTCGTAGGAAGCCTCGCTGAGAAAGCGGTGAATATCCACTCACATGTTCTCGTATCTTATATATGTTCTGAACCACAGGGGCTTCTGATAGATGAAACCAAAGGGGCGTAGTGCGGGATGCCATTTTGGATAGAATTCTTTGAGGGGCCGTTCATTCATCCTGTCTAGCGTGTACACGAGATAGGCGGTCCCGTGCAAGCCAATTTTCGTCAAGACGTCAGAACACTGTCACGGCAATCCAGAAGCTCTGGTGTCTCTGGTACCCGATGACTGAACTGGCCGGGTTCCCGGGATGTTTTCTCTGTTCGAAGCCGTCTTACAGGCCGTCGTGTCTTCGAAATAGCCACAGATTACCAACGGAGCAGTGCAAGGTACGAAGATGTCGGAATTTCCCCAGTTGAGAGCGAATGGGCGCTGCAATCTACAATTCCCAGGTCCCGTGTCCCTTCAGATCGTTTTGCAGACACATCTGTCAGCTTGCGTTCAGTCTGGACCTTCTGGATGTTGCACGTCAGGTACCCTTATGGTATGAAAGGACATAGAGTTTCGATATCCTGGCCCTGTGATTGGAGGAAGGAGGAAGTTTACAGTGGCTTAGATAATGCTTCGAAGTTCGATCAACTCCGTTCCAGATCATATCCTACTACGGCCACCGGTTTCATTGAATCCCATGATCCTTCGTGCCTTGCCCAGAAATTCACCGGACAAAGGAAGGCTTTCTCATCAGTATCACAACTATGTTTTTTAGAGCAGTACAGTACCAAGTGACTGCATGTAAAAAGACGAAGCATCAACAGCATCGGGCAAGGACCGAGTCGTCGCGGTAATCCAAAACGTTCTAATAGCCGAATTGCCGACAAGTCGAAGGCGATGGCAGTCTGGACTCTGAGTCTGTAGTTCTACGAGAACAAGGCTCGTAGTAAAGTGTCAGGATCGCGTCTTCCAAGAACTGGCATTCACACCGGAAAATTCTAGCTGTCCCGACGAGCAATGACATGTGTATGTCGGGAAGGCACCTTCCCTGCAGAGAGAAGCAAGAGCTTGCAATGCTGTTCACTCTTGTGACATCCAGCGAAAATTTACCACCTCCACCTCGGGGATCCTCTCAGTTGTCGATGTTCTGGCCGAGACACTGTCTCACTTCGTTAGCTCTGAAGATTGATCATGCTCAGATGCTGCAACGGCGATCAAGGAGTGGACGTTTCTTGGAGCAGCGATTTCAGGGAATGTATGTTAGCCACCCTGTGGGGGTCATTCAACCTTACCCAGAGTGCTTCTTGTCCAATTAGCTGGGGCCGGTTTGTAGGCAATGTCAAGCAATGTCGCGATAAGTTTGAAGCATCTCGTACCCTTCTTCGACATTTAATTGATGAAAATAGACGCCTGGCTCCTCAGGCTTTCTGATGTTCTTTCTGGCGTATTCGCAAGCTTTCCACATGGACTTGTGGTACC
The DNA here is from genome assembly GCA_944990035.1 of Clitopilus passeckerianus. Lineage (NCBI taxonomy): Eukaryota > Fungi > Basidiomycota > Agaricomycetes > Agaricales > Entolomataceae > Clitopilus > Clitopilus passeckerianus. The sequence goes on along the minus strand of CALYLX010000158.1, from coordinate 225,693 downwards.
AGCATGAGGTAACAGCTCAAGTAATTATACCGGTAAGAACTACAGATGATGATACGGTATGACATCTGTACTTCTCGTGACGTTTGTAATGATCTTCTGTAAAATATACCGCTCACGCGAACAGGAAATGTGAGAACCGAAGGCGTCAGCTCGGGCACTGTATGGTAGGTGTTCTGTGACATTACCACAGCTGCGCATTGGCTAGAAGTATTGTAATTCGCATACTAGCCGGTGATTGCACTCAAAATCGACGGAAGTATTTTTCCTGAAAGTTGCAAGGGACACGAGGAATGATGGAAGTATTTCTGACACTCAGGGGAGGTCTAGAGCTTCGTTCCCCGACTAGAAGAATGATATGCGACAAGATAGTTAATGTTCAGGATAGCGGATCCCAGGGCGTCGGCGTCGAGGACGTGATAGCAATGCAGTATTCCTGCACCCCTAGGTTACTTGACGTATTCACATGGAAGGTGTCCAGGTCAACGATGTCATTCGGTATGTACTAAGACGTCTTTTGGAGTGTATCTTCCAGAGACAGTTACTCCCATGATGCTTTGAGAGTGGGCAATAACAATCCCTGGAAATGAACGACCCGGAGCCAAATTGCTATTGAGCGTACCTCAATAAGGAACCCGCAGAAGCCCCGCTCGGAAGGTAAATCAGTCGGGGAGCGTCTACTTGCCAATTAGGCGTATGCCAGCGCTCCGTAACAAGCTAGATTTACCTTCAGTGCCTTTTCAGTACCACTTTACTACGATGGGGGATGGACGTCTGAATAAGAATCGAGATCAAACCTATTTTCAAAGAGCATACTAAGTACTGACATCATAAGTAATCAGACTCGAGAAAAACAGCAGTAATTAACTAATCGGGAGATTGCAACTGAGTCTAAGGCAGTTTCATGCCCAGAAGGGATGTGCCTTTTGGTCCATTCGATGAAGTGTACCCGATCCATGATGAACGAACGAGACAAATTGCGAGAAGGCATCCACAAATAGTTTACTTTAACTTCGAGTTCAAGACTTCTCTGCAATTAACCTGCAATTACTGGTAACGCAATTTGAGGTTCCGAGAGTCCATGTAAAAGCGAGGGTGGTATACAGTTGGGTGAAACCGCCATCACACTACCTCAAAGTACGGCCCACTTGGGGTAACACCTATCTATGCTTGCCGGTGTGTAGCACGATACCAACTTGAACTGGTCGGGACAATGTGGGACCGACAAAGGTTCCCGGAGATCTTTGCAAGAGAAACCACTGGCGTAGAGCCAACATGACGGTTGTTTGCGAGCCGCAAGGCTCATGGTATTCTAGGGTACATAGTCGTTCGCGCTGGGGAGATTCGGCCTTCATTGTACCCGGTAAATAATTTCGAGGATCGGGGCGAACAGCTTCCAAGTTGCTCCCGTGATCTCCGTTGTCCAAAAGGGCGAAGTGCTATTTGGCCTTATTTGCATTGAGTTTTGGCAGCTCGCTTGATCGAGGCGCGTTGGAGCTCTTCGTCCTTCTTCCGACCCTGCTGCATCAAATGAAGTGCTAGTCTGACAGCAAAAATGTCACAGATTTGCGCCCCGTAAGGATGAACTCATTCGCACACTTGACCAGCAATGCATGCTTGGCCGATTATCTCAATGAAGGCCTCTTGTTGCTCCAGGGCGAGCTTGGTCTGCCGACTTGGCATCCCAATGAGCACAGAGCTTCGACAACAAGACTTCTTCCAGTGATCAGGATCATGACAGGGATCCTTATTGAAGCTATTCGTCTACACGGGGAACCGAATACTATCTCGTGTGACCCATACGGGGATTCCAATGGAGCCTTCCTAGTTCCCTAAAGGCAAGTAACATTGTTCGTGTCAAGTAATATTACATCTCATGGGGTATATTTGAACCCTACCTGCAGTCTTCATCTTGAGCCCAGCTTCCCACACAACAGGACTCGTTATGGCCACCGACATTGAGAACGTTCCCTCAGGCTTCAGCGACAGAACTGTGCTCGACCCTATCGAGCCCAGTTTCCCTCTCCCAGAGACACCTATCGACCTGCCACATATCATTCCCCCTACTCATCGAGCGAGGACGCTCGTTCTCTGCTTCGATGGAACAGGTGACCAGTAAGTCGGGCGCTCAATCTCTTATGGCTGAGTACTGAAAAGTTTGTTCCACAGATTTGATTCGGACGTAAGCCCAAGTTGCAAACTACGTTGTTTCTCAGGTTGACGAAATTGACAGAACTCCAACATTGTCGAACTCTTCTCAATGTTGAAGAAAGATGATCGTGCCAGGCAGATGGTTTACTACCAGGCCGGAATCGGGACTTACACCTCTCCACAAATCGCTACTCCTATGGCCGCCAAATTCTCCAAGGTACTGACTGCACTGCTGAATCTCAACTGGATGCTCGAACTAACCAATCACTCACTCCAGGCTATGGATGAGGCTGTTGCATGGAATCTCGCGGCTCACGTCATGGGTGCGTATTTCTGATCATACAACCCATCTCCCAGCTGACTTCTGAGACAGATGGTTACGAGTTCCTCATGCAAAATTGTACGTTCATCCTCTTACCATGCTCCGACTCCAGCTGACCACTCATTTAGACGAGGCCGGCGATCGTATCTGCATCTTTGGCTTCTCTCGCGGAGCCTACACAGCTCGCGGTCTTGCAGGAATGATTCACAAAGTTGGCCTACTCCCTGCATGCAACCACCAGCAGGTCCCTTTCGCGTACAAGATGTTCAAGCGTACGGATGAGGTTGGCTGGCAGCAATCCAATGCTTTCAAGAAAGCATTCTCTATTGATGTTGACATCGAGTTCGTTGGCGTCTGGTTCGTATTACCAACACCCTTCGCCTGACGTTCTTCAGCTGATGATGGTATTTGCAGGGATACTGTTAATTCAGTCGGCCTCTTCCCTCGTCGTCTCCCCTTCACGACGTCCAACTCCATCGTGAAGACGTTCCGCCATGCCATTGCCCTTGATGAGCGACGAGCTAAATTCAAGGCCAACCACTGGAATCAGCCTACACCAAAGGAAGCTACTCTTGGTATCAAGTCCAAGCCCAAGGTTGTCGAGACGAGCAGCCCTACCCAAGAGACCTTCCCCGATGGTTCGGAAGCCGCCAAACCCAAGGAGAATGGCGCAGATCCTGCTGCTAAGCGTCCTATCAAGAACGCGAAACAGAGGGCCTACGAAAGACAATACTCCGCTCATATCGACCGGGTGACCGATATTGACGAGGCAAGCTGTTCATCGATATCGTTTGAACGCAGACTAACACTCGGTGCTGAATAGGTTTGGTTCGCTGGATGTCATTGTGGTACGTTGTTTCCCCACCTCACACATAACATCTCATTGATTGTTCGTTTTACCAGACGTTGGTGGAGGCTCGGTTGAGAATGGTACCCCGAACACTCTTGCTCGTATTGCTTTGCGCTGGATGATCCGCGAATGCTTCAAGACTGAAACTGGCATCATGTTCATCACCGACAGCCTTCGCGGGATCGGGCTCGACCCTGCCACCGTCTACCCCTACGTCAAGCCACGCCCTCCCCGTATTCCTGGAACAGGCGGCACCATCCAGAGCATCCCCAAGACACCGCCCAAGGTGCACTATGGTGATTCTGACGACCTTATCACCGTTACCAAGTCTGAGGAGGAAGAAGAGCACTTCGACGCTCTGTCTCCAATCTACGACCAGCTCTCGCTGAAATGGCATTGGTGGATCCTCGAAATCATTCCCTTCTGGCAACGTTGGCAGAAGAGTGATACGACGTGGGAGACGTCGTACATGTGGAATATGGGACATGGTCGGTTTGTCCCGAGGCAGAAGGTTCGGACGAGGGTGCATCGTAGTGTTTTGACGAGGATGGAGGCAGTGCATGAAAATGGCCAACCTTACACGCCGGCTGCTTCATTTGAGAAGGCGAGGACGTTGGGCACGTTGGAATGGGTGGATTGAATGGAGATTTTATATATTCTTACCGCTGATGTTTCTAATGCCGTTGAATGAATTTCAGGTTTACGCCTATGAACGAAATGTAGTGTCGTTCTCTCAAACGTACACGACGAGATATTTGGGTCAAAGCCTGCAGTTCAGGTGGTTCTACTAAATGAATCGGCTTGGTTCAATTTCGTATTCGTGAATCGAGCCGTTTGTTCTTACCTAAGTTTTTCCCAAGGCTCGGTCCGGCTCACGAAGCAAATCAGTCAGCTCATTACACCCACTCACAGTCTTGCTGCATGACCTCTAGGGCCTCCAGGTCGTCCAGTCCGCCAATTAAACGCGTCAAGCTCAAGAACACGGATGGTTCTGATACAAATGAGCCTGAATACGCTGAAGTTGCGGTCGAAAATGAGGACCACGACGAATACGACGAGTTGCAGTGCAGTATCTGTTTGCAAACGACTGTAGACCGGACCATCATCCCAACTTGCTCTCACGAATTCTGCTTTGAGTGCATACGTATGTGGTCTGGTAAGTCTACTTCTTAGTGAAACGAACCATCCACAATGTGAGCTAGAATGTTACAGAACAATCACGTCGTTGTCCTCTGTGCACTCAGGCGATCGGGGAATATGTGATCCACGACATAAGATCCAAGTATGATTTCCGGAAGCATTACCTTCCTCCTGTCCGCTCGTCACCGGTCCCAGCATCCGCACGTTCTCTGAGAGAAGAGACGATCCGCCGAAGACGAACAGCACGCGAACGAGAGCGGGAGCGGCGTCTGCGTGAGGAGCGAGAAGAAAGTGACAGGCTTCAGCAATCAATTTCAAGACGAAAGTGGATATATGAGCAGAATCTCTATGCAAAGGTCAGTCACTACCCTGATATCACAGTAGAGCAATTGGCACGCTCTGTCACTGGTTTCGCCAGAAAATCTGGCAGGGCATTCAGACCCACGGAGTCGCCTCCGAGGATGAAGCCATCTCATTTATTCTTAATATGGGAATCTAACCTAGATTTTTACTACAGCACATCGGTTCCAACCCATATACCCGCTATCGCCCGTTTCCTAACCCTGCACAATTTGCTGCGTCACAGGACTACATCAAGAGGACGACCACATTCCTCAGACGGGAACTTCAGATTTGGAATGACCTCGATGTGGAGGTGGACCCTATTTTCTTTTGAGAAAGCAATTGTTTTCTGATTTCACGTCCATCCTAGTTCTTAACCACCTTCATAATTTCGATGATGAAGTCGATCGATATACGATCCGAGTCCGCAATTAAACTGCTTTCAGAGTTCTTGGATCTGGATACGCTATACAGCGAAGGCGAAAGACATCCTTTCGCAGAGCATTTTGCACATGGTAGGCACATACCCTGAAGTCGGTGACAGTATCACTAAATTATCCCCCGCTACCGATTTAGAAGTCTACTCGTATCTGAGGTCCCCGTTTCGTGATCTCTTCGTCTACGATGAGGCTGTCCAAGTATGTGGAATCCTAGTTGAATCCTCCCTGGCTAACAAATGACCGTAACAGTATGACGCGCCGGCCGTGCAAGCGCCCCCGGTACGCCAAGAAAGGCGAAGACCGAGGTCGCTTTCTTGTTCCAGATCACCTCCGCGGGTGGAGAGGACTACCTATCAAGCTCGACAGTGTTCACCCCCGACAAGCCCCTCCCTCTCTGACCAGTCGCCTCGAAGGGCATTCGAGGACGACGCTGGCCAAAGCTCTCGTTCATATGGGTCGTCTGATAATGCAGCGACTTCTCGCACTTTGCAACCTCCAAACACACCGTTCATTCAACAGGATGCCGAACGAAAGGCCCTGGTGCACATGAGCACTGCGGACGCAAATAAGGCGGGTAACCAACTGCGAGGTCCAACAACTCGCGATGACACTCGTGTACGCTCAGCACATTGTCGTCTTCGCGACGACGAAGTCAGCCAGCGCCACCAAAATTTGCGGAAGCAACATTCGGGTGAGAAATTTCCAGATAGAAACGTAGATGTCGTCCTAATCATAGTGGCAGACCGAGGTCGAACTATATCACATGATTCAGAGGCATTCTCTCCCCCGTTCATTCCTAGCCATGTGCAGCCACATATGCAGACGCCACCATCTGAAGAAAGTCGTATGCAGCAGACGCCGCCGTTGTTGAATGTTACAAGGGAAGATCTACCAGAGCCATCACCGCCTTCGAGACCAAAAAAGCCTCCGCGACCGCGAACTCTAATACAATCTGTTCAAGCGCACCTGGGTTCGGGTCTGGGCTCCAATCTCCAACTTAGCCTGGCCAACACAGCTACGACGGGAGTTGTAAATCCCCAACCCGGCACGGCTTCACCACGTTCTACGTCTCCACCACCGTCATTGCTCGCTCGGTTGTCAAATCCAGATCTGGAGCCAGGTCGTGAGCATTCAAACCCTACTCCGATTGTCAGCGGTCGGGAAAATATAGACCTTGGCGACAGTGACAACTATCGACGAATCAACATTGACAATTCAATCGATTCTGAGAGTCAGACCCCGCTTAATCGCAACGTCAGCTCCGTAGTTCAGTCGGCGGGCCTGCAATTCCGCACAAACGACATGCCGACGGCTCCCCCTTCATATCAGTCTCCAAGCGAGAAGGGTACTTTGAATTCATCAACCTCGCCCAGCGCCTTCTTGCGAGATCCACGGAAGGATCCTACAGAGACCCGCCGCCCAGATTCTCCAACCCCCGTACCCGATAACTTGAGCTCGATGGCGAACGGCCTGAGGATTCGCGACTCCTCTGTGACGGCTGATGTTCGGGCATTCTTCACCGTCCAAGATTCGCCTTTATCGGAAACACGATCGGATTCCCGGGATTTGAATGCCAATCATATCCACGACGTAGAAGATCCTCTTGGCCACGTGGGTGGGATAAAGTTGCGGGGTAACCCCATCAGGCCATCAAGCCCTCTAAATCCTACCTCAGTCAACTCTGAACACGAATCCCAAAACGCGAATGCAAGAAGGGCTAGGTTGCTGGCGAAATTACTCCACGAAAAACGGCGAACTCCAACCTCCAGGGTGGACCCTGAGCAGGGAAACTCCACGTGCCCAGTCGAGTCATCGAGGTCGACTTCGACAGTTAATTTGGCGTCTGACACCAGGCTTCTAACAGATTCAGTCAAGGGAACCAATGCGATCAAATCGACGTCATCGCGAGATGGTGGCCCTCTCAATACCCATGACCTGGAATCAGAGTTAGGGCACAGGTTGCGGTTAAAAGCCAGGTTGACGACTAGAAAAAGAAGCCTAGAACAATAGATTACACACACGACTTATGCATGTATATCCCTGATATTATTGTGACGTCGTTTCGTTCCAAGTTTCCAGCGTGTTGATCGGCCAAATGAATGAACGCGTTGTAATCAGTCGCGAAAAGAAATTTAGGATTAATTATTTCTAAAGTACGGTATCTGGTCGTAAAAAACGTTTCGAGGTATATCGATCAATAAAGACAGGAGATAGACAGGGCAGATGGGCCCCAGATAAAAAGACAACTAATACGAATTACACTGGCACAGCGATATAGCAATAATTATAACGAGATATTAAACAGATGAATGTAGCGCGTGAAATTACTGGCGGTCCAAAAAGAATTAGGAAAAGGAGTGAATGAGCGATTCTTCGTTTGACATAGCGATTTCGTAAATCTGTTCATCAGATTTCGTCGTGTGTTTCTCTAGAGGGCGAAGGCGAGCGAGACTGCTGGCCCTCGCTCGTGGTCGGGGTGGGTATAAACATTCCTCGAACAGGGTCATATCTTCCTGGCGGCCGGGGAGACGGCTCCTCGGAACCAACTGCCTCAGAAGAAGGGTCGGCGAAAACTTTGTAGGTTGGCGAAGCGGAGCTTGGAGGGGACTCGGGCCGCTGGAGATATGACGAGGACGCTGCGTGAGGACTAGGTGATCGTAACTGAAGCGGCGGAGGCAACGTCTCTCGTCGAGTGGGTGGCATGGAATATAGAGGTGAGAGGCGAGTCGCTTCAAGTTGATGCCCTCTCAGTTCATGTGAATGATGAGCGAATGAGGACTCAGGGGAAGGATCGTGCTGCGACGTAAACGATAAGACGGGCAGCGCACGGTTTGATGTGGGTGAAGAGCTTTGCCGGCGTAAAGGAGTGATCAAGGGAGGCAATGTGCGTGATTCACGATCATATCCCCCTACGTACTGAGAGGCAGAACTGGCAGGACGGCGATTGTAATCATAGGTGGCGGTGGGGTATGTGGAACCGAACCTCGAATAGTGAGGCGAAGATCTTGTATCGTCATGGGGCCTCATAGGAGCTGTGCTCGGGCGTCCGCTACCTGGAACTTCGTATTGATAATCGGTCCCAGGAATTCCAGGACCAGAGAGCTGGGCGGGAGAGTCCGAATGATAGCCACTGAATGCGCTCTGATCAGAGGTCATGCCACCATAATGGTGCCGGTACGCCATTTCAGAGGCCGCCCTGTGGTCCGCCATCGAGGGCCCAGCCACTGACGTATCAGCTGCACTGGGAGGGAACGGGCCGTACTGGGGGGCCCTCTTCCTAGATGGGTCACCTAAACCATGTGGTCGTCGCGCTTTCTGACGTTGATTCTTTGAAGGAAGCCGTCAGTCACCAAACGTAGGAACAATAATATTGCTTACTTGAAACCAAATCTGAATACATTCAGTCAGTAAAATACCCGAATCAGACGAATGTATTACTTGCCTGAACCTTCCTAGCACTGAGGCCGATGGATCGGCCCACCTCCTCACGTACGGCGGTGCTGGGAAAACGGGACTGCAGCCCATAGATCAGAAGTTTCCGTAGATGCTGGTGTGGAATAGGACAGACCTGTGCCAGTAGAGCATGCAGTACTGCGGACTGATGGGGCGTCGTTAACGTTCGTGTCCTCTTCTTCTTAGGGGGCGGTGCGGGAGTTGGAGTCTCAAGTGGTTGTCTCTTCTCGTCCTGCTCAGTATCAGCTAGATTATCTTCATGAGAGTCAGAGGAGTAGCTTGAGTGGGTGTCCTCCTGGCGATGCGAATCCCTTGACAAATTTCGTGCCATGTGGTAACCGCCAGAGAGAGATGTATCTAGAGAGTGTTCGAGGGAGTACGATGAAGGATGAGAGCGTGAAGAATGCTGTTCAAGTGGTGGTGCAGAAAGAATGTGATCGTGTGAGTCTGTTCGTGAGGTCGTTGTTTCGGTGGCAGGCAGGATATTACTTGAAGTGGAATTAGGGATTGGAGTAGGAGAACGGGACGTGCTCATTCGATTAAGGTAGAGGTAAAGGGAGGAGGGGAAGGAATGTGGAGGAAGCCTCAGACGGAACCTCGACGCATCTAAGCAGAATGTGCGCGAGATGGGAAGAAGAGGTCGAAGCGTTCACGGGAGTTTTGTGTTGGAGGAATCCAGGGTTAACGTGCCAGGGACTCGTCGTAATTCATGCGAAGTTAGCCGAAAAGGAATCTCCAAGCGGATTATCTAGGTTTGTCGGACTTTAATAAGCTTTCTTACCGAGTGATCTCTGTCAGGTGCTGAGTTGTGTGCGCGACCGTATCGAGGCGGCGGTTCCTTTTGAAGAATCAATATAGTTTCCAACATAGAAGCCATGAGCACCGTGGTTTCTTCTCGTCAATTCTACATTGACTGGTGACGTCCGACAACCTGGTATTGCTTACGCTGGTTTCTAAGAAGGGGTTCTCGGAACGGTTGACACGGCACGAGTGGCTGTACGACGCGCTCATGCAGAACTATATTATCCTCCGGAAACGTCTACGTAGCAACGAACAACGGCTCAGCCAAAATTTGAGGCACAGATTTGAACCCAAAAGGCCCACATGTGTCAACGATGACCGTGACAACCCACCCCACCTAGCCTAAGCGAATCGATGAGATAATGGGCATGTTTTCCAAATGTTTTCTGCAGAAAACAGAGTTGCTGAGGCTTGAGGTTCGGAAGATAAATTTGGGATTGAGGCTATTTGGCTAAATGAAGGATTCTGTCACTTGCGGCGCTGTGATTTATTTACGGCGTTTCATACATATTTTGGTGGATTACACGGTGACAGTTAATTTAATGGGACACCCGATTACAATCCTCTCATGGTCGTTAGCTCGGTGTGCCCATAGGAGACAACGTGCTGACATTGTCACCAAGGCATTCGTCGACCACCGGCTAGGGCGGAAGAACGGCTCATAATTGCTGACTAGAATTGAAGGCTGGCACCTCCACATGCGATCCTTCGCCAAGTACTCATGAAGCATCCATCTGGTTCCGTGTGGGCGCCAACATGCTCGAGGAGCATTCAATTTCGGTATGTGACCTGCGCGGAAACCCAGTGATAATTGAGGTAAGGATTTCATTATGCAGATCCTAATCAATCTCCGAGTAGAGGCCAGATAATGGGGAGCCGTTTTACGCCTCCTGACGTGTGAGGAGGTGATTAATCACGTATGCATGGTCTGAGCAAGCGCTCATCCCTAGACAAGTAATCGTATTTGGCCTCGATCCTAGGACGTGTTCGTCGCATGTCCTCGGTGTGTAGGCTCTGTCTGCTGGGTCCAAATTAGCCCGTTGCCGCGAGATTTACGGAAGCTATCTCACATGGTATCTCGCTCGAGGACTCGATCGCAACCACGTCGATCGAAACAATTCAGAACTTCCGTGAACTCGCCCCATGCAGTCGTTGGTACTCTGGTATTTTCATTAGACATAATTGGCGTTGCTCGATCTGAATTGAGATTATTCCGTAAAGCGGACGGAAGGAAAATATTGTCGTTTCCACCAGTCGTGTAATCGTTGCTGCAATACTTACTCGGGCTCAGTGCTTCCATTCCCAGAATATCCGTAGGCATGTCGGCGAATAGGTCGATGGCTTGTGGATGAATTGAATCAACACATTTTGCGACACAGAGCATGGGGCACGACGTACCAAATTGAGGAAGCCCGCGGCAAGGTGACGGATATCCCTGACATAGGAGTAGAAAGGAACGTCAGGTGTTCAAGGGAGTGAATAGACTAGACAGAATGCGATTAGAGGGGACTTACTATTTTCTTCAGAGTTTCTACCAAGTCGAAAATATCGGGTACAGTTTGTTGCGGAAGTATTCGTCTGCCTGTGGCGTGTCATAAGATACCTATCGGCGAGGGCAATTATTGGGAGGTACCATGAGTCACCATCAACCCGACAATGTTAATGAAACAAGGGCATCCATTTAGCGTCTGCACTAGGCCATTTAGGGCAGGCCTCCTGGTCAGGGCTAACAGAACTTGGCATGATTGTCGCCTTCAATTTAGAAGGCAAGGGTCTGCTGCAGTCCTGGCAATTGTAGAATTCCGACCAGGAGATAAGACCGGCAGGATCTCTTCCATCCTCCAAGCTCCTGCTTCATTTCACGGTCAACCAAAAACAGACTGTTCAGGTGATAGATTGCCAATGAAATTTGTTTGCAGACGCTCTTCGTGCGCTAGATCCAGCCCAGATCAGGCCGGCTTTCTGCGCTTAGACAAGATCATGAATCATAGAACGTGGCTGAACCTGAAACACCTCCGGCGGCCAGCCCACATGCAAACTTTAAGCTTTTGAGGCCCGATATGTCATTAATTAGACAAGGTGTCTATTTGGACACACGCCCCAGTTCTCCTAGCATTTTGACAGAAAAAGCGCACCATTCCCCACACTGCCTTAGGAATCATGTTAATGCCGGGGCCGTAGAGCTTTCCGTTCGTCAGCAAGTCCAGCTAGAAGCCACAAAATATCGGAAGTTCAGTTTCCGTCGAAGTCTTTACGAGAAAACGTGGTGGGATGCCGGCAAGCTCGTTGGTTTTTTTATCACAGCAAGGAACACACGAAAATCGGTGAACTCGACGATGAACCGGTTTGTGGTTTGGGATCAAAAATGTTGGGACGCCAGTTCGTTTGGAGTTCGGCCCGTGACCCAGCTTGCGCTTACCATCGACGGCCAAAGTCACACATCCTCAAATTTGCTGGATGGAGGCCTCAGGCTCGTTTTCTTCTTACAATCCACCAACATCTCCTGTTTTCTCGAAGGCTTCAACCTCAAAATCTTCAGGCCTGACTCTGGTTCTTCCTGCGTTGAAAGGAGGCAAACCTATCAAACCAAGTGCTGGCCCAAAAAAGCCGAAAGCAAAAGCGGGCTTACAGGCATACTATGGAGGACAAGATGAGGAAAGAAAGGTGGCGCCTCGGCCAGTAAAGCTGAAGCCTTTAAAAGAGGTGCTGGGGAAGTTAATCGCCCAGATAAAAAAGTAAGTCGACGTGGGTTTGCGCTATCATTTCCCCGCTAACCTTCCTGCAGAAAGGACGATTATGCCTTCTTCTTGCAACCCGTCGACGTCAATCAAGTACCAGGTTATGCAGATCTTATTAAACGTCCAATGGACTTTGGTACCATGACACTAAAAGTCGAAAAAGGGAAATATCGTTCTCTCGAGGAATTTGGGGTGCGTTTGACTTCCATCTCCGACAGCAGTCAACTAACTTGTAATGTTCTTGTAGGCTGACATTCGCCTTGTAACGGGCAATGCTAAGCTTTTCAACCCTCCTGGTACAATATATCACACCGAAGCCGACCGACTAGAGACCTGGGCGTTAGATCATGTCCAGAAGGCTTCGGCTACTGTGATACAGTACGAAACCGACTGGAATATCGATGTTGAGAGAGATGAGGAGGGCTCTATTAATGTAGACGATGAAGACGATCCCAACTTCGGAACACCAATGGATGTTGACGAGCCAGGGTCAAATGGCCGTTCGCCATCGGTCGCGTCCCAGACTGCCCAACTTTGGACAGGCAGACGCGTCACACGCGGTCCACAGAAAAAGCCCGACAAGCCAGCACTACCAAAACATGTTTCTGAAAGTGTTGATGAAGAAGGACGCCTGCCCGGCTCGAGGGAGGGTTTAGGTGCTTTTCCTCCGATGTCAGATTGGTCAAGGACGTTGGTTGCATTAAAGCTCAAAGGTGACATTCAATATCTATGAAATATATTTTTCAGTGCTGACTACATGCACAGGGAAGCGATACAAAAAGAAGGAACGACTACGAATAGAAAAGGAAGGCCCGCCTATGCTGGCAGACGGAAGCTTGGACTATACCGAAAGTCAGTGCCTCGGATTCTGAGGAGCCGCAATTATTCTAACATACGCTGCGCATATAGTGGAAGAACCTTTCTCAGTGCTATCTGCGCTAGCACCTGAACCTCTATCACGGCCGCTCTTAACACCCCTGTACCCACCACTATTCAATCTACCGCCGCCACAGCCGCCCCCCTCATCCGGAGACCCATCAGCGTCTCAGACCCCAATACAACCTCAAGCACCCTCCCGACTTCCTCCTCCGCATCTGGCACCAACAACATTGCCTCCCGGGTACACTCCTTCAATACCAGCTCTTCCAGCTCAGTTATCTGCGTCGGCTGGAGGCAAACTACCCGCCTCGCAGAGCAGCAGGAGACACTGGAATGTTGTGCGGAACCCGCCCAGAGGCAAAGGGAAAGACAAGGAAGATGATCAAGAGGTCGAAATCCCTGTATGGCAGACACCTAGGGAGATGCATACAGTCGACCAAGGATCATTTGCCGCACTTACCGCTGCTCTCCATACGGAGATGCAACGGAGAGGGATCTCTCCTTATACTCGGAACGTTGACGAGCAGGAAAAAATTATCGAGGCGTTGCGGGAATCGGTGGAGATCGATAGGAACAAGAACGATTCGTTATCGACACCGCCATCAACCTTGTCGATTCTTCAAGCTGCGACATCTTCTGGAGCGGGAGATGCTTTCAATAGTATTAATGATTATTGGAACGACAGGCAAGCCGCCAATGCTGAGTCCTACCTAAGGGACACGGTATATGGAGGCGTGGATGGCTATGCGTACATCCGGAGTTTGGCTGAGTTCTGCAAGTCAGACCGACAACTGGTAAGAGTTTACCTGGTCGCTACCCTTTTTGCTTGAGCCTCATCACTGCTTTTGTCCTAGGAACCATGTCCCGGCCTTGGCGGGCTGACATTGACGCAATGGGTAGAACAAGAAATCGTCGACCCATTAACTGGCGGTCGGCATATGTACCTACGCGAAGCTGCCAAAGAGCTGCTAGGACCTCTCCCCAAGCCGAGTCTCACAGAATGCATGTCCTTGCCGAACCTCCAGGACAAGGACATACGGGGCCAAGTCGTCAAGTCCCTCCACATATATCCAGCGGCAGCAGTCGCCCTCACTACGTTAACGCAGATCAGAAGCCATAAGATCGACATGGGTTCGTTGATCAGGCGACCGGAGGAGTTGTTCCTGAGCGAGGAGGAATGGGCAGGGAAGGTGTTGAAACAGAAGAAGCGAGAGCTTGTGTTGAAAGCTGCTTTGGCTAGCGCAACTGGCCAACCAACAACGGCGGAGCAAACACAAGAGCTTGCAGAAGCAGCCAATGCACTAATGGGCAACGGCTCGGCACTTAGTGGGAATGGGGCGGTTACGGCGATGAACGGGATGTACGAACCTGAGGGACCAGAGGAGCTGAAGGAGGTTCTGGAGTACGTGGCAGACCAGATCGTCAAAATCAACCAAGAGAAGCGGGAAGGTAGCAAAGCTCCCATCTCAGTCAGTGTAAATGGCTTTAGCCAGCCCAAGGGGGAGGAGAACGGAGTTGCAATGCAAGTAGACGAAGCTACCCTAGAGGATCAAGACCTCCGCCACCTGCGTCTAAACCTACTTGCTCTGGCAAAGCGAGCTCCTTTGGACACGATTGCGCGCCTGCCGAAGGATCTTGTCCCCGAACATATCCGACAATTCATACCGACACTTGGCGCCTCGACGTGACGCATGACGCTTTCACCAAGGCGGTGCCGCCTTCAGGATTTATTTCTGTCCACCCTCCAAACCCCGCACGCATGCTTCTCGACTTCTGCACCATTTTTCCAACAGTGGTCCAACTACGGCAGCTGTTGGCCTGACGCTACCGGGTGATATAACCTGTGTCTCTGTTTCCGCAGAGAACGTCCGTTGCAATCAACTGCTCCCAACTGCCGCACTATTCGATTATCACGTCCATCCATGACTTCGATGTCAAGCACATGATCAAGCGCCCCGGAAAGCGCGGATATGTTATCTGCATTCCTACATTCTCCGCATACGCGATATACATATACTTATCAATGAAACCACTCATTTTCAGACGCATTTGGTTCGTAGATTAGCTTCCAATAATCGATTTCACGAGGAGTGCAACTGCAACGTTCGGCGATCAATTAAGTAAGCGCCGAGTACTCAGTGTATCCTGCCTCATGCCAATCATCGATCGAGAACATGGGCCTTGGCCAGTCCACACCACAGGCATGCGTGCACCGATAAGGTCAGGTACGAGGGGCGCGGACCTCACTGTCACCCCGGATTGGCTACTCGAAACATATCATGAGCATTCTATCAGACCCAAGCTGCTCAAAAACTTTGAACCTATCTTTAGGAGGAAGTTGGAGAAGATCACCCTGATGATGCAAAAGACGCAATACCCACCGAATCACGTCTATCATTACCATTCTGGTAAATTTATATGGATTTCAGGGGACATCACACGAGCGGTCATAGTTGGCCCACATGGTCGATGTTGCTTTCCTTGGACACGGAGGGTCTCCATTGGTCGACTGTATATTGATTCTTGACAGTTTCACAAGACATACAGAGGCACACAAGAACTTGCATATCATATATGTGGCTCAGGTTGATTTTTCGTCGTCTGTTTTCCCTTTCTCCTGGAAACTGCTGTGCCTTCACACCCTTTTAATATTAGTTGCGGTGCGACGGTCTGGGGTTGATAAGCCCATGCTCGCAGGACGCTGTAACTCTTCACTCCTGGCAGTCATTTCTCGCCCCAACTGAGATAAGCGACGATGGCGACAGAGAATTTCCCGATAGATATCGCCCAACTGGTGGGCATGTTCATGGCCAGCGTGTTTTATGGGTACGACATCGAGCTTCATTTGACTTCTTGAGAATTGCTCACCTCTCTCCCCATATAGTGAGTCGCCTTTCAAAATTGTTGTAAGCGCCGTTGGGCTGAAGGATTTCAGGAATATTCCTTGTCACTTTCTTCAAATGTATCCGGGTCCTATTCGTCACTTCGGAGGGTCAACTGAAGTCTCCTCGCAACCTCAACTGGAAAATGCTCATTCCCGCAGTCCTAATGTTCATTTTCGCATCATTGGACGTCTCTTTTGGCCTCCGACATAATATAGAGGCCTTTATCTATTTCCAAGGAGATCCCATAGACGACTTCGAGGACTCCTCAAACTGGCTCGTGTACATGAAGATGGTCAACTATGTGGCGCAAACATTCATTGGCGATGCTATCCTCGTAAGGCAGTTGATATTTCCGTACCCAAGGAGAATACTAAGCATCCCTTTAGATATATCGTTGCTGGATTATATATAGCCGGAAGTGGTACTTCGTCATAGCATCCATAGTACTATGGCTTGGGACGACAGGTTTGTGAAGAGATTGCGTCTGGGAAGAAGTTTGGCTGACCTCCTGGACTTTAGCCTGTGGGATCGTTACGTGCTACCTTGAAGCAAAGCTCGCCGGCAATGCAGACCTTGTCAACGCCAAGGATATTACACCCTTCATCACAGGCATGCTGTCGCTCACTCTTGCCACAAATCTCGTCACCACCTGTACGTTGACTTCAGTCATGTTCCCCCTACTTTGACGCTGACATCGCCCGCAGCCTTGATTGTGCACCGAATATGGTCGATACAGCGAGAAGCCATCTATCGCTCTCCCCAATCCTTCGCCGACCGATCGCCTCTGGATCGAGTTATGAGGCTTATGATCGAGTCTGGACTCCTGTATACCTCCTCTATCATTATTCTTTTCGGACTATTCCTCTCTTCAAATAACGGCGAGTTCGGTGTTTCCAACGCAGTACGTTCTCCCTATCCTGATCGTGCACCTCTCCCGTTGATTCCGACTCCATATTCTAGGTCGTTCAAATTATTGGCATCACCTTCAACCTTATTATCGTACGCGTCGACCGCGGCCACGCAATCCAACCCAAGACTTCAGTGTATCCACCCAGTCAAAATAATATTGGACTGCAGAGTATCCACGTGCAAACGACAATATCCCGTTTCCCCGAGGCCGAGAGCCATGTTAGCCCACACGACTTCAAGCATATGGAGTCGGGTTCCCCCGACCGTGTGGAGTGGGCCACGAAGGTTGTATAGGCGACCATACACCTCTCGGTTCTATGTGGATGGTATGTGGGTGGATATGAGAAATCATGTCGTGTAATTTGTACGTGAGTGTCGTTATCATATATTGTGTAGTTACTAGTGATTGTGTGGGCATTTGCACGCCTAAAGTCCGTGTGCGTAGACAATAAATTATGCCAATAAATAATCCATGTTATAGTACACTTGGAAGTCCTTGAATGTCTTGAGTCAATTTACTATTATCTTCGGGCTTGGACCATTTGTCTGTACAAGATGTCAATGAGGATGCAGGGCACAATTAAAAGAAGACCTTACCAGGGCAGGCGACAAAGTAACCTTCTAGGGTCTTCACGAAGCGTTCTTGGTACTCGGCTGGGGGCATAACCGTAGTTTCCTTTCCGGACGAGAGGTTTTGCTTTGCCTTGTATTCGAGTGTCTTCGCCACCGTGTAGCTCCCTGTAGTGCTGTGTTAGGGTCATTTCAGCTCCACAAGAAACCTCATACCTATCGTGTCGACGATGCCACAGATGATCTCTCTTGTGCTTTCTTCGACCCCAACAAGTAGCCTGGAAAGATAGAAATTAGTTTTATGTAGTTTGGGATGCAGGTGGCTGCCTACGAGTAGTCCATGATGTTGCATTTTGCAAGAAACTCGGCATCGTTTCTGAGAGCACATCTGAGGACATGGCGGGAGTGGGGTTTGGTAAGGACGAGTGCTTTCTGCTGGCCTGAGACAGGGAGGTCAGAGGAACGTTATGGAATCCAAACGGTGTATCTAGGTTACCTTCGATCCATTCTCCATCGAATAGAGTCTTGGGGGCGGTACCACCAACACTATCCTTGTTCTTGGGTTTGACCTTCCGTCCGGAAATGCCCTTCAGATCAAAGACCTTGGAGATCTTATGACCATAGAACAGGTTCTCCATAACCAGAAGGTCGGCTTGGGATTGTACGACGCCAGTCTCAACATTACGTATCTCCACAGAGTAGAAGCCCATCATCTTTGCCAGGGCCGTTGCTTTGCTGGCAGTTGATTCCATGTACTGGAAGTACGAAGGCGCCAGCTCCAGAAGAACTTGTCTGGTCGGGAGTCAGTAACGTTCTTAATTGTTAAGTGAGGCAATGGGCTCACAGATCTGCAACGTTCCAAGTGTCAAGTAGGGTCTTGATGATAAATCGTTCATCAGCTGTCTTGCGGAATCTTGATTTACTTTTACCGCCTTCAGCTAGCCAAGACAAACTCGTAGCTAGACTGTGGATGTACGAGTCGTCAATTCCACAACGACGGCGGAGATTGTCGAACTGCTTCGCGTAGTAAACAACGCAAGTAAATTTGATTCTCTTGCCAATCGTCCATTCGTATTTGATGTGTGGCCGCTCCTCCATGCTATTCGCAGAGTCTGCAAATAAGAGTCCATGGTGTGGTTTTGGTGTAGGCGACATCGGGCGCGATGCCCCATTGTCACGGCGTACATAACGCATAGCACTTGAAATGCCACTAGAAAGGGTATTGGTAATGGTGGAACCTGTGGCGGACGGTGCAGGCGAACGAGTGCCATCGGATTGCTTTTCAAAGTTCGAGTCGTCCTTTAGTGGCACGGGGGTTGAGCTCGGCAGAGCTTTTGGCGTCTCTTCTGTACTTCTTCCAACAGTCGAATGGCTGTCGGACGATGCGATTGAGGGTGGCTTGGAAGACTGAGATAGTGTACTGGATGCAGGACTGCTGTACAATCCTGTGGTCTTCTGTCCCTTGTCGGCTGAGAGTGTCCCCAAATCCAACATAAGTTTGTCCACCGACTCCTTGCCTTCGTCCTTCTTCTGCTTGATAGTCAGCTCCCCATCTGCCTCATTCTTGCTGACGCCAACATCAGGCTTGGCGTATGCCATGGGCGGGGGAGCCATAGTGCTTGATCGCGAACCGCCACCAGTATGGGACCTGGACGCCAGGGAGTTGACATCAACTGACTTCTGGCGCATGACGTCCTTGAACAGGCTGGCCGAGTCGCGAGGGTGAGTGACGCGAGAGATGGTGGCGGAGAACATTTCAGGCTCGTTCCAGACTACGCCCTCGACATCCGGGTCTGGTTGTGTTCGGCTGGCGACGGTGAACAACTTGTACCCCAAAGCGGCCGAGAACAGAGAAGACTCTTTGGTTGAAACAGAAGAGCCGGAAGTTGAGAGTTCGGGTGTTGTCACGGAACCCATGCGCGCTAGGGACATATTGGCCAGTTCGATGAGATAGTCGGTCGTGCTGTTAATGAAGAAAAGCCGTCAGTATCGAGTCATCTACGGAAAGTTGAACATACCTCAAGGTATAAGCTATCAAGCTGCTCCAGTCCTCCTCGTTCACGATGACGTTACTTCCAGGTGCTGCATGATATTGCTCGGTCCACCAATCCGGATCAGCCGTTGGTTTATACGCTGGGACTGGACCATCTGAGATGACGTTCTTCTTCTGCCAGGCATGCACTCGCTTCTCTGCGCCTACGGCTGCTGCATGAAAGCCTCTTCGAATATCATTCAAAGTTGATGGCGATGTCCTTCCCAGCTGGGCGTACAGTGACTGCTCCATCCTCTGGAATGTAAAGCGGAGATTTGACAGCTTCTCCGCAACCGTGTGATCTGTCGTCTTTGAGGGCGTTGGGGGAGGTGCATAAGGGGCAGTGGTAGGGGTGCCAAAGTAATCATTGGCAGAGGCGGAGGCGGAGGCGTCCCTTTTTTTCGGTGTCGCGGGGTCAGGAGGAAAGATACTAGATATCTGGCTTGTTGTAGCTGGTGTCGGTGGCGGGGCGCCGCTGCTCCATCTCTGCGTTGCTACTGGAGTTGCATCTTCCCGGAAGTCGCCACCTTCGGACGGCAGTCTAGGCAGAGGCTTAAGTTTCGGTGTCGATTTCGTCTCGTTTGAAGCAACTATGCTTTCCTGCGCGAACGGTCAGAATTGGTGCGAAGATTGAGAACAAGCTTCTTACTAGATTGTCTATGTGTTCATATACTCCTTCCCACCAATTACGCATCTCACGTCGTAACTCCCTCTTGTCCTCTTCACAGCCCGCACCGTTTTGGCTGAAGGAGGAATGACTTGAATTTTCAGAAGTTTTGCCACTCTGTCCCCGAATGATTTGGAGCCTGGGGACCTTGATGTCATGAAGGTCGTCGATTATAGTAGTCGAAAAGGACACCACGTGGGATTTGACCAAGAAGTGGCGAACGATGTTGAAGCGCGAGAAAGGTAGATGAGGCCAGGGAAGGGGAGGCGCCAGGGTATGTTCGCAGAGCGTTGGCTTGATGGTACATAGTGCAGGTGAATAGATCAGCAATTCAAAGTACTTCCCGCAAGAGAACAAACTACGAAGGATTGTCAGAGACCATTGTGTGACCACCTGAAGAGCAAGATACGTACGTAGTTCCGTCGCCAACAAATGTATGTTTCGTTTCCGCACCACAAGCAGAACAACTTTGCCAAGTCTCCATCTCCTCTCCTGATCCCTTGATTCCCCAGTTCGACTTGGGTGCAATCGCCACCGTGATAACAATTTTATTGTGTGCGATCCGCAGCTGGTGCTCGCCCCTCTTCTGCTTGCATTCCGAGACGTCACAAGGGTCATCCACCGTTGATACTAGCTCTGCTAAGGCATCTCCCAATGTCGAGTCTGCCTCGCCCTCCCAAGAATAATATCGGTATGTCCGCCACCGAGGCCGGCCGCAATTCAGGGATTTAGAAGGCTTCGCGGAAGCCACCGTTGGGATCGTCGGCGACCTTGAAATTTCTGGACGGCTGTCGCTGTCTTCTGAAGCAGTCGGTTTAACGGAGGCTTCATCAGCTACCGGCTCGGGATTCGGAGGGTCAGCTAATGAAATAGCTCTCATCACCAACGCCGAAAATCCTTGGTGTCGCAGAAAGCCTGCAATGCCCGACATGTTGTTGCCCAGGTGCTCCTTCCCATCCCACCCCAGCATACTCGACAATGCCGTCTTCTGGTCCCCTTTGAGCCTAAGCCCATGCTTCGCCTCTTCTACTTTTGCTAGTTGGAACAACAACGTCGGAGGCGCGAAATCTACCCCAGGAGATGTGGAGAGAAGGGATCGGCTGCCTTGGATCTGGTTGAAGGTGTGCAGATACGGCGTGTGCGGTTTCTCAGCCGGTTGTGCCGCGGCTGTTGGGGACCTCGGTGATTCACCTATAATAGAGAACCGTCGGAAACCGCTCGTGCCTATGTCGAGAGAGAGAGGTGGGCGCGGTAAGCCCAAGGGAACGTGATAACCACCCAACGAAATTCCCAGGTCTGATGGGTTTCTCTGTTGTGATGTAGGCGTGATGGTGCGCGATCGAGGAAGTGCGTTTCTTGAGAAAAACGACAGGAGACCAGATGAGAAAAAGCCGCCTTGTTTCCGAGGCTTCGGGAGGGGAGTCTCGTCTTCCGCCGATGTTGGACGGGAAATTGGAACCGACGGCGGAGATGGGAGCTTTGGGCGGGGGAATATCAGAGGGGCACAGGAGTCATGGAGAACGTGTTGTTCGAGGATTAGGGAGAGCTGAACATAGACCGAGAGTTTGAGGGCGTTACAGAGGATCTCAAATTGAGAGTCTGAGCTGATTCCTTGGAACAGGAAGCTGCCTCCAATTATCGACTTTGATGGGCTTTGGGAGCTACCTGGAATGAACAAGTTTCGTCAAAACTCGAACCGCCCAGCAAACAACGAGGAAAATCTGCCCACCTAAAAAGCCCTTATGTCCGAATATAACCCTGCAGGGAAGGTTCGATGAACAGTCGAAATTCCCCGGCCTAAAGTGACAACCGATGGCAGGAGTTGCAGCTGAACGATCGCTGGGGCTTAATGGAGGACGTTTCTTGGTTTCCGAGTATGTTACACATAAAAGTATAGGCTTCTTATCAAGACTTGATTGCTGAGGTGAAGGGGGTAGCTCCTTGGATATGGGAGGGCTCGGAGGGTTATTCGGTGAGGAGGGCTTTTTCTCTTCACCAACTTTCTCCGCCAACTGACTCCCTTCCTCCTCTGGGGTCTTTTCTTGTTTAGGCCCCGACGATGTTGACGTTGGCTCTTTCGCTAGGTTATACAGTGTATTGGCCAACCTCAGGGAACGTAACCACTCATGAGTGGCAATGCATTGGCCCAGTTCGTCAAGAGCTTCCTCAATTGCAGCTGCCCATCCGTCCTTTCGTTTCGCTATGGGTTCATCCTTAATTTCGGCCAGAAAGTGTCGCACAAGACGCGATCTATGGCACGCAGCATCAACAGTGAGCGTTGGGAATGTTGGTCTCGGTATTGCGGGTAAAGGCTTCTGATTGTCCATGGACGTCGAGACTTCAAAAGCCTAAGTATTTGCATTCAACCTTGTTCGAACCGACGTATTGTCATAAAAGCGTCAATGGCGCAGACGTAGTGGAGAGCTGTTAGGGGCGCTGCCAACCGCGCCATCGTTGTGCAGGTTTGTTCTTGCCCGATCACGTGATGACCTCAAAATGACCGGGTGCGGTTTTCTGCCAGGCATTACGCTCCTGTGAACGCATTGTGGGAAAGCAGTAAAGCGCTGGAGGAGCGACCTTATCTGCCTGCTGTTATCTTTCGATATGGTGCGCAGCAGATTTTAGTATTTTCTGGGTAGAAGAGTCTCTGAAGCGGCCATTCAAACAACCCTCACTTGGCCTTCCCTGTATGGTGGAATTTACCAATCGGGCAGGAAATCATCATGCTGCAATTTCTCCGCCTTTCTTCATAATGCTTGACAACGGGTAAGCCTCCAGTTTGAGGGGATTTGTTATTCGAATAAACCAACCCTTAACCCCCTTTCCCCTTCATATCGTAAAATACAGCAACAAATGTACATAGACAACCATTCCCAACTGAATCAGATTTACGAGAGGCCATTGGTTATCGAAACCGTTGATGACAGGAATTGTCGTGTTCCCCTTTCATAGCTCGAGAAACCTTATCGGTGCCTGAGAATCTCTCTCATTTGTGAACAATTCCGCAGTGCAAAGAAAGATGTCGATGATCATTTGGTCGTTTTTCCAATATTTGGGCCAGATCGTCCCTCTATGCCGAGCGAGTGGCGATTCACTCTGCAGACCAAACTCGAGGCATACTCCATTGCGTTTTGGACTCTGACGTCCAGCATCACAGCCCGGATGTCATATCAAAGTTCTCGCGGATCCAATCTACGATCATGGTATGGTCAGAATTCGAAGACCTTTACCGGCAAACAGATCATAGACATGCTTCTACTACTCCGGTCAATTTCATATCTCGACGCGTGCCCACGAGGATGGGAAGTGCAATGAATTGCGTCTCAGCTAACTCAGGGCTGAGGTGGACTCAAGAGGCGTTCCTTCATTTATTGACAACCATCCTCAATTCGTTCCTGGCTTTCGAGTGAAGCCTCCCTCAGGCTCGACTTCATATGGACGTCACCAGATTGTATACGTTAGTGGAGTCGTCCCCGAAATAGCTTGCTTCTTGCAGGATCGCTTCTCAAAATTCACCAAGGATTCACCGAAAATATTCTCAAGCAAGTTCAAAGATTTTCTGTCTATCCAGTTCGAACAGAAGTTTCATGAAACTTGAACAATTCTTGGAACCTAGGCAAGTCTGGCAAGAGAGTCAAAAGCTCTTTGAAAAAAATCGCCAAAACTCAAGTACAATCACATGAGAAGATCAAAGTTGGTACGCTGATTCATCGAAGCTCCTCGACCACGTTGTGTGGCGAATCAATTGCCCACTCAACTCTGCTTGAACTTGTTACCCAGCCAATTATCAGCGAATGATCATGTCTGCAGGGTGGGTTCCCATACCGTCTGGGATCGTCGACCCGACTATCTGGGAACCTCCGTCGAGTGAGTATCGCCTCCACGGCCAAACTCACGAAACTGACGAAATTTTCAAAACTTGTGGGACCGCGCCTCGATACTGATCAAGCGCTTGACACCTTCAATCTTCGGTGCCAACAGCCTCTCTACATCAAGTAGACATCATTCGTTCTTTACTAAGCGAGAAATTCACAACAGTCCGACTGCCGAGCTACCTGGATCAAGTCATCCCATCCGGATTTGTGGCGAATTTACATCCGTTGTCCCCTCTATCTTTTCGTACTTTGCTATCGATGATACTTGGTCTCGAGGAGTTCCGGTGGGCCCTGAAAATTGAGTTGGATGCTTGCGGCCTACCAGGAGGGAATTTTGCTGATTGAAATGCGAATGATACGGGCCTTGATACGCTCAGGGATGAACCGTACATGCCTTTCTCGAGCTCATGCGCTTACCCCATACGGCAGTGATTCGTGGTATGTTACAATATAATTATGTGACCTCTGTCAAAACCGTTCCCCATGCCCATCGCCTGTGTTTTCATTCAAAAACCCGAAGTTCGACTGCTCTGGCTTCAAGGATAACTCCATCGCCCACCAGGCCATGAGTGACGATGGTGGGTCGCCGTCGAACGAACAGACCCAGTTCATGTAAGCTATCCCGATATTTTTGCCTCGTGGTAGCCATCGCGTTCATACTAACCTGGTATCCTCCTAGTGCGGTCTTTTTCTACGCTTCAGCCATACCAGGAGCAGTGATATCGTTTCTTGTCCTCGTTGCATATGCGATTGTGGCATATCCGCGAGTCTCCAGGAAATGTCTGGATCGTGTCAGCTTCCGTCTTCTCTCCTACTCCTTATTGGCGAAGTAAGTGATGTCTTCCCTATGTAATTGGACCCTTATCGATAACGCCAATAGCGTCGTATACGGCCTTTCCTGGACGGCTTCACCATCAAAACCTGGCGTCAGATGCACGGTTGCGGCATACTTTATTAATGTACACGTCGCATTTTCTTGAGGACGCGACGACTCTTCAGCTAATGAAAATTTTAGTTCACCCTCTTCTTGGCTACGTTCTTGACGACATGTATCGCTATGAACCTCCAGTGAGTTGATCAAGCTGCTTGACCGATCAAGTCCATTCCAACCATCCTCATCTCTCATCTAGATTAGTTCTCGTGCACGGGGTCAATGGGCGGAAAATGGAGAAATGGTATCTTCTGGGAACGCTTGCCTTGTCGCTGGCTCTTACTTTACCTGTTCTTGGCTTCGGTCAATTTGGGTAAGTTCCTCTGGATGTCTCAGCAGCTAACGAACTGACACTCCCTGCTTAGCTGGGACGAGGAGAACGCTGTGTGCTGGTACACCAACGACGGACGTGACAGGAGCAAACGACTTCACTGGTTGATCGGGACTCAGACCGTCTGGATATCTCTCGCCGCTGCCATTGAGACCGTCTGCTCATCCATCGTCCTTTTATGGCTATATGAAGCCCATGTACGTCCATTACCCCGGACCCGCCAGCCAGTGCTCTGATCAGTCTATAGCGTTCCATCCACCGCTTAGTTGACGCAGACGGTACAACTAATATCAGTAGCGTCCATTCCGAGTCGAGCCAGTCCTCTTTCCTCAGCCAGAGCAAGCGGTTCCGAAGAATCGTCTTCCGCATTGGTATGTCCTTTGTGACCCTTAGCCTTCCATACGCTGACTGTCGGCACAGCTATGTATCCGACTGTGAGCTTCCTGATCAATTACTCCTCGGTCATCCTGGATCTCTATACCAGTATTGTTGGGATGAAGAGCCACGTCGTGAGTTACTTGTGTTCTTCCATTTACTTCTGTCTCCCTAACTTATCCCAGGTGTTTGCGCTCTTGGTACTAGGTGTGTAATGCAGCAATTCGTCTTGAGCCCGAACCTAAACCCGTCACAGATCTAGTCGTATACGCCCTTCGCCCTCTTGTTTATGCAATATTAGCGGCCACCGATCCGGTAAGCCTGCGTTCAATCGATAATTATACCAATGCTCACAAGCCCTGGAACAGTCCTTTGTTAATGCTGTATATGTCCTACGGCAGCACTTACGGGAGCTTAATGAAGAGAAGAGAAGGCGGCGAATTGCTCAGCTACCGCTCCAATCGAGTAGTCGGCCAAGCAGTGCCCATGATCCTCCTATCGAACTCACTACGCCAGCACCTGGCGATTCCGATGTCAGCCTTGGCGTTGACCAACGTCCAGGCAAAACCCAGCCAGTCGCAGAGGAAGGAGGATCAGAGGCAATCCACAGGCACAACGGACTCAGTGATTTGGAACGACAGATATGAATTAATTCGCTTTCGATCGCTACCTCTAGCACAATGTATATTATTGTACGCCTTGTTATAATATTTAATGCGAGTATCGAACAAACTGCAGATACAATATTCCCTCTCAAGGCGATCTCCCGCGGCGAGGCATCTTTGTTATAGTTCCTGGTTGAAACCAATCGACAGATTCTTATAGTCGTCACCTGTCCTGGCTCCCATGTAGGAAATGCGTAGCCCCTAATCTTGCTAAACTATGCGATTTTATCCAAAGACTTCAATCGGAATCATGGCCACTGCGATATTGCTGATCTAGAGGGATACAGTACGCCGCTTTGCACTGGGAAATATCGGTTCCAACCACCTGAATAGCTCCTCCTCCCCATTAACTATGTCCCTCCCCGTTCCGTACCCATTTAAGGTTATCTCCTGTACTTGGGGCATGATCACTGCGGCGAGGTCGTCCCCGAGGTCATCATATAGGTGGAAATTAATTGGAAGGCCGATTTTCTCTAGATGCTCGCAGGCCGGCAGTTTGTGCAGAACTGCTAAGGTTGCCCTTGGGCGGAACATGGTGTCAGCGGCAGTGTATTTGGTAGTCCATTGGAATCGCAAGGTACGCAGTCCGGCGCATGCGGCGGATATTCCCTGGATGATTTCGTTGTCAACACATACAAGGGCATCTCCTTGAAGATTTAAGTGTTGTAGAGAGCGTATGTTTTGCAAAGAAAGCATGGCAGCCCTTGCTTCCCCTAAAGCGCTGGTCATGGCATCACTGTTAACACTGAACGTACGTTCTCGTGTATACCCGAGCCCATCTTGTGTTACGTTCAACGATGTCAGGCCTGAATATTGTCCAATTGCTTGCAGTAATTTGGCCTGGGATTTGATGTCGTGTAGTGTGTACTCGCCAGTTTGAAAGGTCATCTCCATGGGATGCCGTATCCTCAATGTGCGGAGGGGATGTGAGCCTTGTTGTGGCCCCGTTTGTAGGAGAAGCAAGAGAAGATCCGTTGCCGTTGGCCAGCTAAAGCCTATGTCCAAGTTCTCGAGACTTTTGAACCCCCAACTTGGTGGCAATGAAGCCCCAGCTAGAGGCTGATCATCCTCTGCATAATTTCTTTGCTTCCAGGAGTGTAGGTTTGGGAGAGAGGCGAGAGTATGGACAAGGTCGGGGGTAAGGTCAACGTAGTCAATTTCGAGTTGTTCGAGATTAACGAAACTGTTTAGGACATGCGCGAGAGATTCATCCTGTTCGAGGCCTTCCTCGTCAATGCCCTGCCTGATCACCAGTCGCTTGATTTGACTCCAGGAGGAACATAAAGACGAAAGAAACGAGGGTACGGGTTCCACCTCGTTGTCGTAGTCGTCGAAGTTATCGATGATGACGTTCCTGAGACTGGCACCGAAGAAATGATGAAGGTGATCTTTCATTTCAAACACGCTCTCCTCAGTGAAGTCAACGTGGACAGTATGTGCATTGAAAAAGATGCCTTCCGAAGCGCGGAATCGATGGGAGGATGCCAACGTGTCCAATGTCTCATTCGATGCAAACACGACGTTTTGAAGACGTAGTTCCCGCACTTTTGCGCGATAAAAGTCAAATCTGCTCCAGTCTGTTGATTGGAAGGGTCGTCGAAGAGTCTATATCAGAGGCGTACAATAAAGGCCCAGTGAGCGACTGGACCACGACCTCAGCGCCTGATCACTCACCAACATTATACGACGACGATTGTCTGTGCAATAACCCCAGAGATCATCAGGCAGAGTCCGAATGATCAGGTCAATACTTGGTAGTTGGTACCATAGCATTGTAATCGCACAGTCTAGGGTGGTTCGTTAGATTTATTCATCTTTGGGCAGGCTGGACTCGCGAACCTTTGAAGCATTTGCACGACAAAGCCAGCCCGAAGAGATCCCCTGGATCTAGGAGTGTGAATATTGACAGCTGGAGTTCGTGTATTCCAAGGGCGACATGCATGGGTTTCGTGACGCAGGTGAGCTTCTCATAGGCTATAGTAGATATCCGATTTAAACGGTTTGATGAAGGCGACCAGCAGGGACTTTGAATCTGAGCCACAGTGTTTATCAGGTTGCCTGGCGTCCTGCTGAAGTGTTTAGGCAAAGCCCTTCGATAGAGACAGCGCAGAAACGAGTAAAGGGCCTTCTCGGGGTCGTTTCCCAATCAAGCCCATGGCAGTAGGCAACACAGTCACAAGCGTTTGTGCTTATTTATCATTCCGAAGTCGAACTGCAAAGCTTCAAGCATCCAGCTGGAAAATATTTATCGAAACTCTACTGGTTCTTCAATCATGTGTACATAGCCCGACATGATTAGCCGTAATATACACGATCCAACTGGACAACAAACGTCGATATGCATCATATTTTGATCCGACTAAACTTGGCTTCAAGCGCCTCCCATTCAGGCGCCTGAGGTTCACTATGATATCGCCTACCGGTCGAGATATCCATCCCTTCCACACATTCTAGTCTCGGAAATGTAGCTCGTAGGCATTTCTCCACTGCTTTCGGATTCTCCAGCGGAGATTCAACAAGGATCAAGGACTCCAAGCGATTGGAGGCTTTTTGCTCAGTGCGTCCCCTAAAGTCGAGGTTGAAGGGACGGCAGAAAAGCGACCCCGTAAATTTCTTGAGTTGTCGACACTCTTGGGCCCACGATGAAAATGCTTCAAGCGTCATTTGTGGTACTTCTTGAGTGAGGTTGGTTGGTGGGATCTCCAGTTCTTCAAGATGCGTCCAGTTTTCAGCAATTCGAGGAAACCAGTCGACGGTGTGATAGGCCGTAGGGATGCCTCTGAGATAGGCGACTCGAACGCTATGGATACTAAAGAGTGGGAGATACCATCTTAGGTCGGGCTTGTCTCTCGGAAAGGCGTTCAATAAATTGAGCGACAAGTACTCCAGGTCAGCGAACCGCGCAACCTGCTGCATGAGCCGGGAAAGCTGATTCTTAGCATCAGCGGTCTTGGTAGGGTCGAGCGTGAGCTCTGTCAGAGCATTCGGTAGTCTGTCGAGAATGTCATTTGTTAACGTGAGGTTGACTTTGGAAATTGTTAGAGATCGGAGGTGGGGAAATGGAGCATCCTGGCGGATGAGGTCGGGCAGTCGCACATGATCAGTTGGCCATGAATCGCTTGATAGGCCAAGTTTGAGTTCCCGTAGCGATGGGAGGTGAGAAACGTCTCTCCAAACTCCTGGGAGATCTAGCATACTGATATGCAGGGAATCGAGGAAAGTCCATTGTTGAAGGAGCTTTCCAAGGGAGAAATCGGTAGGAAGCGCCCCAAAATTGTTAGCGCTGTCTGTTACGCTGTGCTCCACAGTCTTCGATATATTTGGCGTCTGAAGCGAACGTAGGTTGGGGCATATCTGGGAAACTTGTTGCAGGAAACGTCGAATATCTGGAGGAAGGTTGCCTTCGTTGTATAGAGTTAGGATCCACAAGTGCTGAAGTGAACTTCCGAGGAGCCCTGGTAGATATTTTCCTGGCCCTGAGAGCAGTTCTTCATCGACAAAGAACCATACCCGATTGAGGTTTGGAAGAACGGGCTTTTCAAGGCGATGTGTTCGATATTCGCAGAGCTTCTTAAGGGCTAGATTGCTGATCCCGTAATCGAAGCCTTGAAGGGTGAAATTCCGAATTTTCGGAGCGTAGTAGTCATATCTTTCCCAATCACCGTCTGTGAGCTTTCGAATGAGTCGCTACTGACAGAAGTAGAGATTAGAGGTATTCTTTCTGGATGCATAGCTTTGAACGTACAAGTGTAGTCATCTCGTCAAATAGATCTAAGCACTCGCCACCTTCCCACTCCCGGTATCCATAAGTCCAAAGATCAGATGGCATGACCATGGCCAGCGTCTGAAAGACTTCGGGTGGCTCTTTCCACAGTGCATTTAGTGCAGGATCTATCCATTAACGAAGATTTATCGTTAGCCTCTTCAGCCTGATGTTGGTCAGATTGTGACTCACCCTTGAACCTTTGACAGCTCCTAGCCAGGCTGCTCAGAGCTTTATACCATGGCTCGTTGTATGGCGGTGCCAGCTCTGTGAGTAATTCGCATATTTGTTCGCATATTTCGTTGAAAATCTCGGGAATCTCTAAGCAAGGGTGCATGGTACCACTGTGGGAGATACGAAGAGGTATCTGATTAAGCTGATAATCTTCGTTCAGGCCGATTTCCGAGGCTCCAGATGGTGGCAAATGATCAATCAGGATGCGACGCCAAAATTGTCAGAAATTGATATTGATCTAGAGTATGGATGAGGCGTGAACACGCGACAAATGGTACTAGATGTCTAAGCCGAGTCGACGGGCGCAAAGCGAAAGTCTCTGAAGCCATTCCTTCAGGCCACCATCAGCCGTCGCTGGCGGAAGCTTGAGGAACCACCGTTCTCCTGCTGGACCGTCATGGCCGGTGGAGGGTCGTGGTCATAATTTGCAAATGTTCGCGGCCTATTCGAGAAGAGGGCAACTGAATAAGGGGAGGAACATCTGATGGCTCCTTAGAAATCAAACACTGGGAGGAATGGAAAGGAGACCGTACCACCCCTTTCTTCCAGCTAGAGAACGTCGCCTGGCGTTGGGAGAGCCTTGTGGAAAACAAGCTTTCCTGAGCATATCCGAGGTTCCAAGACGAACCGACAAATCAGACCGAAGCCCGAGAACTCTAGTAACACAGGTTCATTAGTCAGAAAAGGTGCAGCAGAATCGCGGGGGAATAGTGTACCTTGGATAGAACCCTTTTACTTTGGTGGGCCTCAGATTGCTGGTGCAGGAATGGGGCCAGATGCGTACCAAATCTGGCCACTGCAACTGCGGACTGCTCGACCTTTGTGAGAAAGGGCAGCCTAATGATCAGTTGGCAAGGTGTTGTTGCTCCTGTTCATCTGATTGCTGCAAGTGCGTGGAATAACTACACGGGGGTCGCTCATGAACATTCAGTTTACCCAGAACGGGAAAGCGACACGAACCTTGGCTCACTGGCAGTTCTACCACATTTCGACTGCTCTCTGATTCCGTTTTACGGGGGGTTATCTCAGGCTCAAGGCTATAGTATGTATTTGAAACCGAGTCTGGGTACAGATTCTTGCCAATCTCATACGGTCGAGGTTGCATAGTGTAGTGCGTGAAGGATTACTTTCTGGCGAGAAAGAGATGGAAATGCCACCAATCTTGCATGTGTGCTCGAACCAGAGGCGCCTGGGGAAATTTGAAGCTGTGAATGCTGACATAACTCGGTCGTGGTACAGTAAAGCGCGCGTCTAATGGGCGGCTAATTAGGCATCATGCGTCAGTACTCAGTGCCAGCCACTCCGCCTCCTCTGCCTCTGCCTCTGCCTCCTCCGAACCGACTGCACGCTGTCAATCTCTCAAAATGCACCGCTGCCTCCAGATACCCGAAATACAGTCAGCGATTGTTAAGACCATCCGCTCCACCATTGACAACACTGTCTTTCCCACTCGTAAAAGCAATGATTTCATGCTTCAAGATCTAGTCTCTCTTGCAATAACGAGCCAACACTTTACAGGTTCTATGGCACCAACTAGGCTAGTCAACCGTTTAAGAGTTAACAAACACTTCTTCAGGCGCGGCTTTAGGCGCATTATGGGAGAAACAGAGAGACCTGACCACCATCATCAAAGTGCTCCCGTCTAACTTGTGGACGAAGATGCGGTTGCCTCAAAGAGTGTGGGAAGAAGGATTGGAAGACGAAATGGACCGGGAAGAAGAAGAGGAGGAAGGAGAAGAAGGAGAGCAGGGAGACGAATACTACGGCGTAATCTTGGTGCGTATGAGGATGGCCGCCCCATCCAATGTGCTGACTTGCTATCTGGAACAGAAAATGACTCGACCGATCGAAGAAAATGACTGGGTTCGATTTGACTACTATAGCTCAAAAATAAACACCCTCTCGATCGGGACTAGGGACCTAAGCAATCTCCACGAGAGCGTTTACATTCGGTTGTGTGCCTACCGACCCACCCGGACCCTTTTCCCAAACCTCAGATCGTTCACACTGTCTATCGACTATATACGGATCTCTCCACATATGACCTACCTCCCCATCTTTCTAGGGAACAACCTCCAGAGATTCGAAATGGAAGTAGCGGGAACGCCCTACTTCGATGCGGGCCCAGATGCAGGTCATATTTGCCATTTTCTCCGCGCAGTCTCGCGTGCATGTCCATTTCTACGCTCCATTACACTCCCAAGTCTGTCGCAGGATTTGCTGATTAACCAGAACATGTTTTCTTTGGAAGAATTCATTGCCCGCTTCAGCCACGTAGAATCAGTCGACCTCCGTATCGAGGATACTAGCCCTGCTGTAATGGCCAGGCTTGGGCTGATGCCTAGGCTGTCCAACCTATGTGTTGGCACAAACAGTAGCTGGAGGAAGGACCGTTATCCAAGTCCCCAACTCGCCTGGGTGACAGGCGGTTTTCGCTTTTTGAAGGCTCTGGAGCTACATCCGTTGACCCCTGATGAAGTTCGGGATATCCTGCTCGGCCTCAGCACCCCACTCCATGCATTGGATATCAGCTACAAACATGGCTATGACGTAGTCGATCTACCAACACAGTGGCTAAATGAACTCAATCATCTCTTGATTCACTACGCAGAATCTGACAGCTTCGTAGAGCTGCACACTCATACCATCCCATCTCATCCTCTTTCATCCCTGTTTACACTGAGAAATCTGCGCGTGATTTCTATCTGTCACTCGAACAATCAACCATTCACCGATCCATGGCTCCGCGAGATATCTTCATGCCGGCCTCAGTTAGAAGAACTAGATGTATACCCGACATCGGATGATCCTCACATCAGGATGACACTCGAAGGGCTTGCGCAAATTACGCAGAACTGCAAGAAGCTGGTCAAGCTCAGCATTTCAGTACAGTGTTGCGCTTTCAACATTGAACACCCTAAATACGCTAGGATCGCCAGCCAGTCTATCCGTTATCTCCTGCTCCACAGGTCTGTCCTGGGTATAGAGCGCCCATGGAAGGTGCTGCGATGCATTTCGGTCATGTTCCCGAAGCTTGCGGAGGCCAGGGGATATCCTCCAAAGAGTTTGCAGCCGGATGAACGAGCTTGGGAGCAGCTGAATGACGCATTCAAAGATGCTTTTTCCTTGGTTTAGGCATGTTGGTATGCAGTAGGTCAGTTGTTTGTGGTAGTTGAGATATCTGCTGGATCTGGTACATCGTCGTTGCAATTATGATTTGCCAAATTGCTGCCTTTCGGAAAACCATACTTTATAGCATTTATCTAACGACTCCAGAGTCCATGCCAGTTCAAATTCCTGTTCAGTGCAGGACTCCAGGAGCTTACCGTGTGGGCCGAGAGCATGCATGTGCAAGTTAGCTTCGTACACAATGGGATAGCGTTCGGATTTTATCGGGGCTCTAAACCCTCAATGGACCGTTCGCATAAAGAGAAGCTAATGCAATATAAAAATTATCCTATCAACAGAGCCTCGAGTATAAGTCTGCTATACTACTCATCCACCAACCGCTCGATCTTGAACACTTCGAATGGGGGGAAAAAAGGAGGCTCGCTAGGGCCCACGATGAGAGGGCGGATCGCAATCTAGAAATAACAAGAATCTTTCTGTCAGGATATCATGTGCTCCGCCTTATGGAAAAAGACTCACGGGCGAGGAACCTTCGTTTTCCGGCACTACCCAGCCTTTGAAACGATCTCGAGTTGAGATGCTAAGACACTATAAGCCACCGTCACTGTAAAACGGTCAACACGCAGCTCACGTGTACAGGTCCTTTCCCTGACCCCCAACGGATTGAATTATCCATTGCTCGGAAGGAGGCTCATCCAGGAGAGCGGCGTAGAGTGTATTATCGCGAACGAAAGTACGGCCGCGATCGTTGGTGAGTATGTTGCTACCGTTGGGTCCTGGCCTAATCTCCCACTGAACGGACGGGTATGTGAGGAAACTGAGTGCTACTGTATTCGCGATATATATGTTGACTTACGTAGACCCTGTAGGGTCGGACGCCTTTAGGATTAGCGACGACAGCCTTGGGATTGAGAGAGAAGTCTTCTCGATCCGAACGGGAGACGAAGCCACCGTTGCCTGCGAAAGAGGTGATGGTGTAAATACCAGGTGCGAGATTGGCAGGAGAAGTCATTTTGATGTTGTTATGTGTGGAGGATTGGGTGATGAATGGAACAATGCGAGGTTGTTGATGAATCGGTCGAGCATGGTCTCGATATTTATACCCTCTCGACCTCCGGTACGCGGCACGGTGCACCATTCGCCTGCTTCCACAGGCAGCCAAGGGTCAACGGTCTGTTGTTTGACAGGTTCTTTGGAGTGCGAATAGAAGCATGAAACATGCCATGTTGACAGGATGATTGCTTAGGCGCATTATTGCGAGACGACCGAAGAATCAGAGATAGACTTGCCGGTACTGAAAGTCATAGTCTCTCCACTTCCACAGCAATCTGTGTTCACGAATGTGCCTCCTTATTTAACGAGACTCTCCCAGAATCGTCGGATTCCAACTTTTTTTAGAGGTAGAGTCTCCTAGTCTCGTGAACTGGCAGAATTCCGACTTCGTCATTAGTTATACGCTACAGGACGGTCCGCTGGTGGCTCGGATCAAGGTTTACACAGACGAACATGAAGGGAGCGCTCGCGTAGTATGAAGTCCGATGGGAGCCTCGTGTCAGGGGGGGAACAAATGGCTACAGGGTGGGCCTCCCAACAACGCCAGCAGCAGGCTCTAGACCCTTCTATCCAAGCTGGATGTCAGAGGCTGAGGCGAGAAGTGTCACGAATACTGTTGGGAGACATCGAGCTGGTGGGGTTGCAGTGTACATCTCATCTGTTACATGAGTATATTCAAGCTACCAATTAGAAAGCGCCTACTACAAGATGCACCAGCTAGAATGACGATCCCCAGCCACGAAGAGGAAAGTGTTGAACCAAT
This sequence comes from Clitopilus passeckerianus, assembly GCA_944990035.1. Classification (NCBI taxonomy): domain Eukaryota; kingdom Fungi; phylum Basidiomycota; class Agaricomycetes; order Agaricales; family Entolomataceae; genus Clitopilus; species Clitopilus passeckerianus. The sequence continues at coordinate 190,398 of CALYLX010000158.1, read as the reverse complement.
ACTTTCACTTCCAATCAATTCGGTTGAGTCCACTGCTGCCAAGAGTTTTGTAGACACGTGGTTTTGTTGGATGGTGTCATCTCAAGCTTGCCGGCAGGGTCCGGCATCCTTCGGGATCTTCGGCTTTTCGGCTGACTGGCTGCCTTTCACCTCCATGGTTGTCGTCGAATATCCCGTCCTTGACCTACAAGGCTTGGAGCTTGGGCTTGAAATCTCGGGAATAGCGCCCAGCTCATGGTCATGAATATCCCAACAAAGCGTACATATTCCTTGCTTCCTGCTTCTACGTTTCAACATATCTCCACCCATGGTATTGGCCATCCAATTTCGAATCTTGGTTCTTCGCTATGACATTTCAGCTTCCTCTACGCTGTATGGTACAAAGACCCTGTGAAACATGGCTGATATTGACGCTGTCTCTGAGTCGAGCCGGACAAGCCTGCCTGAACAAAAGTCCAACTCGTGAGCCACATTTTTTAGCCTGCAGTGGTGTTAACTAACGTATTTAGTTTTGGGTAGCGGAGCAGCCTCCCCGTAGCCGTAAAGAGGCTTATCTCGAACGCTGCTGTTGCTCTGGTAGGCAAGGCGTCGACCGCCCGTCAATGGTCCATTTAGGAAGGTTAGCTTCCTCGGATTTTCTCTCCAAACCGATTCTCATGCTTTCTCCCAGCGTAGATTCAGAAAGCCTCCCGGCCCTCAACTCCAGTTACCTAGCCTGCCGTGTTGGCCGGTTTGGGTTTTCTAGCGGACTCCTGCAACACTAGTTCCAGTCCAAACAAAGAGACCCCTCCTCACGAATGAGAACAGCCCCACCTCGGCGTTAAGGGTACGCATTGTGTCCTTGTGTTCTTCGATGCCTGCACTAACAAAACCGGCATAGGTCCCTTCGGGAAGCATCCCCGCTGTCCACATTCATCCTCCACGTTTCGCAAACGTAAACGCAAGCAACACAATGGACCCTGTCTATTGCCAAGCCTGGACTATCACAGTCAGGCTACCCCAGACGGTGACAATCCTGGAGCACAGCAAGCTTTTCGAATTCCCCACGAGGTCGCCCAAATCCTCATACGACGTCACCGACGTACCCTCCTCTACCCTCCCATTATAGACTCGTCCTCTCCTGCTGTCCGGCTTGCGACAACCGACTAACCCAACTCTCTAATGATGACGAATCATCAACGCTACCTCCAGACCATGCTGCACCAACGACGTGCGAGAAACTGCCTCAATTCCGGAGAATCAGCAAGCTTTCGGGCCACAATAACGAGCACATCCGGTTCTGGGTGCTTCCCAGACGTCGCGGGACCGGGTTCCTCTTCTGGACCCTTTACAGGCAGAGCAGCTGTATGGGCAATATTACAGAGGAACCGATGATGACGCGGACGGACGAGTGTAAGAGGCAGAGAGGCGGGAGGAAGAACATTGGAGGATATACCGAGAAGCAGTCGGACGGAGAGGGTGTTGCGCCTCATGAGCGGCCAGATGCACCAGGCGATATTTCGCAACTTCCACCCTCAGCAACAAGCCTCTCAACGGTGTTTCATCAGAGGGTGGGTCGGCGGGTGCATCTGCCAGGCCGGCACCAGCTGAACATGCCTCATCCACCGGCATCCTCAAACGTCGCAGGTCACGCTGGAAAATGCATTCCACGGTCTGAGTCTACCTCGACGTTCCTCAAGCCTACCCAATGACCTGTCGCCCTCGCTATCAGGCTTTCCAACTACCCACCACGTGGATCCACCGGCGAGCTCTGTGATGACATGTCATCGTTACCCCAGCTCCGCCTGCACCAACAGCAGCTTGGGGAGGAGGCCGCCTTTTGTCGATGATCCAGAAGAGCGCACCGTTTCTGGAAATGTCGTCATGGAGGTCATCACTTACCTTTCGGATGGCCAGGAGGATGAGCCCACGTCAACGCTCCTTGCGGAACCGCCAGAGACGAAGCAGTTGGAATGGCAATACCACCAGAGGAATAGACGTGGCGGAGAGCATGCGGCAGAATGGGAAAGAGGGGGAGAGACTTTGGCAGTAGTTGTTGGTGTTTGGCCAGCGAGTGATAATGGAGGATATTCGTCTCTTTTCCTTTCCCAGAGTGTTCCTTGCTCCGTCTCGTTGATTGAATAGTGCAAAATCTAGGTACATATAATCTTCGTACATGTACACCTATATTACGTTGTACTTACAATGACTACCTGTATCTCGACAAGGCTTAGTCATGGGTGCATCGTACTTGATGTATTGTATGAATGTGTTGTGGCCGATTACGCCTGGATGAACGGAGGCGACCGAATCATCAGCTACGCCCCGTCACCCCCTCTGCGTTGTGATGGTGGTCCATCCTCAATACCGGACTATCATCCCTTGAACAAACAGAGTTCAGCGTCGTACTAATAGACCACAGAAAATTCCTATCCCATACCGTCACAAAAATGCTTCCTGTATCGCTTTATAGAATCCACACTCCCGAGGGTCTCTGCTCCAATGGTAGGCCTCGTTGGTGCTTGCACGTCGTAACTGAGGAAAGAGGGAACAGATACAGCGTAGGACTGCCCACGGCTGCTCTAATTGTGGGAAATGGATGCTCAGTTCCTGGATTTGGTTGGCGGGAATTGTGGAAATCTGCCCCACGTCGAATGGTCGACAGGCTACCACAACTGTGAGCCTTTTCGGTAACTTGCATTGTTGAGATATGGGTATCAAGCCTGCTAGAGACATGCGTGTTGTTTTGTCGTCCTTCGGGTCCACATGAAGCTCTTCCAAATGTGGCCAGGCGTCGGGAATATCACTCAAAAAGTCATCCGTCATCGCGTCGTTCGGAAAGCCGCCGAGCTGGACGCTCCGAAGCCCGTTAAGCGATAGAATGGGTGTGAAGAAAGCGGTGTCCTCCTCGAGACGGTAAAAAATGAACTCATCATAACGAAGACTGAGGGTCGTCAAATCGGCGAAACGACTGAGAGGGGCGATCAATTGGTGGAGATGAGCAGGTCCATACCCACCAACGGCTTCAAACCGCGTGAGATTGCTAGGTACATTCTCAAGAATGACTTGAAGGTCTTTTGATCCAACATCCCACACTTCCATCGAGGTAAGTTGGGGGAACGATTTGGAAAACGATGTTGGGACAAGACGTGGTACTGGGTGTTCTGGTCGCCGGTTGTCCAGCCAACTTACAGTCCCAATGCATAACTGTGACAAATTGGGAAGCTGTCCGATGCTGCGTATAAGGTTGGGTGTTATATCTGCGGCACTAACGCTCAGCGATCGGAGGCCCTTAAAGTTGCAGAGAAAGATTTCCAGGGCAAAGTCCGTATCTGAGGTAATGGAGAGCACCTCAACCACATTGGGAATGTGAACTTCGCGCAAGTTAGGGCAACACCTCGTGGCTGAATCAAGAAGTTGTCGGACACTGGGATTATCATTATCACTGACATCTTCGTCGTCTTTCGGAGATTCGTCATCAGGGGGTAATATGCAAAGGACCTGAAGACTCTCCCCCAATAGAATCGGCAGGTAGTCTATGCAAGGATATTCAGGCTTTTCCGAGAGGGTGAGACGAAGGGAAGTTAATCGAGGCAATAGAATCTTGACTGGACGATATGTGGAAAGCTGCCGAAGGACGGTTTCTGAGACATAAAAACAGCTGTATGTGTCGACGTCTAGCGAGCGTATTTTGCTGCCGTAATATTCGAACCTCTCCCAGTCGCTCTGAGTCAAAGGTCTAAGAAACCGCTACTTGTGTTATTAGCAGAACTCGGTGAGAGAAAAGAACGGATCAAACTTACGACGACGGCTTCGCTCATATCCCAAAGATCTTCCGGCATGACTCGCACCAGCGGAGCCAAGCTCCGCTGTTCTCTCCAGAGAGCATCCGTTGCGGGTTCTGCGAGTTGAAACTTTTGAGAAAGTTGGTTCAAAGACTGGATACATATCTGACCTTGAAAGCGTCGGCAGGTCCGGGCCAAGGCCGCAAGAGAGTGGTTCTCTTTCAGGTGCCCACATATCGTAGCTACGTTTATATAGCTAACAATGGCCGTTCGTATCTCGAGCACATCCAGACATGGGTGCATATCGTTCGAAATTCCTTGTCAGACGTGTTGGATGCCTATTACATTTTATTATGATGACCCTAAGACGAATGAACGGGAACGGCCGAGATTTGGTCGAAAGGCCCGAAACGTTCCAATCATAAACTTTCTTTGTTTATTTCGTCCAGTCCACGGCAGGTATCGCTTTTTACCACCAAGACTCCATTGGTCGACATACCTGCAAGAGAGGAAGAGGTCAAGATCACGGGATGTGAATATGGACTGAAGAGTTTGACGCTCATCCTGATCATGGTCAAGTTTCCTATTCGGCCGACGAAGATCAACTTGGCGACTGTTTTCGGTGTGGGACTTCCAATGCCCAGTAAAACACTGTAAAAGGACCCACCTTTCGAAGACGTAATTCTTTCAGAGTATGGCGGGCCACTCTGCCGCCAAGCAAGCTTTCGGAAAGCAATCGGCATGCTCACCTAGTCTTGTAGTGTGCTGCTTACCATTGGACATGGGCCACGCGCAGAGCTGCGTGCCAATTAACCATCGGTCATCCATCCTGTTGATCATCCAACGCATCGCACAGGCCACTCTGGACACTGAAAAACTTGCAGATATGCATTGTAATCCACGCACCGTACCAGCGCAGCTGTTCGCTAATGTCGGCACGTATGATGGGCGATGCCGTCGTTACTGACAGGTCACCGAGCCCTTCCACTTGTCTTGTCAACCGCATCGGGGCAATACCTTGACATTCCGACGATCGAGACTTTCCCCAGTCTCGTAAGAGATGCAGCCCTCATCTCCTCCAACTCCCTGTCTGGGCTTGACCTCCAAGTTTCCACCCAGCACATCGCTGACCTGCTCCATCCAAAAACCTCCCGCCAGCTTCTTACTAGCGGATCCTCTCGGTCTTGGCAGCATCAATATTAAGTATTGTGGCCAGTTGGCGGAACAAAAGTACTTGTCTCCCCGCCATCAAAGGTACAATGACAGACTGAGTTTCCCCGGACGTGTGTCAGTACGTTTTCCATCCCATCATCGGAAACCACTCACTCACCTCTGCTCAGTATGTGACTCTGGCATTACGACACACTCGTTCGTCCTTTCCGTGCAAGTTTGTGCGCAATTAACGTCCACCTTGATTTCCGACTGTCATTACTTTCGTAGAGGTGAGTATGGCGCAAATTTCCTCGTATAAGAACCTTCGTCGTGAGCCCTTGGTTCTGCATTCTCTCGTTAATTCCACCCTTTAGACTCTTTCCTCTTCTCTTTCTCTCCTATAGAAATATTTATCGATATTAAACATGCAACTTAGAGCATTACTCGCCTTGGTTCCTTCGTACCTGCTCTGGACCTCTCTGATCCAGGGAGCACTCGCAGCTCCCGCGGCCAATACCGACGACAAGAAGGCCTACACCATTCTCGACCAAGAAACCGACGAGTTCGTCAACAAGGTGCTCGCTGACTGGAAGTCCCCCGGTGGTGTCGCCATCGCCTTCGTACGAAGGGACGAGACTGGAAAATGGGTCGACATCGAGACCAAAGGCTATGGCAGGGCCACCGCTGATGGCAAGAAAATGACCGACAGGTCTACATTCAACATTGGATCTAACTCCAAGGTTTGTGATTGAGTATACAGTCTCCACGCTGCTTCCTGACGACTCTCGCCAATAGCTGTTCAACATTGTAGCTAACGGCATCCTCATCCATAATGAGACTTTGACTCCCAAAGTCGACTGGACAACCAAGATCAAGGATATCATCCCTCAATTCAACTTGACGGACCCTGTCGCAACCTCCGAGTCTAACATCCTTGATCTCGCCACCCATCGTACTGGTTACCCGCTGCATGACTTCAGCTACAAGTACACAGATACCGTTGAGGACGTCGTAAGTATCAACTTTTCTGCTATCGGTCAATGTCTGATTTCGCTTTGCAGATCGGCAAAATTCAATACCTTCGTCAGTCGGCCGAGTTCCGTGACATCTGGCAATATAACAACAACATGTACACCACCCTCTCCCACATCATCCCCAAGGTCACTGGCGTCCCATTTGCCCGCTACGTCAAGGAGAACGTCTTCGACAAGCTCGACATGACCCACACCACCTATTCGTACCAGGTGGCCAACTCGCACGGCCAGCGAGCTGACGGAATGGTCCGTCAGGGCATCAATGCGTATGCCGATGCTTTCGCCGGAAAGCCAAGGGCCGCTCAATACTGGACTGCTACCACTGGTGGCGAGGACGGTAGTGGTGAGTTGTTTTTGGTAGTCCGTAAACGAATGATTACTCAATAATTCTTGCCTAGTTCTCTCTGGCGCTGGCGGTGTTATCACGAGCGCAGTCGACATGGCCCAATGGCTCCGCACACTTCTCAGTGATGGAAGGCACCCAGATACCAACGAAACTGTCATCCCCGAAGGTGTCCTCAACAAGATCGCCACAGCCATCTCAGTTCAGGAAGGAAACCCGTACGTACTTCGCCTCTCATATCCCTTTCTGCTCTGACTGACTTCCTCTAGTGAATGGCCTGAATACTCCTCCATTATCTACGGTGCTGCTCAACTTCAAATTACCTACCGTGGTCACCTCATCATCGAACACGGCGGCTTCATTCGTGGCTTCAACACTCAAATTTCCCGCCTACCCAATGACAACTTCGGCGTTTCCGTCCTTACCAACGACGGCGAACACGGCAAGGCCCTCGGTGAAGTCATCAAGAACCATGTCATCGATAAGGTCCTCGACCTAGATCCCATCGACTGGAACACCCGCTGGCTCGAGAAGCGTGCTATCCCTCCTCCTCCTGCCACCCCTCGCCCTGATAACGCCACCCTCCCGAGCGCTGACTTCACCGACTTCGCTGGAGTATGGAACAATCCTGGCTACTACGATTTGGAGCTCTGCCTCGTCCAACCAGTCAACCCCAACCCAAGCGACTACTGCAAGGGACTCCAATCTAATTTGACCGCTATCCTTCCCGGTGGCATTCGCCCTGATATTCCTACCCTCTACGCTGCCGTCAACTCTCCCTGGTTCTCTCACATCCGTGTTGAGCACTTCAACGCCGACCTCTGGAACGTGTCTCTCCTTATCTCCACTGTATGTTCCGATTCACACATACAACTATCATATACTCATGAATCCGCCTCTTGTAGCCCACCAACGACCCCTCCGAGCCATTCTGGACCTATAACGACAAGTCGAAGAGCGACAATCTCATGATCGCTGAGACCGAGGTCGTTGATGGCAAATTCGGCATGGGTATGGCTGGCTTCTGGGCTGGTCTCTGGGACGGTGCAGCTGCTGGTGTTCCCAAGCCCATTGGTGATACCGTCCGTGCTCGCGCCGAAGTCTACTGGGATAAGCTCTCCAATGGGAACGATGCCCCCGCCTCCGACGAGGCCGATACTGACAACAGCGAGGATAACTAGAGGGGTTCTTTGGTTGAATCCGAGGAGGAGGGGAAGGAGGAACCAAAGATTAGAGATTCCCAAGTTTGCGCAAAATAGCATTGCGGTACAAAAACAAGCCTGTAGTAGTCAAAAGTGGGGATAAACCAAGTGTTTCCAAGTACGGCTAGGCCCGAGGGATACTTCCAAGCAAGTCGTTCGTCAACGCGCCCAAGGGAAATCCGTCTAAAAGCACCAAGGATGGTTCTCAAAGCGGTAGGATGGGCGGCAAGGAGGAGATCCCATCGCCTAGCTTTTGTAAGCTGGAGAAATTATACCGAGAAGAGAAAGGGTGACTAAATCGAGGAAGCGACGGAGAGGTGAATCAAGATGTTTAAACGACCAAGTCCATATCCGTCGTGGCACTCGTTGTGCGTTAGAAGGACGTGTGCGTTGCTTAAGATAATGTTCAAGTATTCAGGCCGTGTGAAACCCAGTGTTGGTGATTCGAGTTTGGGAAAGAGTCGGCCCAAGATGCAGCCGTGAATACGGAGGCGGGGTACATCTGACGATGTCATGATCGGTCCATAGTATAGTCAGTCGCTCTGGTCACCAGTGCAAAAACGTGTCAATTGCGGGAGTTGGCCAATCTTGCGTATCACCTCGGGAATTGCACCACGAAGGGAGAAATGCAGCCAGCGGAGCACGGCTGAGGCTGCGAAGAACTGCGCCCAGTCTGTTTATTTTCTTCCCATACTAGCCGCTTGAAGCTCAGCTGCATTGTTAGCTAGGGCTACCGCTGGATGAAAAGGTGTCGATATGGGACTTACTCTAGAAAGTCCTCTGCATCGCTCTGCGGCTCCTAAACTCCGGGGTCAAGAGGGTTTTTCGTTAATCATAATGCTCTCGATAGTGAACAGCCGTCAATGAGTCGACCTCTGTACTAGAGGGCTGTTTAAATTGTTGAGCCGCGTGGCTGAGCTGTTTCATGCAGGCTGAACTATAGGCGAATATGTCCGGTGGGTGAACATGTCCGGTCGCTGCTCATCATCTGAAGTCGCTGCATGCCCAGTGTCATGAGTCAGGCGCACTTCTCTCTCTCCCTTCCTGCGTTGCCTGCATTAGAGGCTAAATGGTACACAAAACAGAAATACCCCACCATTGGTATGTCTAATGCCCGAATCGAATCAGGCCAGTACGCTGTCCAACACCGGGGGCCGAACCAGGCTCCCCTCCCTGGCCTGACACAACCACAAGGTGAACGATTGGCCACTAAACTACTGGGCTATGATTTGTACTCGTTACTCAGCGTATTATATAGCGTGCGGGTTTTTACCGCATTACCATCCTAATCTCTAACGCCACTGAGCAGCTCGCGAGTACTCAGGATTCTATACTCAATCTTCAGTCTTGAGGTACGCCACCCATCCGTCGAGAAACAGCGAATAAGGCTGATGAACCACTTCACATGAGCGGGGCTGTATGGTTCACTGGTTTCAACCCGCGTGACGGTGGCCGGCGCATAGGTCAAGATGGTGTCAAGGTCTTCAGACCAAATGAAGGATAGGTAACAGACTCAATCAGCCGAACAACGACTCACGCTTACAACCAGTGTTTTCCTGCCTACAGAATTAATCCCCCATAGATCCGGGGGCACGTATAGGGGGAGATAAAGACTCTTGTATGCTCCAAAGAGGATCGAGCGCAGGATTAAAGTCTGAATAATTTGCAGCTGTGCACATCATATCGGCTGACCTCTGAAGGAATGACAGGTCTGGACCAAGGCAACCAGTGAAGAGATATTATCTTGTACAGGACCTTGCAATGTTGCCTACATCTTCGATAACAGTCACTCGTATCTCATGAATTTCAAGACATAGATACATCGTTTTGAAAGGGAAGCGTATTGGAGGGATGGCAGATATCCAGCCTAAGTGTGGCAGTGCTCAGCGGAGTCTGAATGTTCTTCGGCCTTTACCTCGCGACTTTGATGCCAAAAACTCTGGATCGACTCCGAGTTGAGAGTTCGAACCTCGCAAGAACACACTTCACCTTGAAGTCCTTTGCGCGCTGTTTCCAATACGACCTGCTTGGCACAAACTGGGGTTCATCGATATGAAAAGCTTATACTTATGACAGCACAATATACGTCAGCCAACGAAACTTTGACACGGCCAGCAATTTCAGAATGTCTTTAAAATTAACTAAGGGAATGTGGGCATCACTGGAAGCCGGCCACTGGCAGACCTCGTTCAGGCCAAGAAATGTTCAAGCTTTATTTAGCCCAGACATGAAGTTGACTGCCCCTCAAGGTGTCGCTCTCGGCTAGTTCCTACAGCAACTGTATGTCTATGAGGAGCCCATATCTCCAGTCACGACTGATGGTTTTAATAGGCGTGTTACTCTTCAAAGGCACAATTCAGACCTACGACTGTTGATAGGGGATGACTGGCTGATGAACTACTACTGGAACTAATGGTTCCGGAAACTGGAGGAAGTCTCTCTTTAAAAATGTAGATTTCTCAACAACTTCGCGGAATCGCACTAGAGCTATCTAGAAACAGGTGGCGAAAAAAGAGCATATCTCGTCGAGACTTTCACTGCTCTGGCGGAACTCCAACTTCATTGGCCTTGGAGGTTATAGTGCTCTATGGATCCACAACGTGTTATATGATCACTGATAATTTCGACCCTGATCGACTCTGGCGGTCTCGGAGACCTGACTTGATGAACCAGGTTCCGGGCGCAATTAGATTCGATTGTAGTCTGCCTATCTGGGAAACCTTCAACGACATACACCAGCCTTACTGGTGGTGAGCTAGGTCATTGTGCTACGCTGACTGTTCGGCAACTGATTTCGTCATCAGAATGTCGTGCGCCTCATCGGAGGACCCGCCATCTTCGGATAGCTCTCCTCGTGCCTTTTTTCTTGCAAGCCGCTCAGGTTTACCCAATTTCATCGTCCCATCTCGACCGATTACCTGTGTTTTGCCGCCTGAACCTCGATATGTGCCACTACACGGGGTCCAGCTGAAATTTATAGGAGGGCCACGAATCGTCGAAGGGGAATTCTACCTGCCATCTCTGGCCCCCACGTTTCTAACGGACGCTCATCGATTAATATCACTGTTACTTATAACTGAGCCACATACATCGTCATTTGAGCAGCTTCTCGCACGACTTCACCCTCGCCTCACTTGATCCAAACTTCCATCTTCTACTCCCCTCTGATGTGAGCCACCGTATCATTGGACTATGCTCCAATTTCAAGTGCTGACAGCCCAGCTAGGTCTGACACATCCGAGAAACAGAATCCGCCCCTTCGTCCATTACGAGCCGACGAACTACCTGACCCAATCCCCATATTCAACGCTGATGACCCGGCCTCATCACCCCTTAAAGTTCTCGTCTTCATGACGTCCCCGGACGTGATTGAAGCTCACATCCGGGAAACTACTGAGAGAGATTACATCCCGCTTGGCTGCCTATTCGCCACTCTGGACCAAATCTACCACCGTCTCCCCGATGCCTGTCGCCGGCTCGTCCATATCCGAGGGCGCAGGCTGACGGCGTGCTACGTGATTACGGATAACCGGGATGAGGAAAAGCTCGAACGAGCAAAGGATCTTGAGTTGGTGAATCATGTTCGGGACGCCATAGGGTTTGAATGTGGCCCACCGGTGTGGGCGATACCTGTTGACTTTGGGAAGGATTAGTAAGCCTGGTGCATCCGTCCATGTCTTTACTTGGGTGTTAATTGCTACACCGCACAGAACCTGTACGCTGGCTCGTTCGGTGACGATGCGCCACCGCCTTCATGTACGACATGAGGCATAGCTTTTACATTACCGTGGCATCATTTTCGAAACGACAATGCCGAATATAAGCCATTATAATGTCACCATTCAGGGGGCTCAGCTACTCAGATTTCCAAATGAGGGCCCGGCCCCCGCCATAGGCCCATAGCCCTGAACACATGAGATCAAATCGATCGCGTGTCCCCTTACCCCCCATCATCGGCCCCCGAACCCTCGCCAAAGCACCATCCAAGGTTCTCATACTATTCCACACCGCACGGGAAGTAACCGAAGCCCACCCCTGAGTATTCGCCACCGGCGAGACCAGAATTTGTCTCTGAGCCTAGTTCGACTGCACACACCGTAAACGGAATAGAAGAAAGAATCTCACTTGTGCACTGTAAAGCTTGGGTGTAACGGACTCGCGCGCGTAATTAAACCAGGGTTGGAGAAGTGCGTTTTTATCACCGATAACTCGCCAGAAAAATCTCTAACGAAGTTAGAACCTTGATACAACCAATCAGATTCGGCATGCAATAGATTCAAATCACGGTATGGTCCTATCTGGGAGGCCCTTTGAGTTCTCAGCGGCCTTTTTGGCGCAATCGGTGTCTCTGAGCTACTGGGTCGTTCAAGCCAGGTTCAAGCAACGTACTTGGTCATTTTGGGCAGGCTCGCGCCTGCTCTTTCATTCTCATTCCCGATATTCACGTTTGACTATTACCTAAATCTGCCCCAGCATCTCTAAATCTTTAATCATTCGGAGTTCAAATGAAAATCGTGCGGTGAGATCAGGGACCGGCCCCCAGCCTAGCCCTGAACACCCTCCAGGTGTTCCCACAACTTGATCGAATCAAACTTGCATATCCAATCAACCGCATGGAAGCTCATCGACCGGGATAGACGTAAATCATTCTGCCTACGTGCGGAAATCCTCTCCTATACGCTAACCCTCGCCCTCCAAAATTCCACCCATTCAAGGACCTCACCCTCCGAACTAATATTCCGCACCTTCGACACCCTCGACTAATCGACTGCAACCCCAACCTCAAAGTCCTCGTATTCCCCATGCCGATAGTATGGGACCATTTGAAGCCTACCTTCCATAAAACTGCCGAAACCGAATAATACCATTGGCATTCCACTGCATCAGACTTATAGGCACTCACAACATCGTCGGCTGAAGGATGCGACCGGGTTTTGAGTGTGGTCCACCTGCTCAGGAGACTGCGTACGAGTATGGAATCGAGGGCCGCAGTTTGCACTAAGTGACCAGCGGGACTGGGCAAGCAAACATTACGGGTACTTCACGTCGTATTTGACATGTATAAGCACACTTGTGACAGAAATCGAATTCGTGCACCTTTCAACGCACTCCTCCAAGAATTCCCTCTATCAGCACACATTGAAAGAATTAGCTACTAGCTAAATTACGTTCGTGTTCGGCAACGGCCCTCTCCTTCATCGAACTCACAGCACCACTTTACTGTTATACCCGCGCTAATTTACATTGACCTTTTCCTAGCCTCACAACTTGATGGAATCGAACGCACATTCAACTACGGCGAGGGCACTCCGTACTCACCTCAAGCAGAGAGATGAAAGTCCCTCCGACACACAAATTTCACTCCTCTATGGTCACCGATGGTGCTCAAAGATTTCATTCGCATCGCTCCCCTCCTCCGAGTCCACGACCTATCCCCCTCGGAACTCCCACCGGCCATCATCCTCGTCTTCGACCCCGCAAGCTATTGATTCTATTGGAACCACAATCTAGAAAGCCCTTCATTCTCTGCCCGACAACATGGGACCATATTTAAGCCAACCGTCCATAAACCAGCCGAGCTAGAATAAATCCCTCGGCGTCCTCCCATGTTTTTACTAACAACTCCATGCACGCATCAAAAAAAAAACGAGGTCAACGAGGTCGTATCGCCCTCCACGTTGGTCAAACTCTTCACTTTAATACAGCAATATGCTCCAGATATAAAGAATGATCCAAATGGGAAACTTCATGTATCAAATTTCAACTGCATTCATAACGCGTTGCGGTTCGACGGCTCGAGCGATTCCTAATTCTCAAGGACGTGGCGTTCCTGATACTGACAGAGAAACCTACTCCGTAGGCATCTACTTCTATGATAGGATTTCCGTGAGATAGCCAGCCGAAGAATGTCTCCACGCTCACTGCCCATACAGTATTCCAAAGGGTCGAACTAAATGTAATGTCATCATGGCGATGGCAAATTTGCCGTCATGGCGTTATTTTACGTACCAGTCCGAGATCAAGGCCGATGTTAAAGAAAAAGAGAGTTTCAGGATTGCTAGATGGTTCTTCAACGTAGAGGTCGGACAACTTGAAGGATATCAGTTCCAGGCAGACGTGTTGTATGGATCGGGGTTTGGTTGGTGTAGGACGTTGCCCTCTTTCCCTCACGTGCCCCATTGTAGGTCCATAATTCAAAGCTTAATTAAGACAGTGTAATGATACACAACCCAGAAGCTTCTATAACCTAATCACCACTATTCTGAACTTTTGATCTTGGTACTTCATTGGTATGTAGCAGAAGAAAAAGCGAATATTTACATCATGTCCAATTCCTGAACCGAATCAGGCTCACCTCCACGGTCGACCAAGCTTGTTGCATGGTTAACCACTAGACTGCTGGGGCCTTTTTTGCAGAGAAATAATCCATAGCTTAGCCCTGCCATTGGATATACGCGCCTAGCTTGAACATGAATAAAAATGGATATAGAATATTGCTTCATGTGTCCAGCCTCTGAATCGAATCAGGTCGCTCTGCACGCAGCTGTTCGCGACGTGAATAACCACTAGGCTATCTGGACTTCAACGTTCAACTGCACTGCGAAAACCTACTGTAGGCCTCATGTCCGTCTTGCATCAGTTCTAATCCGGGCCGAAGCGCCAACAAAGACCCAAAGTTGGTGCATTCATGCCACCTATGATTGCCACTTGCAAAGCCCATCTCCCAACGCGAAAGAAACCACAGAAAGAGACAAGAATACAAATACATTAGGTTCATTCAACCATCATCTAGTATCGTACAATATTTACATAATAAAAAGTAAATCAGTCTTGTCTTGTCCAAGCTCAGATGGTCCATTCAGTTGTTCCCTCGAGAAGTTGATCAAATATAAATCGGCAGCGTCGGATTCAACCCCCTCCACTCAGGCCCAGTCACGAAGTCTTTATCATCGATGAGGAAGTCCTGTATCAGGTGGTTAGGTTGAATTCTCATTCGAAGAGAGGAGAGAACTCACCAAAGGACACTCTACCACCGCCCCTCTAACCTGCGCCAACTGCTTCTTGATCCTATCGAGCGGAATACCAGGAACGACGTGCCCGTACTTCGTATCCTTGGGTACGTAGTTCTGTGAACGGAGAGTCAGTAAGGGTGTTCGCAGAGAAGGAGCGAAAGAGAAAATGAACGGAAAGAGCGAGACAAGAGGGGGGTGATTGGCCCCCTGCATTAACCATAGCCAACTCGTCTCGTCTCCTCCCCCTCCTTCAAACAACAAAACGCCAACTCACCTCCCACCCCTTCCAATCCCTAACCAAATTACTCGGCACAATCCTAAACAACTCCGTAAACACCTCCCTATTCCTCCTCGCAGTCTCATTCCACAGCGCCCACGTCTCCTCACCCAACGGGTCCGACACCATATCATCCCACCTCGTCCTCGTCTCATCCGCATTGGGCACAGGCGCAGGTTTCATGAATGACGTCACTGGCGAGTCGGGGAAACAGTGTTGAGGGGGGATGAGCCCGAGGTGCTCACGGAAGAGCTTGCGCCGGAGCGTGGCGGCGAAGCGGGAGGCTTGGTAGGGTTGACCGTTCATGTAGGATTCGATCATGTCGCCGTCTTCGACTACGAGTGCGATTTCGGAGTCGCCGTCGCCTTTCTGGGAGCGGTCGTTGATGTTCGCGGAGCCCATCTATGGAGTTGGTATTAGCATTAGCGTTATCCTGTCCAGGAGTGGAGGAATTGAGAAAGGAGGGAAGGAACTCACGATAACCCTCCGATCATCCACGATCATCAACTTGGTATGAATATACCTCAACTCACTCACATACGCCTCCCTCTCCTCCTGCTCACTCGCAACCCACAACTCCCCCTCCACACCCTCCTCTCCATACCCCTCATACCCTCTCACCTCTTCCCCAGCAGCACCAAAAGACCTCGCAGGCTGTCCAGCAAGGTTCGCATGGAACGCCAACGAATCCTTCACATTCTCATCATCCCTTATAGGTATCGACCCATCCTCAAACCTCTTAACCGTCTGCCTCGCCTCCTCCACCGTAGCAGGGATCGGAACAGTCACAGTACTCTTATCCTTATCCTTATCCTTATCCGCGCCTGAATGCGTGCGTCGATGTTTATCAGTCCGTGTTCTTTAACCCGAAAGGTGGTATGGCTCGACCCACCTTCAGGTTTGCCTAATCCAGCGCCGGCACCGGCTTCGGTGGCCATGACACTCGCTTTCCCTACCTCCACCGCGGCGAGGGTGACCTCCGTCTGAGACGAAGGCATGTCCTCCCCGATCCATTGCCTCGCCAATGCAACCTGGGCTTCGTGGAACGTCACGCCCGAGTGTTTCTCCATCTCGTGGATCAATGAGCCTATCCACCGCATTAGCATTCCTTTTCCTTTCTCCCCAAATTAACTTGAACGACGAAGATACTCACCAACAGGTCCATTAATCCGATCCCACCCCCTCAAATGATAAAACCTCACCCAATCCATCGGCTCATACCCCGCCTTCCTGATCTCCTCATAAATCGAACTCCCACCGCGGTTGATGGTACGGTACTGCGCGGCCATGATGACCTTGAGGGAGGACTCGTCTTTCACGTTGCCTGCGAAGCCGGGGACTTCGGGGATGGCGATTATGACCTGGGTGGGTGGGTGTTAGCGAGCGGGAAGGGAGGGAATGAGAGGAAAAGAGGGAGACGGTGGGAGGGGGGTGGAGGTGGATATATGCGCGTTAAATGGATGGGAGAGATAGGATAGATAGACGAGATCGGACGAAACCCGTACCTTAAACTTCTTCCCCTCCTTCGCAGCCCTAACCACCCTGTTCACAATCGCCTGCGCAATCAAATTCGTCACCTGTCCTCCAGGCTGAGTCGCCGAGATGCTACCGTTCTCTCGTCAGTTACCTATTCTCCTCCTCCGAGGGAAATGAATGGGAGAGGGAGCGGTACGCACAAAAACTGATTCTCGATATACACAAAATGCTCCGCCTCCTCAATCATCTGCTTATCTGTATCCCCGTCCCAATCCACATCAGTACCTCTTCCCCTCACCCCATATAAACACAAATCACACTCACATGCGTTCTGAATCGAATGCTCCGTCAACACCCCATGACTCCAATCACTAACACTCCTCACAACCTGCACCCTACACGTCCCCGGATGCGGGCGGGGGTGGCGTCTCCTATCTTCCCTAGGGTCAGAGCCTCCTTCATCTTCGTCGTCCTCGTCGACGACGCCCCCGTAGTACCGTCGGTGCCAGCGCTGTTTGTACTGGTGCCCGATTTCGCGCCAGGATTCGAGGTGGGGGTGGCCTGTCGTGAGTTGTGGTTAGATGGTATGTGTTGGGCAGAGAAAGAGAGGAGAGAAGAGAACGTACGAGCAACACTCTCATTAGGCGCCACATCCACATTATGCGGAAGCGACAACCACGGATACTGTTCATCATTCCTATACTTCCTCTTCTTGATCTCATTCCATCTCTCGATGAAGTGTTGCGAGATATCCAATACGACGGGGCCGGTGAGCGTCATATGTACCTACACACAAACAGTCCCTCATCAGCATCTCTTGTAACTAGACCAGAAGAGAACTCGACTCACATCATGCCACGCCATCCTCGCCACCTCCAACCCATTCAACCCATTACTCGCATAATTATACACATCCTTAAAATCCATAACCCTCGCATTATTATAATCCTGCCCAGGGAACAGCGTCTTCGAGAAATCCGTAGGATGGATGTCCGCGAGAGGGTGATTATGCGTGTCCCATCGCCCGAAGCAGAGGTCGAGTCCGCCGATACAGGCGAGGTGGTTGTCGATGACGACGACTTTTTCGTGGTGGGACCAGAATTCGACAGTGTCTATACAGCAGATTCGATGTAATCAGCTCTAGCTCAGATTGGATATTGTGAAGGGGTGATGGAATAGAACGCACCCTTCGACCCAACATGATCCGGATGCCTAAACACCATAATCCCCTCATGCAGCCCCTCCAAATAATTCTTCGTATGCTTGCTACTCATACTCATCGTCTGCGTCACCTCCTTGTACACCACAATATGGATCTTTACCCCCTCCTCTGCTTTTCTTTTCAAGACTCGGTCGAGGCGCCATTCGGGGTGAGACGCGGCGGGCCGGCGGAGGTAGAGCTCGGGAGTGAGCCACCAGTCGAGGATGAAGATGCATTCTTGGGCGGAGTCGAGGAGGAGGGAGAGGGCGTACATGTAGTCGTGGCCGTCGATGTGCCTGTGAGCAGAGCGAGCACATCGTCATTAGTTCTCTATTCCTTGAGACTTTGACGAAGGACTGGTACGCACCATTTAACGCAATTCCCCTCCCTCACATCCGCAAAGCTCTCAAACCTATGACTCTTATTGATCTCCTCCCTGACTTTATCAGCCTCGATCTCGTGCGGGTCGTCGTGCCTGCGGTTGGGGTTCCACCGGCCTATGACTTCAGCGCGTGCGTGCGTAAGGCCTTTGTCGATCGTGGCGTGGAGTTTGTTGAAGAATGACATTTAGTAGAAGTTATAGTGGTTAGCTAGTATAGTAAGATGGGTGGTGGATAGGATGGAGGAGAGACAAGATGATGGTGACGATGATATAGGAACGCTTGAGATTGTCGGAGATACGATCAAATCCGGCAGAGATACAGATAGATAGGTCTGAGTCTCAGTCTCGGTTCCTGCATTCTTCCTGTCTACCATCACCTATCTACCTATCTACCCCCACCAACCAAGCTAATATCCTGCCTTAGTACCTACCTACCTACCTATTCTATCGTCACCCAGCAACATTCATCCTAGAGATCTCCCATCTCCCAACCAAACATCCACTCGCTTCAACCTGACGCGGCAGTCGCCATCGCGCCACCTCCAATGGACTGCGGCGCCTGCCAAGCCTTTCATAGACACGTGTTTTGGTCGTGACGTCAGGGGAGAGGTGTCATCGACTCGGAATCTTCTCATCTTCGCCGATCGGATTCATCGGTGAAGGTTTGCCCATTAGAATGTGCAGTTGTTCTGAAGTTCAGATAGCCTAGCGGTTAATCGCCGTTGAAGTCGACCTGATTCGGTTCAGACTGGACATTGGCAAGCGATATCATATGATTTTTTTGCTCCTCGACCCGGTCGTTTATAAATCCAGCGAAAATAGTCATACGTATTTGTACAAGCAATCCAATGGCGGGGCTACTTCATCTATAGATAGTCTTCCCGTCATGGTAAAAGGACCAGTAACCCAGGGGTTAAGCACACACGAAGCTCGGTGGATCATGGAGGCGAACCTGATTCGGATCAGGAACTGGCCATAGATCAGGCATTGGTTTAGCCATCATATCAATGTCATAGCGTTTAACGTTCATAGCTCAACCGTTACTAGTATGCTTGCACGAGTCGATACTATGAGAAATCCATTTAGCTCAGCGGTTAATGGCCCCAGACCCATGATCGATGCCATCGATTGGGCTGGTGAGCAGACGCCGGCAGGTCTTGATTCGATTCAGGAAATGGACTATGCGTTAACTTTACTGTTGTTTTTTTTCTGTTCTGATCAGGACATTTATATGTACGGGCATCCCTATGAGCATCAGTAGTTGAACTATAGACTCGTTCTTCCTGACCAGATATCCATTAGTCCCGCGAGACTAAGCTTTAGTTCATGATCCAGATATGATCTTTAGAGTTATGGCTTGGCGAGGACTATTCTCCATTTTCCAGGGCACGCGTACCATGACAGCGAAGTACCAGTGGCGGCTTCAAGTTTACGCCTGAATTCCTCGTGGATTCACCGCCTGACAAGTCCAGTTAGCCCGGTGGTTAATCACGCACGCAACCTGATTTGATTCAGGAACTAGACATGGGACACATTTCCGCCAATTTTTCTCTCAAGTTCTAGTTACGCACTTAGGGATGTGAGTACGAATCTTCCTTCGTAATAAAAGATCCTATAGTCAAACGGTTAACCGCGCCAGATGCCAGACGCTCGGTGGACCGTCGAGGCAAACCTGATTCGATTCGGGAACTGGATATGTCCGTAATGAGTGCGCACATTATTATTGAGATCGTCTACTATATGTAGGTCCTTGAGATTGAAGGTTCAGTAGTTCTGCGGTTTGTTTGTGCGTAGACTGGGGTGACGAGCTAGGCACGCGAAGTTTATATTGGACACGTTAGGTCAAAACAGGCCACAGTCAGAAGCCTCGATAGTCTCGTGGTAACCCGCAACGACGGAGAGATCAATGAAGGTGCACCTGGTTCGATTCAGGACTCGGAGCTGGAGGTATAGTTCCGGTTTCTTGACGTTATGTTTCTGACCTACGCACGACATCAGAGCAACTGTTGCAGCCCAATAGTCTAGCGGTTAATATTTAATGGCGAGGTTGATGCCTGATTCGGTTCAGGAACTAAACGTATAGATAAGTAAGATCAACGAGCAATTTTTGTTTTGTCGCCACACCGTTTTCTAGCATCCAAGAGGTATCCTTGAAAGTCTGAGAGCGTCCAGTTAGTCGAGCAGTCGACAACGCCGGCAAGCCGGTGGTCCTGGTTCAGCTCAGGGACTAAACATCGAATGACTGGGGATCAGGCCAGTTGAGATAGTGTTTTTTTCCCTATCGAGAACTAGAGAGGACGCCCGGCGATGTACCACTCATGTTCTAATTGAAGGACCTAAACTCGACGCTGAAATCACAGCCCCGTAGCTCAGCGGATAATGATGCCTATCACTCCAATGGCATTCTTCCAAAAGCAAGCCTACCTTCAGCGGCAGACCTGATTCAATTCTGGAAGGGGGGCATGAGGCAAGCCTCATCTGTTTATTAACTCAAGTATACGCGGTCCCAGTTAATGTTATCTAGCTACTCCGGGCCAGTGCCAGTTGCCCTGCATTTGGATGGAAACTGGATGGAAACGATGATGCATTGAGGCCTCGTTGACGCCTGGCAACACGAATTTGTGAAGCCAGCAAGAGGGTGAAAGGTGAAAAACGACCGTCACGAGGGTCAAACCGTCGAGTCAAGCTCTAAGGCATTTTTCCATCAAAGTCGCGAGGTAAGAGCCGAATGGCATTCGCACTCCGCTGAGTACTTCCGAATTCACTGGCAGACATCTGGCACTTCGGAGCACGATCATGCATCCATGCCTAAGCGTTCTCGAAATTCGGATGGCTATTGCCAACTCCATAGATGTAGAGGACGTAGATTCCCAGTATACTCAGCGGAATCGGTCCTCTTTGGCAGCTTTAGCTCAGACTTGTCGATCCTTTCAAGGTCAGGTCGGCTCCCACTTCCCTGAAAAACCAAAGGTTTCACCGACTTTTGCTACTAGAACCCGCGACTGATACACTTTGGTGGACACAAGAATCTTTGGCTCCTCTAACGAAAGTGATGCCGGGCGATCTTTGGAAGCTCGAACCTTCCGGATTGGTTGTGAGCATTCTTCCGTATTTCGCGGGTTCGCGACCCAGTGACACCTCGAACAGCACTTTGTCAGACCCATCACGCCAGATGACTGGCAGAGATTTGATCACTACAGTTACAAGATACGAGCTCTGTATATTGCAACTCACGATACCTTTGGAGTTGAGGAGAGTGTGCTTCGACAGCTGTGTACTTATCGGCCTCTCAAGTGTTTGTTGCCTCGACTAAACTCCCTCCATCTAACTCTTTTCAATTACCCTGAATTTCCCTGTGTAGAATACTTACCAGCCTTGCTCGGAGAGCCTCTTCAAAAGATTTCGATACATCGGGACGATGATCAACTTGAAGACGATGCCGAAAGCGATCACCCTACCATCCTGCATCTCCTCCATTTCGTTGCGAGGTGCTGCCCTCACTTGCGCACCGTTCGGCTTCCTAGCCTGGTACATGAACTCAAGATTACTTCAAGGACTGGGTTCACCTTAGAAACCTTTCTGGCTGGCTTCAACGACCTCACAACAGTGGATATCAGCGTCGAGGACGTCACAGCCAATCTGGTGCACAGGATTGGGCAGCTTCCCGGGCTATTACATCTTTGCATTGGGAATAGTAACGACTTTGACCGACTGCCAAGACCAAGAAATCCATGGCCTGAGCGACCTACTCCACGGCTTGCGCCGACTTCCTTTCGCAACGCCTTCCCGGAACTCATCGCTATGGAGGTGGCCTATTTTGGGTGTGAAGACCTTGATGTTATTTTCAGCAACGCCCCAACCACCGTAACCCGGATTGAGGCATATGTTGGATACGGACCTGCTGATTTCAATCAATTGATTACCCCCCTCGGCCGTTTCGTGAATTTGTCGGTCCTTACCCTCTGCTACGAGTACTTCACCTTCCCCCCAGTTTTCGAAGATACTGCCCTACTATCACCCATCCTTTCGCTAGGAAAACTTTCCCTCGTGATACTCGAGGGTTTTCCGCACACTGTGCTAACAGACGACTTCTTGAAGCATATAGCTGAGGCCTGGCCGCTCTTAGAAGAGCTTACCTTGTGGCCAGACGACGGCAAAGAAACACGCATGACGCTATCTGGCTTGACCCCCCTTTCGAAACATTGCATAAATCTGAGAACACTCAGTATCGCTATCGCCTGTGGACCATTCGAGACAAAATCAAGCGTGTTTGGACATGCGGCCAATTCCCTCCGACAGCTCAATTTTCGATACTCACATTTAGAAGAACCGTCGCAAGTCTTGAGCTGTATTGCTCTTCTATTTCCGAAACTCAATAAGGCCATGGCTCATGGGCTTTCTCAAGGAAAACAACCAGGATGGAAGGAATTTGATGAAGCCGTGCGAGGACTGCCAGGTGGGGCCGCCGAGGTTGTGGAATTGAAGGTACCGCAGTCGCAGAGTACATCGATTGGTGAATGAGTTGATACTGGTATGTTCTCCGACATTGTTCTGCCCCAATTATAGTTGACA
The DNA here is from genome assembly GCA_944990035.1 of Clitopilus passeckerianus. Lineage (NCBI taxonomy): Eukaryota > Fungi > Basidiomycota > Agaricomycetes > Agaricales > Entolomataceae > Clitopilus > Clitopilus passeckerianus. Next base: position 167,982 of record CALYLX010000158.1, on the reverse strand, counting down.
AATTAGCAGCCGACGGATGTTACAGTGGTCAATTTAGGCCAGGCAGACGGGTCATCCAACCAATATAGATTACTGGCCCCCACGATGTCGACGTTACCTCTGCGCAAAATTCCCTTTGAAATGACACTTACAAGAGGCTTTGATCCCTGTAAAGATAACCCTATTCCATATTTACCGATTATCCCGATCCTACTCGATATCATAACTCATATGTTGTCCCCTGCTCAACTTCGACATCTCATTTCCAATCCGACCCAGAGGCTACGGGCAGCGTATTTCTTCCGCGTCACGACCCTAACAAATACCGACGTGTATGAGTCACACAAGGAACGTGCACTTAATCGCTGCATAGGTGACATGAAGACGCTCCGAAAGCTCATCACAGAAAGCAAGCTTGCTTCGGAGCCAACGCTTATACAGGGACAGGCAACAGAAGAACCTGGACCTCAGGCCGGTCAAAGTGTACTCAAATTTCGTGTTCACACAAAGGGTTCTGCCCGTAAACTCCCGGATGCAATGAAAATGACAGGGTGGAGTCGAACTGAGGTCGAAGCAATTGGTGAGGATCCAAGTCTACAAAAAGCTCAAGCATTTAGTCAGGGGATCGTATTTACGGTGCAGGCAACACAAGATCTCTTGAGGACATTCATGGCTAAATCCTGGCTGGGTGATTACTCCGCGCAAGGATCAAGAATATGGGCCTCCGAATTTAGAGGACGACTAGAGGATGACCGCCTTCGGTGGATTTTCGAAATATAGCTACAAATCCAAATAGTTTCGCATCCATGCCTTTGTTCTGGTTGCGTAGGAGTTCGGAAACGTACTTTTAATGGATCTGGCTGCCAACACGGATTTCCTGTGTGGTGGAACAAATCTATACGGGGAGGCACGAACCCGATGTTTGTACTGCTATTACAAGCCCTCCGCTCGTCTTCGTCTTCGACGAGATTCTGATGTTCAATGAGGATTCTCGTAGGCGAGACCTCGGCCGAGGATGCCTCATAACATATAGGGATCTAACTATGCACGGCCTCATGCGATGATAGCGGGTTCTAGGCCAGCGTCAAAGTGTTCCTGTGACGCACGAGGCGCGTGGCGGATTATTCTCAGTATGAGCTTCTTTCAAAGGCCTCCTGTAAACTCCGCCGCCTGCCTTTTCTCAAGGATTGGGCTGGGATAGCAACCTCGAAGAGGTATTTAGACTCCCGGCAATTGAATAATGACGAGAGCTGTCCATTTGGATATGTGGCGGATCGCTACCACTGAGATCACCAATGGTATAGCGACGGAGAATATTTCATTATCTAGGCACTGATTCCGCATCCTTGGGCTGCTCTCTACAAACTCAGAACAAGTAGCTAGGAACTCCGGCATACGGAGGTCGGGATCTTTCACTACATCGGATCAATCTTCCCGCCAGTGCTGGACGATGCACTATACTTAGCAACACCTTATAGTCCCCAACGTGGCAACTTGTACTGTACTGCCCGTCGGCTAGTCTATCTTGCCGCTAATTGTTGGAGAAAAATGACAAGGCGGTGAGGAATCGGACCTGGCTAGCAAAGGAAGGGGGAAGGGCATATCTCCAAAGAAGTGGGTTGAGCCGTGGAGCTATAGATTCTAAGCACACATGGTTTGACAGGTGGATTTGCTGATCTAGCCCTTGAAGGCTTGAAGAGTTACATTGTCATTCATGTAGATCCTTGACGCCGTTATCCAGTGGCGCATCGCATAACATTCTTTCATCCCCCTTTCTGGTGGAGGTAATGGATGTTCGGTGGCTTTCTAGCTTCTAGAGGTCAACAAGGCTGAAATTCGACTAAGTACAATGTAGTAGGATAGAGAACGGAATATACTCAACCGTACTTACTGGCACAGATGCGTAGTAATCATTGCTTCGGCATGGGATGGACCCACTGAGTGTCCAACAACAGCTTTTCTGATACACCCTTGTTGCAACTTCGTACTCGCTCATTCTCTAGCTGTTGTGATCTTATCAAATCATACTTAAGCCGCTTTAGCGTATTAGCGTCTCCTCAAATCACTTTGGATCCACGAAACCGCGTGGTTCTCAATACAGAGCTCCCGAAAGTTCCCAGAGTAGCAGAAGATTCTATTCGAAGGGGGAGGGTTCTCGTTCTATTACGGCATGCACCAGTCCACAGCAGCTCCAGAATCTTCAAGTCGTGTCTTTCATCTTGATTACGGCGGCTCATCAGCATGATTAACTTAGCGATTGATATTCAGGAGGGATAGGAGGGATTAACCTCCCTCAAGCGACAAGACTACAAGCAAGCCAGCTCCTGATTTGCTTGTATTGCCTTGATGGTTTCCATGTACCAATGGACTAAATCCTCCCTTCGTCGTCATTCCGATCCACATTGGCGAGAAATCTTAGAGAAATCCCATGACCCGACATCTGTGAGATAAGACCTTAACCGGCGTAATCCGGGGCGGCGTATGTAGATCCAAACGGGGCTGCCTTCCGTCCAGCTGATGCTTGTGGACCTCAACCTTGATCACGCAAAGGTGATAAAGATGCCAAAACGATTTCGTTCTCCCAAGGTTGACGTTTGCGTGCCGCCTTCAATGAGTTCATGGACTAGCGTCCTGTTCACGAGGCGTTCCAAAGACTTCTAGTTGAATCATAACCACCCAACGTGGCTCTTAACCCTGTACAAAGCGAATTGGGAACAATGATAGATTGATCAACTTTATCAAGGATTTCCTTATATGGGCTGCCATGCGAATACAATGCCTTCCTGAGTTGAACCGAAGGCGTACGTCCAGCGCTTCAAACCTCTCGTTTCCAGCTGGACCGCCTTGTAGACCTAAAGCTATAGCAATATAATTGCGAAAGGGTATACTCTGTATATTACAGACTGTACTAGATACGAAATATTATGGCGCCAACCGAGTCTACGCTTATTGTGTAAGATTGATTGGACGTCGAGAATAATCTACCGGAATATTAAAAACACGACTCCGTTTGCCGTGCAATTCATTCGCGTACAACAAAATCCTGTGACCATCTACAAAGTAATATACATCAATAATAATAGAAGAGCATCATTTCATTCGTGGCAGTATTCAAGTATTTTATTGACTTGAATAAATCGTCGCCTGATGCCGGTTCATTTAGAACGAAGGCGAGCCGGTGAATTGGAATCACCGAGGAGGAAGGAGGTGGGAAGTTATCGCCGGAAAAGAAGGGTAATGATAAATGCGAAATAAATACTTGTTGGGGAGGAGCTGGGTGAAGTGTTCGAATGCCAGTGAGAGTTATCGAGCGGATGGGAAGGGCTGATGAAGAGAAGCGTCCATCCTGAGAGAATCCACAGTGCCCGGGGTAGCCGGTACCTAAAGGGCATAACCTGACATGAGCGCCGAGAAATCGAGATCTTGGCCAACCATATGGACTTTGCCACAGTCTTGTTCGAAAGAAGGGTAAGCCGCGGCAGGTGCCTCGGTCGGGAAGGAAGTGTTGTACTGTGCGGCGCAGCTCTCCGGGTATCCTGTGAACGATGCGTTGTAAGCCTTCGCCAGCGAGGCTTGCAGTGCGTCGAACGCGTATTGAGAGAAGGCGGCGTCGGGCATGGGGCTGCTCATACACGATGAGGGAGTCGCGGGTGAGGGACTGTCGACTGAAGCTGGTGAAGGGCAGTTCCAGTCGTTCATCGGGAGATACGAGGTGTCGACGGTGAGTTCGACCGGGCTTTGACCGTAACTACTCTGCGAGTAGTCGAATAGCGTATTCGAAGCATCTGACGGGCAGATAGAGTCGTGCGAGAGCGGTATTGAGGCGCCGTATGAGTGTTGGTTGAATGAGAAGGTGCTGAAGTCCTGTAAAGATATTCGTTAGGATGTTGATATTGAAGAAGAAAGGGGTGACTTACGATGAAGGAATCCGATGGCGTCACAGGAGATGAATACTGATCGAACGATGAGTATGAGGCCTCAGATGGTGTCTGTGGCATCGGCATCTCAGAGAAGGAAGGCGACGGATCAACAAGTAAACTAGGTTGAGTACTTGTCGCTCTGGGCTTCTGTGTCTTGGAGGAGCCTGTCGACTTCGCCAGCACATCGAGAGCAGGTACTGACGATGAACGTCGATACGAGCGTGCTGTAATCGGCTGATCAAAGCGAGTGACGACCTGCGGAACGTGATGCTTGTCGAACTCCTGAATGGCGGCATCCAACTCCTGACCCTTCTTCCCCTGCACTAACAACTCGGCGATCTTCGCACACCGCACTGGATCCTTCGGCCCTACCTCCCTAACCTTCCGCTTCTCCGATACCCCTTTACTCTTCCCATGCGTCGGCCTAAATGTATACTGAGGGAACTTGCGTTTGTGTTCGTCGAGAGCGACCTTGGCCTTTGCGTGCCAAAATTTGCGTTCGTCGTCGGGAAGGTTCTTCCAGGTAAGGCCAATGATCTTGGAGAGGGTACTGTGGTTGGTCTCGACTTCTGTCGATACATGTTGGCCCTTGATGAAAGACGATCGGAAGAGAATGAAGGCGTTGGGAGGACGAGGGATGTGATCTTCGGCTTTCTTCTTGCTATGGGCCGGTTTACGAGCGCGGGTGCTCGCATCGGTAGGAGGGAAGAGGACGGTGTCCTGATCGACAAGAGGTGGTGGACCATCATCAAAGTCATCCGAAAATGTCGATGAGAAGGTAGAGATAAAGGCGGAACCACCAGCACATGCTGATGTAGGCTCGACCGGGACGGTCCAGGTAAGGACTGAACAATGAATCAGGAAACAGTTTCTTGACTCGAAGACGTGAACTCGGGACTCACAATTATCCTCAGCGCGTTTTATTGATTTAGATCGGTCGGCAGGCATTTTGAAACAATGAACCCAGGACGAAGTAATGTGATCGAGGGAGGGAGGACGCAAGATTCGACGGGACCCACTGTTTTATGGGGGAGAGCCTCGTGTGGGGTGTCGCTGAGGGCGTCTTTGGCCTCGAGGCACTTCGCATCTTTATACTTAACCCAAGTGTGTCAAAAAGGGTCGACCAGTATCTCCGCTTACCATCACTTGTTCAGAACTGCCATATTGGGCAAGATTCCAGGTCCGGTTTTCCGGCGTTTTCTGATCACAGCTAAATCGCACCCTTTCCCGAATCCCCGGAGGGAACCATGAGGGTGGCTGAATGTCGTCTGTGGCGAGCTTGGGAGCCTCGATTAAACCCTGGACAGCCGAGCAGAGTCCCTCGATAAGTCTGAATCTGAGCTAGTTCAGAACCAACTGGTTTGTCCGATTCCTGGAGAACAGCAAAGAAAGCATGTTGCTAAGATATTCCACAGATTACAGCTCCTGGCAACATGAGAGAGTACAAGAGTCAAAGCGGAGGTAGAAAAGGAAGCAAACCGACCCAATGAAGATCGATTTGGTTGTGTTTGGCTACAGCCACTGTGATGAACTGATCCCAAAAATCCCGAAGAAATTCTCACCATCCTCGCCTGTGAGCGAATGATTGAGGCTCTTCCATGGCTCCTAGCTATCAGCTGCCCGATTTACCCAGTCTTAGCCGCTCGTTCGAGTTGAGAGCCAATCCCGCATGTAAAACTATAACTAAAGCTTCTGAAACCTTCATAATTGAGTCCAGATTCATCAATGGAAGCCATGTTCTGTCGTCACTGGAGCGCGAGCGATTGACCGCAATGAAGGTCGGTTTGCTAGCTGCTATTTGCTTTCCTGGCTCCGATCCGACACAACTCCGGCTTCTGACCGATTTCCTCACTCTGGTCATTCTGTCTGCTCGTCGCGTCAAATATGGCAAAGGGTATCCGGATGCCCAGGCATACTGGAGGAACGTGGATGATGGCGATGGCGTATTATCTCTCGTTCACCACGACATATTTTGCTGGTCCGTGAATGCTCAACAGTCCTTCTTTGTGTGAGCTTAACCTCAGTGTTCAGCTTGAAAAAGCCCCTTGAGCGACTCGCCTCGAAAGCGAACCAGAACTGGAAGGGTCGGTTTGGATCCTCTGTCAAATCCTTTCGAGTAGCGCAATGCTCGTCCGTTACGGAGGGAATGAACACATTGGACCCTGCAATTGAAGCCTACCTATCAATGAACAGGGACCTCTCCGGACTGTTCATGATCTTCGATCTCTTCGAATTGGCGCAAAACTTGACTCTAACTGTCACCGACGAAACGATCACCAGGACCCTTGACAAATTGAAAGTTCTGGCTAATGACATCGTCTCCTGTTCCATAGTAAGACTTTGTCATGCAATGCTTTGTGGTCGGTCTTGCTAATTCAGTCGTCTATACTGCTCAGGATGTCGCCGCTTTCAACCACGATCAGGCTCAAGGAAACGAGAGGAATCTCATATCGCTGCTCATGCGTCATAAACGCCTTTCAGTGCAGGGTGCACTCAATTACGCTGGCAACCTCATTAAGCAATACATTGACGCATTTATCGCGGAAGAGCGATCTCTACTAGATCCAACACCCTCTCCGCCCTCGAATGGATCCAGTCTAATCCCTAGTTGGATCCCTTTCACGCCCTTAGTCGCCTCCGCAACCGCGATCCACCCAGCGACGCCTCCAGATCCTGTCATCAAAGCTGATCTCACAGCTTACGTTCAAATGCTACGAGACTGTATCGTTGGCACGTTGAATTGGATTTACGAGACGGATTTATATTTTGGGAAGAAAGGAGAGGAGATAAGAACGTTTGGCTGGATCTTTTTGAGCCCGAAAGTCCAGAGCAATGACTCAGAGATTGAAGTTCCTGGCGACAAGGCGTTGCCTTGATGCAATTCCTCTCCAGAGCTCAGCGAATGGGAGAAGTAGACCCTGAACGTCCCTGGGTCTTGTTGCGCGTCGGGATTCATGATTCAGCTGAGTTGCCGCTTATTCGCTCCCCATTGTCACCTTCTTTTGGACCACATACCTACGGCTGTTCGCGTAGAATACGTTGTGAACCGTCGGGATTTACACTTTTGAACGAATGAATGAATGACTCGTCTATGACAGGTTTTGAATACGTTTGAACATCCTAAATTCTCGCCTCCGACTGGCGGAGGTGGTGTGCTCTGAAGTTGCCTAGCTACGCCACCTACTCTAACCCAACAGCGGTCATTCAGCGTTGATCTGAGGCATCGACGTACATTTTCTTCAGGGCATTTCTGCGATTTAGGAGATTAATGACCGGCGCCGATCAGAGATGCCGCAGCCGGCTCGGACAGATGGTCGAGAGCCATCACCAGTGGCGCAGGGTTCCATTCACTTCCATTCTCCTCTGTCACCGGCGGACTCCCTTTCATCTGTCACAGTGTCAGCAGACTTGATAACGCACATGTAGTTGTGGGTCTCATGTAAGAAGGCGGATTATCGATGTAGACGTACATGAGCTGAGATATAGCCATACTACCTTAGCTCGCGCCAAAGCTCTTATCTACTGTTGTCAGTAACAACCGCAGACTGCAGACCGTTCCTATGATCTCATTCAGAAAACAGAAGGACAATGTGGGCGCCTCGATCCAGACGGCCTTAGCCCATTTTGACCCTCAGTGGTGCCTGGCCTGGCAACGCTAAGATCTCATTGTCCTAGTCTTTCCCTGAACAGTGCAAAGAACACGCAACCACCCTGACACTCCGATTGACGGAATGGCTAATTTATGAAACTGTATGTATCTCGAGACAGAATCTCTACTGACCATCTTCCCAGCTGCTGACTGACTCCCTCCGCGACGGAGAGGGTGCTTGCCAATAGGAAACTCCCAGCGATGCCTTTGTGCCCAACTTGGAAGTATTAATCGATGACCAGGACATTTTCCGTCAGTGGTAGTTAGGGTCTCTCGAGGCAATTCAAAGACTAACAGTCTATGCTCTAGCCTCCACGTGCGTCTGAGCAGTCTGCTGTGAAGTGAAAACATAGCGTTGGTGAACGAATCCCGACATCGGACAGAAGAACACAACTCCCACCTTCTCCACATACCCCAGACTGGTAATATCAAATTTGACCTCTCAGGCGGTCCCGTCTAACGTCTGAGAAGAACCGCCGGTAACGAGGGATGGAATGATAGTCTTCCAGCTATGCGAAATTATGTCGAACGTCATTGCAAGATGAAATGAACTTGTCGGAAAAAATTACAGACTTCGCTTCGGAGGCATGTGAACGCTGCTGTCCTCCATGAGACGCGTACTCGCGTAGCAGCTTTGGGATCACAGCACACACTCAAGACCTCCAGTAGCTAGTTCCCAGTAGAACAGTGAACTGTTCTACAATACGACCGAAGAACTCGAGAGTGTTTTCGATTTCGATTGTCGATCAATATTAGCCTTGCTGTCAACCTCAGATGCATTGTCCACCGCGGCAAGATCTGCAGTGTCAAGCTAGGCATTTGCCGCAAGCGATGAAGGATCTCATTCTGACAGGTTATTGTCCGGGATCGGTGGGAGGCAAGGGGATAAAATGACTCGCAACCTAGCCCAGAAATTGAGGTGTAAAACGATGGAATTATTTGCATGACAGGGACGCGTCTTCGAGGGTCTGAATACGTGTATTGACCAGGTCGTTCTTGTAGATGAGCGAACGTTCAAGGAGCCCGTCCTTGACCCAATGCAATGCAATGCCTGCGACTACATCGTGGTGACAGACATGTCAAGCGGCACTGTGCTTGGCGTGACACCAGTGCCCTGCACAGCATCTTCGTTGTCGTTAACATTGACGCGGAGAACTTCAACAATGACTCCTCCCTGCCACCTCGTTGAGTTCTCAATCCACCATGGAGGACTTACCGATAGAGATATGGCTTCATATTGCAGACTTCATCGGTTATCCGGAAATAACCAAATATCTTGCGGCTCATAGAGCTTTCTTGGAATATGCCCTCGACCAAAAATACCGAGAGGTGGGGTTCTACCAGTCGAGGGCGGTGGATATGTTCAGTGAGGCTGAGCGACTGAAGTGAGTACTCTATCCTCATACAGGCAAGGAATCGACGACTGAGCAGAATTACCTAGACGACCTGGAATTACACCTCGTGTGAGGGTGATGAAACTATGGCCACATTCAATCGTAGAAGCTCTCAACGGGGCGAGTCTGAACCCTCCCTGGCGCTCTCCATCCACCACTCCTACACCCCCAGGCCATGACAAGTCTCTTTTGAGGCGGTTTTTTGACCGCTTATTCCATCGTACACCAAACCCTCCGGCAATAACTCCAGTGCCATCTAACGCCCCAAGCATACCTGATGGCCTTGACGCAAGATTTGCTGAACTCACTATGTTCATTGAAAGGCTTACCGGAATCACCGAACTTCATATATGTTGGCTGCCTACTTTCCATGCATCCTCGATGCCGGACTTCCAGTCTCGATTCACGGCATTTTTGCCACCCATGAGCGCCAACTTGCGTATCCTCATTTTGGACATAGCTTTTTCGACCTCAGCTGTCGACTCTTTAGCGTCATTATCGTCGGCATCCTTGCAGGAGCTCTCAATAACCACGAGGGCCTTGGACCGCCTACCTGCCCAAATGAACGCCAAACAACGAGATGCCCTGGTAGCCTTTATCAACAACTTCGTTGGGACCCTGCGGCACTTATCGTTATTCATTAACGTGTATATGAATACATCCCCCATATTCGACAACCTCCAAACCTTCACCCGTTTGCGTTCATTGAGCTTGGCTCTGTCCTTCAATCCCAAGGAACTTACCAACCCCTCCTCCATCGGCAGATTTCTCTCTCGACATCGTAACCTGTACTCCCTGCGGTTAGCGGAGCGCCATTGCGGCTACTTGGATCGCGACCCTGCCGCACGCCAGGGATACCGCTTCCACGAGTGCTTCAGCGACCTCTCCCTACCTTATTTGACGGAGCTTTCCCTCGGCCTCCCCATATCCGAAGGGCTTCGGCATGATGTGCAGGCCCAGAGGAAAGTCCAGTCTCTTCTGGGCAACCTCTGCTCATCGGTTTCGGTTTTCAGACTGGAGGGGATACAACTGTCGAATTCCCAGGCAATTGAGCTGTTACGTGCCTTGCCTTGCGTACAACTAACATCGCTATCCCTGCACGTTGGCACGTTCAAACCCTCCCTCCTACAATCTCTCGTGACGAAATGCCGTCGCCTTGAACATCTGAAGTTGGATGTGGAATATTTTGAAGGCCAAGTTGATTATGAAACCCCATGGGAACAAGTAAGTCGTGCTTCCAGATAATTCCATAGCCGGATTCTCATCATTTGCTTGTAGGAGACTTTTCTGAAAGGGGTCGACAACTTGGGTCAGAGAGCAGACTTTGCCCGTTATTGCGAAACGTGGACACTCCGGGACTTGGATATCATGACTTGGGAGTATGGGAAAGGGCGACGTCAGGCCTCAGAGGTGATCGAGGAGATAGCCAAGCTCGTGCCGTCGATCCGTTGGCGTCGTAGAGCACATACCCCTCCCAGCGATGTAGTGGTACAGGACGTTGGATTTTGTGGCTAAAGAACAAATATTCCTATACAGCACCTTTCACGCCTGTGTGACCTGTTCCTTCCACACCCACATGGTGCTCCGTCCAAGCCTTGAAGAATCTACGTGGACCTTTTCATTATGTTCTATTACCTCACGGAGGATAATTGGACTATGGCAATTGAGTAAAAAGGAAGGCCCTGCCAGGATTCGAACCTGGGTTTCGAGAAATCACTTCAATCAGAATCTCGAGTGATAACCACTACACTACAGAGCCTTGCAAAGAAGGCCCCAACAACTGTCCTGACCCGCGACACGTGTGAGTCAACGTTCCTCGAATGTTGCAAAGCGACGATCTCCTCATGTTGCCTCATGCGACTTGACTCGTGCCAAATATCATGGCGCGTTGCCCGCTCAATTGCCCTCGCGGTCCCGTGGCTGTCGCTGATTCCCTAAGCGATGGCTGTTTCCGGAGTCATATATATCGGGCCCAACACGAAGATGTCGCTTGCATTTTGAACCCACAACAGCTTTTATCCCAATTACATCAAATCTGAAATTATGACCGGACGTGGACGTGGTCAAACACGAGGCGGCCCTCGAGGTGGTGGCCAAGGTGGTGGTGGTGGTGGAGGAGGAGGAGGAGGAGGAGGAGGAGGAGGATATGGAGGTCACGGTGGAGGCCAAGCTCGAGGTGGTGGCCAAGGTGGCGGCTTTCGCGGTGCCCCCAGAGGTCGCGGAGGACCTGTTGGGCCTGTAATATTCGCTCAAGGATGGCCTACCACCGTCCCACAACGGCTTGCAGACACAAGCCATTCGGAGTTGATCAAGTCTTTCGAGAAACTCAAAGTCGTTCCAGAGCGACCTCTGCGACCTGGATATGGCACCCTTGGCACCGCCATCACCCTTCGAGCCAATTTCTTCCCAGTCAAGGTCCCCAAGGGGCCCATCTACGACTACGTGATTGAAATCGAACCCAAGTCAGATATCGAACGGATAAAGAAGCGGCTCTTCCAACTCCTGGAACAAAGTCCTGAAGGAAAACCCCTCCTTCCCCATATCGCACACGACAAGAGTCAACGACTTGTTTCTGCTAAGAAACTTCCGCAACCTTTGGTCATTCATATCCCCTACTATGACGACGACGAGAAGGGGCCTACGGCCAAGTCCAAGGTCTATACCGTGCATATCAAATTCGAAAGAGAGCTCGTTACTACCAAGCTCAACGAGTAAGTGTTGATTTTCGCTCTTAGCCTTCACCTATCTCATATTGAGCGTAGCTATCTCGCTGGCAAGACGGACCCTTACAGCTATGATCCGTTGCCCTTGTTGTCGGCTCTGAACTTGGTTTTGCAACAACACTCAAGCCGCAACGGCATTCGTGTTGGGAAAAGTAACCCAAGATACTTCTTCCCTAACACGGCTCGCAAGGTCAGCCTCGGCCCCGGCGTCGAGGCCATGCAAGGTTTCTTCTTATCAGTCCGTCCTGCTTACAAGCAATTGATGGTCAACGTGTAAGTTCTTCTTGCACCGTATTCACCTCCCCTTACTAATCGACCTCCAGGAACGTGTGCATGACAGCTTTCTTTGAGCCCGGAAATCTTGCACAGGCAATGCTCAACTTCGGAGAACGCAGCAGTGGCGGAATGCCGACTCTCCCACACTTCTTTGCAAGCAAACTGAAAGTAAAGACGAAACATCTGGGACGGAGCAAGAAAATCAAGAGAATTGGGCACACCAGTGCTCGGACCGAGCGATTCAACTGCGAGAAGCACGGCGGTGTAATCTCGGTGGAGACATACTTCCTGAAGGGTAAGTCAGCTGGGATCACTGCTTGAACATCGATTGACCAAATATGTACAGAGTACAAGATCAAGCTTTCGCATGCTCACGACCTGCCCCTGGTGGATCTCGCACCCATGAACAGGAGAGAACCTATCTGGGTTCCCGCCGAGCTCTGCGAAATCGAGGCTGGTCAATCATTCGGGAAACTCAACGACAAGCTCACCGCCCAGATGATTCGCTTCGCCTGCAACCCTCCCAAATTCAACGCCGAAGCAATCATGGACGCAGGCTTTACTTCCCTCGGCCTTGACCCTCTCAAAGCTCCTAACGAATTCGGAGTCGAGATCGAGAAAGAAATGGCAGTCATCCCAGGCCGAGAGCTTCCGCCTCCTAGGGTCACGTACGGCAGAGGTCAAGCGGAAGTCAAGCAGGGCAGCTGGAACATCACCCAGGTGCAATTCCACAAAGGTGCCACCGTGGCATCTTGGTGGGTTGTCGTCATTGTAGACGGTGTTCGCATGACTTCGGGACCCAAGGATCAACGTCTCATGTCCCTTGTCACCGATTTTGGGGAGAAGTGCAGACGTAGTGGCATGGCTATGCCGGGCGGGCTTCCAAAGCTCATTCCCATTGTTCTTCCTCGCCCTTCGGATGACACGGCTACGAGGTCCCACGCTATCGACCTGATTCGGGACACTTTCAAGCAGAACATGGGAACTCCGCAGAGGAAGCCGACCTTTATTCTTGTCCTCCTTGAACGAAGAGATAACTTCATTTACCCCGCTATCAAGGTGTGTGCTCCTCTCACGTCCTAAGCAACAGCAAATTCACAGTCTTGTTATGCAGCGGATCGGCGATGTCGAGCTAGGGCTGCATACGCTACACATGCTCCTCGAGAAAGTACTGGACAAGGAACCCCGCAAGCAAGACCAGTATTACTCCAACGTCGCCTTGAAGCTGAACACGAAGCTCGGAGGCATCAACCACAAAGTATGCATCTCCCTCGTCTTCAAGCTAAGACCCCTTGCTGACCCTATTTAGCTTGATGACAACGCAATGAAATGGCTGACGAAGAAGAAAACCATGATGGTCGGCATCGATGTCACTCATCCAGGCCCAGGCAGCAAGGAGGGCACGCCGTCTATCGCAACTCTTGTGGCCAGCATCGACGACAACTTCGTCCAGTTTCCCGCCAGCATCCGGATCCAGGAAAGCAAGAAAGAAGTGGGTATTTCCCCCGAATATCGTTGAACTCACCTTAACCACCCCCTTTCTAGATGCTTAGTGCGCTTACGGATATGCTGGTCGAGCGCCTCTTGGCCTATGAACGCAAAAACAAGATGTTACCCCAGCGTATCTTTGTCTTCCGTGATGGTGTTTCCGAGGTATGTCGTCTTCTCTCCTGCAGGTGGCAGTCTTCTTACTCCATATCTTTCAGGGTCAATTCGACGTCGTAAACGAGGAAGAACTTCCTCAAATCCTGAATGCTTTCAAGAAGCTCAATACGAAGGAACGGAAGGTGAAGTATCGACCCCAGCTCTCGATTGTCATCTGCGGGTATGTATTACACTACTCTCACCTTGGATAAAAACGCTGACCAGGGCCTTCTCCGCAAATACAGAAAACGTCACCACGCCCGGTATGTTTCCCATTGTCATCTCCTCGTCTATTATTCTGATCATTTGCTGTCCATCAGCTTCTACCCTACTGACTCTGAGTTCGCGGATCGGAACGGAAACACTCGACCTGGCACGGTAGTGGATAAAGGGGTTACTGGCGTGTGCGTATTTAACACTTGATATACTCATGGTGATCAAGAATGTCGGGAACTTTTTGGCTGGATCGTCACGAACCAGACTGAATGATTCTCGGCATATTTGCTCCCCATGAGTATAGCTTCTTTCACTGACGACATCGCAGATTCGACTTCGATTTTTACCTGCAAGCTCATGCAGGTCTCCAAGGCTCCGTGAAGGCAACTCACTATACCGTGGTCTACGACGAGAATAGGTTCGGGGCTGATGAAATCCAACAAGGGACTCATCACTTCAGCTACCTCTACGCACGAGCCACGAAGGCTGTCAGCTTGGTTCCGCCTGCTTACTACGCTGATCTGGCTTGCGAACGGGGAAGGTACTATCTGAACGACTTCCTAGTTTCTGACGACAAGAGCACCGTCTCCGGAATGTCCAAATACGACAAGGATGAAGAGAAGAAACGTGTATTTGCTGCCGCCCAGGCTTCCTGGGGCGAAGGGGTATGTAGACTTCATCACTAGTATCGAACCCTAGTATTGACCTAACCCAACAGTTGCACCCGGATATGAGAGATTCCATGTTTTATATTTAGGAAATTTGTATATCATACAAATTTTCGTTTATGTATGTAAGCTGTATCTGATTTGGGCTGCGAACATGATTATGCTCTTTCGAGATTGAAACCGCTCAAATTGAACAATTCTTGGTGGCTGGGACCGCTGGGTTCTGATTATACGCCTGAACTGTGCACCGTCAACAATGAATTTGTCACGCTCGAAGCCACTTGTTCCATAAAGGCTTTCTTGAATCGGGACCTGATCCTCTCAAACCTTAGTATCGCCGCCAGCCAGGGGAGGTAGCTTTCTCGTTGGCCAATCAGCGAATGCTATAGCGAGTACCCGCGTGCTCAGGGTCCCCTAAGAATGTTGGTAACACATCTACTTGTTGAATTGAACGCCATTGGTTGTGGCCAAGTCGACGCCCGCGTTAATATCTCATGTGATTCTGTCAATTGAAAGTAGGATGGACTCTGGTCCTCTCCAATTCGATCCCATGCGCGATTTAATGAGCGCTCCCCGCATTTGGGGTATGGGGTGTTACACCTTGGCGAACGCGATTTCAACTCGGGACCCAATATTAGAGAATTCTGTCTCGCTAACTAAACCCATTACCTAGCACACAGTGTCCGTTTCAATCCAGGTGATCTCTCAACCACAAGCATGGAAGTCATGTTGCCCGTAGATCCGCCTTGGCCACCTTCTACCAGGGCTTGGACTTCCCCTTCTTCAGTTCTTTGATAGCTCGTGAAATCCTAATGAACTGCCCGAACTGAATGCATCCGCTGATATAAAACGAGCATCCCATCCTCCAATTGCCTTGTATCTTCGAGACACTTCACAGAGCATTGGAGTTTGGAGATGTTCGCTCGCCTTGCCGTCGCCGCCTTGGCCATCGTTGGCGCACTTGCTGCCCCTCTCCTCGAGGAGCGAGCTAAATGCGCTGATGTCACTGTCTACTTTGCCCGTGGAACGACAGAGATCGGCACTCTTGGTCTCGTCGCTGGTCCTCCCTTTGATCTTGCTTTGAGGCATGCACTAGGAGGTCGTAGTCTCGAGTTCGTGGGTGTGCCATACCCCGCCTTGATTATAGGCTATCTGGCGGGAGGAGATCCAGGAGGAGCAAGGACGATGGCAAAATATGTTACAGATAAGGCGAATTCGTGTCCTAATACAAAGATATTCATTTCAGGATACAGGTAAGCGACACGATTCCTCATCTCATTTTTTCAGATGTTGACTTGTCCTCGCTAGTCAAGGAGCCCAAGTCACACACTTAGCAGCAGGTCAACTTTCACCTGATGTACGAGCCCGAGTCCTCGGTGCAGTCGTCTTTGGCGATCCGAAGCGAGGCCAACCTTTCCCCAGCCCAATTGCTTCCAAGACTTTCTGTAATCTACTAGACAACATTTGTGACGGAGGAATCATAGTTGGGCCCACCCATCTCACTTATGGCCTTGTATGTTCCAAAGTTTCTCTAGGAGGTCCCCGTACTCAGAGCTTTCTAGGATGCACCTGCAGCAGCTTCTTTCGTCGTCTCAAGACTTCGGTAACCATGCAGAGGGATGGAAGTCGCCTTTACTTCAAGGCGTGCGTATTTATTCGAAAAGTGGGTAACGTAGGGCAAAAATGTATCATATTGGTGGGAGTAGGCTCGAACCTGGAAGAATTTCCACCAGGAAACTTCTTAACAGCAAATAAATTTGATGGAACCGTTTTCAGTTATAAATATGCTTTTACGACGATATCATAGCGGCCCGGGTCGAGGAAACCAACTTTCAGCCAATACTGTGCCCATTGCTCGGCATCTCGCTTGGTGACTGGTTTCGCCGCCCGAAGAGTTGGACTGACATTGAATGCACGGGTAATGTCCATGGTGCCATAAGGGAAGTGTTCGTGCTTCCGAGCGGGAGTATTCTCTAGAGGCTTGTTGGTAGCTTGTAAGAATTGATAGACATGCCTCAACCTAATGGCGGGCTATAGCGCTATATCAGAGCCTGAACGAGGATCCGGAGACAAGCTACCACAGGTTTTTTTATCTCGGCTGGTGGAATGGATGCAGCTCGTTCCACGAGAAGTCTGTTCCACTCCCCAATATGGATCACAGGAAGCTTTTTATTGCGAGGGAGGATGTATTGGGGAGCATGGACACAAACTTCCCACTCGAAAGTGTGAGCATGACGAAGATTGAGGACCGATGGCAGGGTTTCATCGGTAAGGGTAACATCCCGCATAAAACCAGCAGCGATGTCGAGGGGAGGGAAGGCAAGTTTCTGCTGAGAGTATCAGTACAAACCCCCGGGAACGAAAATTCGAAAACCGTACACCGACAAGGTTGGGAATTGCCCCCAATGCGAGGGATTCCCTAAGCATCAAAGGAACCTATTCTGATGTGGACCAAGCACCATCGGAGACGCGTCCACAGAGCTGGCCGATTCTAACGGAACATGCATTCAAGCCACTGCGAGCAACGATCTGGGGAAATGTTAGACGCTAGGCTCGAGTGCGGATAGAGAAAGGGCGTATATGTTCTGCTACAAATTTACTCCCTCCGTAGCCCATGCCAAATGCAAAGTCCGGGCTATCAAGAACATCTTCTGGCATAGGCTCATTCTGGACACAGAAAGTTGACCAGGATTGACCAGCGGCGAACGACGAGACGAATAAGAACCGCAGAGTTTGACTATTCTGTGCGCGTCGACCGAAGTTGATCAAGTTGTACAAGCCCAGTAATGAGGACTTGTATTGCGCCAAAGATCGGGTGAATTTTGTGGGCCATGCGTTGTGCAAGATGGTCGTGGTACTCCTGAGAAGCTACACGGAAAGGCAGCAAAAAAACCGATCAGCCAAAGTGATTGTCTCGACCACATCAAACGCGATCAGGTGGGGGCGGACACGAACCTCGTCGAATGTCGCATTATCCAGCCCAAAATCTGGTTTGGTCACGTCGCCGTCAATGTAGGCAATCTTTCCGTTTTGAAGGAGTCGAACATCAAGGCCCTTCTCGAGGAAACGTCGTTTGACCCGATCGGGGGAAGGACCTTGGTACGAAACGCGATTGAGAGCGTAGATTCGGGAAACCTTTTCGTCAGCCAGAAGTTGGGCCAGGATATCGGATCCCAAGTGTCCAGTAGCCCCAGTGAAGAGTAAGATGTTGTTGGAGGGCAAGGCTGGCACCGTACATCCACTGGTAGGCTTCGGAAAAGCTTGAAGAATGCTATATTCCTCGATTAGCTCTTGGATGCGTAGCCGATGGTCAGCCATGACAGCTTCGAGAGACGGCCTCTCGTGGTTGGGAGAGATCGGGGGCTGAGGTGCAGACTTTGAAGACATTTGTGGTGACTTTCCACGTCAAATAGACCTGCTTTTATGGGGTTCTTCGAGTGCGTCGGACCACTGGATTAACATCACGAGAACAACAAGCCCGGTTTTCGCGCCCAGGACACCCAAATACCTTGCTAGTGCTATAGGGGCAGTGAGATTCACATTCGCACCTCGTGGATTGATCCTCGGGGGGCCCCTGCGGATTATTCTCCCGGCACGTCATTTATGCAATGTTCGGGGGCCTTGTGCTCTTGCCATCCATTTCTGAGCAAAAATTCACTGAGATAGGGATTTGCCTTTCTCCGCAGTAGGGAAGTGTAGGCCGTAGGCCGTTGTGAGAGAGGTTATCGGGAAAACCAAAGTGGCTTGTCCTCGCAAATTATCCCGTTACTCGAGATGTTAGTGCAGCCCTATTCTTGCACTGCCTCTAGCCAAGACTTGCAGGTAACAAAGGTGGTGAACTGTCATGAATAGTGTTTTTTGTTTCTTCTTTGGTATCACCTTCGCTGGCCCAAGTATGGTCGGAGAGGTGCACCGTGACGCAAGCAATACGTACGTCCTGGAGCATCTAATGAATCCCCCTCTGATCTTCAAGAATCACCTGTGTCACGTCTTCCACTGGCAGGACAAGAAAGAAGGCACACTGGCAGCTAGGCGTTGAGCTAGGCTTTTCAGGTACTTGGGTGGGTTTCCAGGGGTATCCGCAGCACTTTCGAGTATTATTATTGCCCTATGGCTAGAAACTGCTGGCAGAAAACGAAATCCAGAGTGAAGTCTTCCACAATGAACGTTTGAACTTGCAAGGGCCACAGCTTGCCCAGTCAAGTCGAGGCAAATGCCGACACGTTCGGAATTGCAATTCAGCCTGCTTATGTCAGCCGATTTAGAGTTTACTGCACAGCCTCCCGTCAATGACTCTGGCAAGCAGTCATCTCCACCGAATGTCTGCCATTCGTGGGTCTAGCTCCGACATGCGTCCAAAAATGACTGCATTTGCAATGTTCGCCCAGAAAACTGCTTTTGACGAGAACCCACCATGAGTACCCCAGGAAGTACTGGAACTAGAGGGAATAGAGGAGACGGAAGAGGTCGCGGAAGAGGCCGCGCATGGCCTCAAGGCCGAGGTCAAGGTCAAGATCGAGGTCAAGGACGCGGAAGGGGTTCTCCTGCACCATTTTCACCGCCAGTTGAAGGGAGAGGAGGTTTCAGAGGCAGAGGCGTCAGAGGTAGTGACACCGGCGGCCCTGCTGGAGGAAGTCGAGGATTCAGAGGCGGCTTCTCTCGAGGAGCACCTGGTCATGGCCCAGGTGGTCCAGTGCCATCTCTACCCCAAGATATTGGCCCGGTAACCATTCCTCCCCGTCTGAGCGATCAAAGTCTGCAAGACCTCATTCACCGCTTTCGCTCTGCGTCTGTGACTTCGGGACCTAAGCGACCTCTTCGTCCTGGCTATGGGACAAAAGGGACAGCCATTAAAGTTCAGGCTAATTTCTTCCCGATCAAACTCCCCAAAGGACCGTTCTTCGACTATGCCGTTACAATGACCCCCAAGCCCCGCAGCGCATGGGAGCGGAAGCAAATATTCAAATCACTGGTCGTCAGCCAAGAAATGGTGCAATATCGTCCCCATATTGCCCATGACAATACCCAGCGACTCGTATCCGCGAGAGCTCTCCCGGAGGGTCTGACCATCAATATCCCGTTTCACGAGGATGAAGATGAGCCAACGGTGAAGTCGACAATGTACACAATTTCGATTGCCAAAACCGAAACGGGTGAACTTGATCTCAACCTGATTAAAGAGTAGGTTCTCGCTGTCCTTACGTCCTCGAGCACATTGTTGACAGGCTTCCTTTCCTCTTAGCTTCATAGCTGGAAAGCCAGAAGTCCGGGAGAAAGATATGCAGCCGTTAGTGGGGGCTCTCGATCTCATCCTTCAACAACATGCTAGTCAGGAAGGGTTCCGCGTAGGAAAGAACAGATTCTTCATTCCCTCAAAAGCAGAGCGATATTCCCTCGGGCCTGGAATAGAAGCCTTCCAAGGCTTCTATCTCTCTGTACGCCCCGCCTACAAGGAGTTGCTGGTGAATGTGTAAGTATCCATATAATCATCAGGAAGCTGTACTGATTGCCCAACAGCAACGTTGCTGTGACGGCGTTCTTTCAGCCTGGAAATTTGGCAGATGCGTTGAAAACCTTTGGCTTACGCTCCAGCGGAGCAAGCCTCACCTTGCCAGACGGGTTTGGGGAAAGGATCAAGATAACAGTGAAGACGCGCCACCTAGGTCATCGCAAAAAGATCAAGAGCATTGCGACGACATCTGCTCGTAGGACCAAATTTCTAAATCATGAGGGCAAACCGACCACTGTTGAGGATCACTTCCGAAAAGGTATACTTCTCCTATTTTTCCCACAAGTTTCTGGTCAACTCATTCAAATCTTAGCACACAACATCACACTTAGACATCCAGACGATGTTCCAGTCGTTGACCTGTCCGGCCCTAACAGCCAGAACCCCCAATGGGTACCCGCGGAGCTCTGCGACATTCCTCCCGGCCAACCACTCTTCGATCTCAGCGAGAGCCATACCGCTCAGATGATTCGATTCGCATGCAACCCACCTGGAACAAACCGAAATTCTATCCTCAACAAAGGATTGCCCTCTCTCGGTTTAGCCCCTCGCCTCCCCCCAATCGACGGGTTTGGTGTCGAGGTTGTCAACGAATTCTCCACCGTCCCAGCGAGGGAGTTAGCCCCACCTGCCGTGACATACAGCCCGGCGCGTCCGGCGCGGGTAAACGAAGCAAGCTGGAATTTTATGGGGGAGAGATTTCATAAAGGCGCTTCCGTGACTAGCTGGTGGGTCGTGGTGGTGTTGGATAGCCGAGGGAGATCGACGGGGATTCAGGATCCCAGGATACGCGACCTCGTCACCGAGTTTGCACTGAAGTGCAGGAATAGCGGGATGAACATAAGTTCGACGGGAGCTGGGAGTCCGGAGTATATGGAAATTTCGTTACCCCGGCAGGGGAGGGACCAGAGGGATAGGAAGAATGCTGTTGAGTTGGTCAGGAATCGTTTCCGGGATAAGTTGCCCATTGGAGGGAGAAAGCCTTCGTTCGCCCTGGTTTTACTGGAGAACAAGGATTCTCATATTTACCCTGCCATCAAGGTTTGCACATTGTTCATCCTCTGCACCATCCAGATTCTGAAAGTCGATCATATAGCGTATTGGTGATGTCGAGCTTGGCCTGCAAACGGTGCATATCCTTCTCGACAAGCTTTTCTCCAATAGAAGGCACGACCAGTACTACTCCAACGTAGCGCTTAAGGTCAACACTAAATTGGGTGGAATCAACCACAAGGTTCGTTGCTCGTCCAGAACTCCTTCAGTGTCGCCAATCCTGATACATCTCGCACTTAGTTGGATGCTCTGGCGATGGCTTGGCTCAGGAAGAAGCCAACCATGATGGTTGGGATCGACGTCACACATCCTGGAGTCAGAGCCAAATACGGTTCTCCTTCGATCGCGGCTGTTGTAGCCAATTCCGACGATGACTTCGTCCAATTTCCTGGGAGTATCAGGATTCAAGAAGGTAGAAAGGAGGTTCGTTCTATTTTCTACTGTGTTCTTTCCTTCGCATTTCTGACGTGATATTGGTGTCAGATGGTGCTTCAACTCAAGGAGATGATGATTGAACGACTACAGGCTTACGAACGGAAGAATAAGAAACTTCCTGAGCGTGTTTTCGTCTTCCGTGATGGCGTTTCTGAGGTATGCTCGATTTATACAGTGTTCCCTCGTTCATAGAGTGACTGAATGTCTAACTCAGGGTCAATTCAACGAAGTCAACAGAGAGGAACTACCTCAAATTTTGGAAGCGTTTGCTTCCTTTCCCTCAAAACCCGGGAAACCAGCATATGGTCCCAAACTTTCCATCGTGATCTGTGGCAAGAGGCACCACGCACGGTATGTATACTCTCCCCCGCATTGTCGCGATCGCTGATGCGTTGCTTCCAAAGCTTCTACCCAACCAGCTCGCAGAACGCTACCAGGAACGGCAATACCAGACCTGGCACTGTCGTTGATCAAGGTGTCACTGCAGTGTAAGTCTACCTCCAGCGTCCCTAAAATCGAAATTC
This sequence comes from Clitopilus passeckerianus, assembly GCA_944990035.1. NCBI lineage: Eukaryota > Fungi > Basidiomycota > Agaricomycetes > Agaricales > Entolomataceae > Clitopilus > Clitopilus passeckerianus. The sequence goes on along the minus strand of CALYLX010000158.1, from coordinate 145,992 downwards.
TGATTGAGTTCCACAGGTTTGATTTCGACTTCTACCTCCAAGCACACGCGGGTATCCAAGGCCACGTCAAAGCAACGCACTACACCGTTATCTACGACGAAAACGCTTTCGGCGCAGACGAGATTCAGCAGGGGACACACCACGCCAGTTACATGTACGCTCGAGCTAGCAAGGCTGTGAGCTTGATACCCCCTGCCTACTACGCCGATCTGGCGTGTGAACGTGGCCGGTGCTATTTGAATGAGTTTTTGTCGTTTGAAGATCCTGAGAAGAATAAGGGGAAGGGGAAGGGGAAAGATAGGGGAAGGGATGCGGAGAAGGAGAGGGTTTTTGGTTTGGCTGAGAAGTATTGGGGTCAAGGGGTAGGTTCTTTCCTTTCTTCAGTTGCATCCCAGAACTGACATAAAACTTTCTCCGCAGTTGCATCCCGATATGAAGGATACCATGTTTTATATTTGAAGTATCTTTTCACTTCTTGGCGACACGGGGCCAGGCACGTTGCCTACCGCTATCATTCTTTCCATTACAATGTATCATAGACCCCTATTCTCTTGTCCTATTACCGCCTACGTTTGTATATATAGAATGGAAGAACATTGAAATGTCAATATGACATCCTGAAATAGAGTCACCGTGTGAGAATGTCCGCCTAGAACAACGCGTGCAGTAGCCCTCTATCACAGGCTCCCTCATGGTCATTTGGCAAAGCTTCCGAGCCACAAAACGCTACCAGCGTTCCCCCGCTTTGCCTCTTGCACCCTCTCTCCTCAGCTTGGGGCCAGGTTAAAGAAGCGTCTGGAAGGTCGCAACATAGCGAGGTACCCGACGGCTAATTGGTGCTGAGGTACGTCCTAAAGCTTTCTTTGTTATCGGACTTCAAGTTTGGACTTACGCTGCGCTTTCTCCAGCGGCATTCGAGCTTGCTCGTGCTCATATTGTACCGGCAGCGTTCTACTGGAAAGCAGGGATCCCAGAAGGAACCCCTTGCTACCCTGAACACGCTTTCACGAAAGCTGCATAACAAGCAGGCAGTTTTTAGACCGAGAAGATTCATACACTCGCAACTTCCAATCCTTGACCAACGGACGACAAACTGGATCCCTTTACCTCCCCAGATTTACTGCCGACGCCGACGGACGACCCTCCCGCGTACACCCCAACGCCAGAGCCAGGCCCAAGCATAACCTTACCTGGCCATCCTATAGCCCCAACCACCACCAACAACAACACAAGGACCAGAAGCTCAACTATCGGCACCACCAACGTTCCCAGATCCCAATCTTCACCACTACTTCAACAGGAGTTCTCCTCCATACACCAAAGGATACCAAATGCCCGAAGTGACAGCGATACAGACGATTCCGAGAGTTGTGATACGGACGATGTTGGGCCACCGGCGTTTGCTGCTAGGGCTCGGAACAGGCCCAGTTCGAGTGGAAATTTGCGCTCGATGGCGGGGTTGTCGATGACGGGCATGTCGAGTGGGTTCAGAGGGAGCTCAAGGTTCGGGACTGGGCCTGCAACTGGTTTGTCGAGGAGGGCAAGGGAACAGCCAAAGCCTATATCCACAACTCCCGGGACGTTAGGAGCTGGGGAGACTGAGACCGAACTTGATGAGCCTGTAGGCAGTTTTTTTCTCCTGTTATGCAGGGCACAGATGTACTGATTCGTTCTTCAGCCTAGACATCTACCAACCTCAAGGATTCACCCGAGCTCAGACCCTCTTCTTTCACTGAACGCACTCGAACGAATAACGCCCTACCTGTTTGAATTCTCGCGGCTTCTCGCCGTCGTCCCTGCTGTGCTTGGAACATTGGTTCATCTATACCACCTATACAGCCCACCACCTCCACTATCAGGAGGCATTGGCCGAAAAGCACCAGAACGAGTCGACTATGCTATCTCTGCTCTCTGGGTTCGTATACGTCCTCCCTCCACCATAACCTCCCATTCTGACCTTGCTTCCGCGCCAACAGGCAATCCTAACAGGCTACCAATGCCTCTACATGACCACCGGCCTCCTCGTCCGCTGGCGAGTCTACTACCCACCCTTCGCCACCCTCATCCGCCTCCTCGCACTCCAAGGCATCTGCTGGCCCGCAACACAAATAACATGCACCATCCTCGACTCCGAAAAACGGCCAGTTATCACCTGGGCTGCGATCGGGACGTGTACGTGCATTAGCAGAAGCGTGCAGATTTGGGTGACGAGTAATCTATGGTGGGAGACGAGGGATGCTGCTGGCAGCAGTAATGGTGGAACAGATCATGAATCTGCTCCGAACGAGAATAGTCGGCGGGGCCGCTGGAGGAGGTGGACGGGTGGGACGTGGGGTGGAAGGAGGTGGGATTGGCATGAAGTTAGCAGGAAGTGTGTTCTCCCTGCTGGGATTGTGTATTTCATCATGGCGTGGGCGGAACAGTTGAGGAGGGAGTTTGAGAATGGTTGATAGAATGGAGGTACTTGGGGTTCTTGTTTGTTGTTTCCTTCCTTTTCATGGCGGATTTGATACATGTGGTTCGTTCTTTACTGCTTCATTTATGCGTTAAATGCGATTTTTGACACTTCTATTCCATGGCCCTTCTAAGCTAATTGTCCTGTCAAATTTTACAGAAAGGCTCAAGTCTCAGTGGCAGTGCAAGTAACATTGTGTTCTTGCATAATGAGTACGGAGTCCTCGCTGCGTCGATTTCAAAGCTCTTAGGGCGATCCCCGCCGATCTTGTCCCTTGTTTCAACCTTGTCCAGAAATCCGAACACATCACCTCGTTGATACTGGGAGTCCTCTACTCCTAAGCTCCCCCACGTGTTCATATTCGCTTCGCGTTATGCATTTATGGACTAGTGTACCTGCACATTACCGATATATATCGCAGGCAATCGATGGGAACTCGCCCACGCTCTCACTCGTCATTCCTCGGTAGTCGTGCCCAACGACGCTGGGATCAGTGACTCTGATGTCCTCTGGGCCTCTGTCGCCTGCAGTGACCGAAGCGGTCCAACAATATGCGTCTTTGGGTATACCCATCAATGTCTTCCTTTTTGGCATCATACCAGCGCTGTATTGGGGTGAGCCATAACGAGACACTAGCGTGCAATAGCGACTGACGTCCCTCCCATCCTAGGAATGGGCATCCCACTATTCGTCTACGCAGTCGTTGTTCTGAGGTATGTTATAGATTCTCGCATCTTCAGTTGGAGCTTTCATCCACTCTCTCATGCGATCTTTCACCTACAGGCGCCGTGGTTTCAAGACCAGTGGATCAAAAATCACAGCAATATCGGGGCTGACGGGATTCATTCTAATGACTGTTATAGCTACTAGCGGTATCCGACCCGTACATCTCAATGTTGCGCTACCTCGCCTCCTAGTCACACCAGGGGTTGGAGCTGCAGACGCCGTAAACAAGGCTCAAAGTATTGCAACACCGATTAAAGAATTAGCCGTGGCTCTTCTGGTGCGTGCACCCGTGTCAACCTTGAAAGCAGACATGACTGAGCCCCAGCGGCAGGTGTACCAAAGCGATGCTATCGTCATTTGGAGAGCGTCCAAGCTTTTGAGCGACCGCCGCGGGATGATATTTACGCTTTCGCTATATTGGACTGGTGGACTAGGTAAGACTGGTGACTTAACGTCATGACAAGTCTAAAGGGACCTCTCCTGTCATAGTTTGCTATATCCTCAAGGTTGTGTACATGAGCGGTTGGAATCGATATATGACCTACAATCTGAAGACGCACGCTATTCCAGTAAAACTAGGATGGCCTGCTCGCTATATCTCCTTGTTCGTCAACTTGATAGCCACTGAGATGATCGATGATGTGCCATAGAATATGGTAAGTAGCGTAATGCGGCCACGCAGACTCTCCCTTCATGGTGAAAAATTCATTTAGAATACATTCGTATAGGAAGCATAGCAGGCGTACGCGCGCTATCAGCATGCGCAAGCTAAGTGGAAAGACATTAGCCATGCTTGTGGAAACCGGCGGATTTCTTTGCATGTTACAGGTGCATTTTGCGTGCTGTCCTTACACGAGAGAGATAGAACTGTCATCTTGACAGATAATCGACCGGCTGTTGGACCTGCTTGGCCCTCTGGGAGTCATTCCATTGATTGTCTCTGCCAGACTCGTTGCAGAGACGGTCAACCAAGGAGTGAATGCCTTCTGCGTGAGTTTTCCTACCTAAAAGCTCTGCCTCCCATTATTCATGTTGTCTCAGGTTGTCTATCCCGTGTTGATCATTATGCTTATCGAATGCAACAAGACGCTTGAGGAGACTTTCGATCTGGGAACTATGCCTCGAGCGACCAACGCCAACGTTTCAGCCGTAGAGGTAGCCAGAGATCGCCCCTAGGACATGGCCAGCATGGAGAAACATCAACTCGGCTTCCTTCCCAGTTCACGCCTGCAATCTTCAATGGCGATGTAAAATAGTCTCCTTCTGGAAAGCGCTTTTCCGTTGTTTATTTTGTTTAGGCTGTCTGTCCCGTGCTAATCATTATGCTTGTAAGACGGTCGAGGAGACTTTTGATCTGGGAACTATGCCTCCAGCAACCAAAGACAACCTTGCACCCGTAGGGGTCGCCAGAGATTGCCTGGAAAATCACTAATGTGACTTTCCTTTGCCTTCGACGATTAACGACGATGTAGAATTAGACTTGTATTTCTATCTCAATTCCCGGCCCTCCAAACAGGTGGGGTGTGTATTACCATGCTTATGTGCTATATCCTCGCCATCATGCAACCTCGCTTCCGAAACGGCCTCTCATTTCGAGTGATCACCGCGGATTTAGTTCTCCCTGAGGCCTAAGCGCGAAGCCCTGGACAATCCATTATGCTTCACTATTGTTTTCTTCCTCAGCACCTCAAACATACCGCCATCAACATCCCTCGTTTAGCTGCACTTCTTTCTCGCGGGTTCATATTCGCTTTACATTATGGGGTAGTGGACCCACAAACCTTCACTATATATCTCAATGCATCAATAATAAACCGCTCTCCGTATCTGCTCTGCATTGCTCTGTGATCGTCACCGACAGGCTATCTGAAAGTTAACTTCAAAGCTCTAGATCCTTTTGATATATTTGGAGCGCTTCAATATCTCCCTTGGTGTTGATTATGTCCTCTGGGCCTCTCTCATCTGAAAAAACCTCCGCTCTTCGGTACTATGCGTCCTACAGTTTTTCCGCCAACATCATTGTTTATGCTATTATACCGGCTCTGTATTACGGTGATCGAGCGGAGATCCCCTATATGTCTTGAAGCAGCTGCTAATATTTCGTCTAGGCATGACCATTCCGCTATTTATCTACGCGGCAGGCGTACTCAGGTAGGTCCCATGCCCTGCCTATCTTTCCTACTAGTCTTCATATTCTCGTATACACTAGGCGTCGCGGCTTCCAAACCAGTGGATCGAAATTTACAGCGACAGCTGGGCTGACTGGGTTTATGTTAATGACTGTACTAGCTTTCGAGGGTATTCCATTCGCGAATACGGTCCTTAAGCTACCTATAGCCCTAGCTACACCGGGAGCCCAAGGTGCAACTCGTATCAACGTGGCTCAAAGTATCGCATGGCCGGTCAAAGAAGCGGCTGTGGGTCTTTTAGTGAGTGCCTACATCAACCTTGAAATCAGATGCGATTGAATCTCATTGGCGTGGAAGGTGTTTCAAAGCGATGCTATCGTTATTTGGAGAGCGTCAAAGATCTTGATTGATCGACCAAAAATTATCTGGCTGCTTTGGCTGATCTGGGTCGGTGGCCTAGGTAAGAACTCATCTTGACTCCTTGACAAATTTGGGACTTTATATGTCGTAGTTTGCAATGTTCTCAAGGTTTTTTACATGAGTGGTTGGCATCACTTCTTGACCTTCAATTCTCCGAGCCATCCTTATGCGTTGACATTGGGGTGGCCTGCTCGCTACTTCTCATTATTGGTCAACATAATGGCCACTGGCATGATGTGCCATAGATTATGGTAAGTGACCAACCCATCGGCCCTCGCCTCCCTTCATAGGAGATGATCATCTTCGATAGGACGCACTGCAGGCGTACCCGAGCGATCAGCATGCGCAAGCTTGGTCAAAAGACATTGGCAATTCTGGTAGAAACCGGGGGATTTCTTTGCTTTCTACAGGTGTGATTTCTTGCGCTTTCTTCAGATGAGATAGAATTCTTATTCTGATAGATGATTGACCGGATCCTCGACGTGCTTCTTGTCTTGCAGGTCATTCCAGAGTTACTCTTTCCCAAATTCATAACGGAGCTTATAAACCAAGGAGTAACTGCCTTCTGCGTGAGTCTCCTCCCTAAAAGTGCTATTTTCCGTTGTTCATTTGGTTTCAGGCTGTCTATCCCGTGCTAATCGTTGTACTCGTCGAATGCAACAAGACGGTTGAGGAGACTTTTGATCTGGGAACTATACCTCAAGCGACCAAAGCCAACCCCTCACCCGTAGGAGGAGCCAGAGATCCGCCATAGGACATGTCCAGCGTGGAGAAACATCAATGTGGCTTTCTTCGCCGCTCACGCTTTAAACATCAAATGTCGATATAGCATTAGACTTGTAGCAATTTCGGCTTCTCGATTTGAATGCCCGAAGCTTTTGACACTTCCTATTCCCTGGCCTCAATGAAGGTCCGGATTGTAAACACGTTAAGTGGAATAAAAAATACATGGTGAATTACTGTACAGACTTCAATTACTCGGAACGAAATGTAGAACGTCACTCCCCTCTCCGTAGCCTTTATCCCAATCAAATTCGCTGCTATGGTTCTCGTCTCCAAAAGCTATGATCAGCTTCTCAGCCTCTGTCCCTCCATTGACGACAGGCCCAGCACTTTCGCGAGTCTTTCCCTTCGCGCCTTGACCGAAGATGTGAGATTCATCATTGGTTAGGAATGTGCCTTCATAGAATCCAAGATGGTCATTGACAAGATCAGAGCGATGAATTCAGAAGCGTTACATACCAATCCACCGGAACGTCAAGCTGATCCTTTCGCCGTTCATGAATTTCTCTTCTTCGGATTTGAGATTGAACGGGCGATTGTCGTGGTTGATTCCGTGCAGCCATTTCTTGTTCGTCTCCAGCCCCATGACAAACATTGAATTATGTGGCAGAGGGATACGTTGGGTCAAGCGGGCGACGGGCTCTGGTGCTCCTGCCGTCGACGTTCCTGTTCCACCGTCTGCAAGAGGAGCAGGTGCTTCCGAAGCAGGCGCAGAGGCAGAAGAGCCCTTAAGTTGATCCTTCTTGGTTCTTAGCGTCATGACTCGCTGTGCGCCGAGGCTGACATTGACGATGCTTGATCCCTTGATAACATCGACTGTTTTGTCAGAGTGTTCTGAAATGTAATCTGCACCAGAGCGGTAATGCTGAATCAGGACGTGGTTCACTGGATGCTTCAGAACCTGTCCGCCAAGTTAGGATGGTGTTTCAGTACTGATAAACGCGACTTGCCTTTTGTACGTGTTCTCTGATTACTGCAACTGTAGCAGAGAACGGGAGCAAACGAGGAGACTCGTCGGCTGGATGTCGATACAAAGGAAAGCTGTGGCCATTATTAGAGACAGCCTACGAGTCGGTTGTAGAGGCCTACCTTCCATCTTCCAGAACTTCGCCTTCCACTGCAACGCGTCTAGGGACCTCCCCGCCTCGATGCTTCATTACATTCCATCCAACCTCTTCTTTCAGCTTGTCGAACGCTACTTCACCCAGATCTTCCGGAAGAAAGCTCTGAACCAAGTAAGAGTCTCCTGCACCCAGAGAGTTTAAGTCCAGATCACGCTGTGCAGGCTTTGCACGCCTGGATCCAGGTGTGCCAGGCGATGGGGTATATTCCATGATGTATATGCAGTAGGTAGAGAGCTGAGAAGCAGATCGCTCAAGTTTTGGGACCCTCCAGACTTTATATATGAGTTGGAGCAGTTCCACCAAGTTCTAGATGAATATCGGACAGCCTTGAAAGTCCGCAAGCAACCGCTTTATATTTGGATGCAATTCAACGAGCTGATAGGCGCAACTGTGTCTCTGTCAAAAGGTCCACTGTCACGATTCTCGGAGGCTGTGATCTTTAACACCTTAGTTACTGTTAGGACTGGAGCGGAAACCATGCTTGCCTTCAGAATAAGTGGCAGAAAGGTAGAAACTGAGAAAGGCAGAGCGAGTCAGCTCAAATGGGTCACGGGTATCACGTGCTTGAGCTACGCGTCGCAACGCGTCGACACCTCCAAATTTTTGAGCACCATCGTGTATCCTACCTACAGTACGTCTTTCGATGGTTTTCAACGTTGTCCATCATCACACTGTGCCTCTTCACTCAAATTATGTGATTAACTTTGGATCAACTAGCAAAGTTAGGAAGCCCCTCTTTCTTCATGTAGATTTCCTGCGAGGTAACAGATCATGGCCAACTATTTATTGGAGTGCCCGAGTGGGAAAGGTGCGCGCTTTTCTCCTCGAAAGCGAACGGTTTGAAGGCTTCAACAAAACATTGGAGTATAAGTGCTCAATTATCCAGGTCGAAGTGATCGACCCCGGGATGTCTGAAAAGTATGAATAACATTGAACTGATTGATAACACAAGAACACATGTTGTAATGATATAAGTACGTAGATGAAGAGAATTAGAGGAACGTGCTTGAAGCGTAGTAGGACCAGTAGCCGCTCGTGAAGCAACTCCGGCATCAGGAGATCATAGCATAGCGTAAATGGGCAGTAAGGCAGGAAATGAACTAGGGCTGTGGGTAATATGTGACAGGGAGAATGTAACGTGCAATTAATTAGTCTTGGAGTCGTGAATGCATGTTTGAATGCTAAGCCGTAAGTGTAAGGTGGAGAAAACGAGGAGGTGTAAGTGTGAAAGCGTGAAGGTGAATGTACATGTGTCGCTAAAGGTTGCACTGAGAACATGATCGATGCAAGGGGGTCAAGAGATATCGGGATAGGGAACCAAAGGCTACCGAAGAAGAATCTCCGATGAAAACCAGAAGCAAGAGGTAGAAGAATAAAGTTATCCACAACAAGAAGAAAATGAAGAATCATACGTGATCATCATCATCGTATCCAAAGCGTGGTTTTCATGAAAACCATGGGGGGTCCTCATGTAGGTTCGCATAGCAACTTCATCACGTCTCACCATCTCATAAGGACGAGCAAGACATTAGAAGGGTCCCTGAGGCCGCCACCTCCCATCCATGTTCTGGCGATCAACCATCTGCATCAAGTCTCCCGCCATCCAGCTCTGGCTCTCCCCTCCGGCCAGACGACCATGCTCACCAGACTCACTAGTCTCGGTGATAGTAGCCGGGGCGGTAACAAAGGATTGCGCGGCGGTGCTGATATCCGGTGGGCTGCTTCCGGCGCTAGTGCCAGTGATAGTCTGTTCCTCTGACTCTACTGCGCTTGGACTGCGAAGGGTGCGGGGGCTGCGTGGGCTTTGAGGGACATTGATAGGGCTCGAAGGTGTCATCGGGGTCAAAGGCGGGGAGGAGAACATCTGCGATAGCGGTGATGCTGGCAAGATGGTAGAATCAAACGACCGGGATTTCCTCATGGTTGCACTCCTCCCTCGCAACGATCCCTGTCGACTGTGCGACTGAAGGTCTGCTGGCTCCTCCTCTACAACTCGACTTGGTAGGACAACAGGTCCCTTCCTGAGTGGGACCCCGAATGTATAGTTTTCCGTGGAGCTCTGTCCCGAGCCACTGGCACTCCTCGAATGCGAAGACTCATAAGGCGAATCTTCCTCCAACCTCGCCATACTCGAGTTTGCCCTGGACCTAATGATCGCCGATTGCACAAGCTCGATCGAGGAATGCGAAGCCTGGTTCATAGTCTGCATCAACGACTGGGTGCGGGACCTGACCGACTGGGAGATGGACTGCGCGAGGGAATTATGTCTGGACCTCGACGATGACGAATGCGAGTTCGAGCGCGAGTTTGAGCCAGAGCCAGATCGATAACCCGCTGATCCCGTAAAGCTGGGTCGGTTCCTCAACGAGTGTCGCGGACTCGAGCTCAACAACCCAACTCTATCCTCCCTCTCTGCCTCCTCTCCCTGGCTCTCCGCATGACTGTCCAGAGAGTGCACGGAATGCACATCCGGAGGGTATGAGACCAAATCATCTCCTTCCTCCGATCCAGGTTTTGAACCGTATGAGCCTTTAGTATACGCCCTTGGTCTCCCAGACGTAGTGGGGAACGCAATAGCCGCACCACCGTTAGAGTCAAGAGACGACACCGACGGAACAGTTCCAGCTCTCTGTCGTCCTCTTCCTTGATCCGCATGTGGATGTCTCGGCGGCATAGGAATAACACCAAACTCGCTCGCGCTGACTTGCGAAGCTCCACTAGTGGTCAAGCTCCTAGGCGAGTGAGAGTCTGAGCTTTCCCTGTTATGCGTCCCGGTCGAGCGGGTGTTCTGGGTTCCCTGGCTGAACTGCGATTTCCTGTGGCCGTGACGATGGCCAGAGCTGTTGTACGACGAGGGGATGATATGTGAGGGACCGGAGCTGGATTGAGAGCCGCCACGGTAGTGACCTGGGTGACGGAATCCGAAGGGGTAGCGGGAGGAGATAGGATGTCCTAGAGAGGACATGGATCCTGAGGTACGTCGGCCAGCTTGGGATGAGCTTTCTTCTTCCTCTTCCTCCTCCTCTTCTTCGTCTCCCTCCTCTTCACTATCATCCTCCGTGCTCCCGCTGCCACTCTTACTTCCACTGCCGGAACCGCTTCCACTTCCACTTTTACTCCCACTCCCACTTCGCGACCCGGTGCTCTCACTCTCACTACTCGAGCTTTTAGTCGCCGAGCTCGTCGTAGTCGTGCTCTTGCTAGTCACAGTCGCAGCACCCGCACTCCTTCTCCCAGGAGGCGACGGACTCTCAGGGAACGGCACCCTATCCGTACTCGCCACCTGCGCATTCGGGCCCTTGAACGGATACGGCAACAAGCTCGTCCCAGCCACCACCTCCCTCTCCTTCGAATTCTTCTTCACTACCTTCGGTATAACATCCCCCAAATCCACAGGTAGTTGATCATCCTCCGGACTAGGCGTCGAGAACAACTCGCCGGAAAGAACACCCCGACGAGCGGGTGGTGGTGCAGCCGGGAAGCCGACAGCAGCGAGGATACGATTAGCGTCGATATCCGTGAACTCGGGCTGCTCGCTGTCTTTGGAGGGCTCCTTCTGTCTGGACCACCTCAACGCCGAGTTCCTGTTGGTCATACAGAACTCAAAGGCATCTTGTATGCGTTCCCGTGTGCATTCTCTCCAACTCCATGGGATCTCTTCTTGGCTGTCGACCGAGGAGTCAGAGACGCCGGATACTGTGCGTCGGTGGAAGGATTGACGGTAGTAGGAACGTCTCTTCTCAGCTTCTTCTTCTTCCCACCTAAACCGAGGACCACAGAGGCCGCCGAAGGCTTGTTCCGAGAGAACCCAGAGTCCAAGCCTAGAGAAACAGAGGAAACGGGTGAGTATATGCGCATATAATCGACTCTAGACAAGGATAACTAACCAACTGAGCATAAGAACGAGAATCCTCCACCCGGTCCAAACGGCATTGGCAATGAGGACACCACGAGCGTAACTCGTAAGAGCCCCATTATCCCGGAAGAACGTGCCATCCCGCAGCTGGTAGGCCGAATTCGCGAAGAATCCGGAGTTTGCTTGCGGTGTTGAGAAGGAGAAGAGCAACGCTAAGCATAGGCCAGCACGAGGGAGCAGGAGGGCAACGGTTGGCACATTTTGCGAGTACCACCAGCAGGTCTCTGCAATGCCGTCTCGCATGGAGCCGCCGGAGGCCGGGAAGAATGCGGAGATGCGCGTGTGCAGGAGGAAGCAGAAGTGGTCGTAAGAACGCATGGCTGCGAGCTTGTATGCGGGGGAAGAGAGGTAGACTGGAAGTATTGAAGGGCGTTCTATAAGACAGGTAGGTTAGAAAAATGGGAGGTTGCGACGAAGGACGGGATGCTTACTGAGACGCCATCTTCGAATGAAACTGTACACAATCTCATACACCAATACGACGGCGAATAGCCAGGCGCCCCAGCAGGCAACATAGGCAGCTGTGCCTAGCGACCAGTTGCGCCCTGAACCTGGTGCACCGTTTGGTAGTGGGTTGGGATACTTTGATACTCTGCAACAAAAGCATTAGCATTTACAAACCCACGACAGAAGGCTGAGACATACTGAAATAATACAAATGCAGCATTAAAGTCGAAAAACGTCTGCAGCGGGATATGCGCAAACACAATTATAGGCCATAGGTAAAAATAAATCTTCGTCCACATAGATGGGCTCCGTAGAAGTTCCAGATGCAATCCTCTAGTTCGAAACTTTGGTTTCGGTCGCTGACCAGCAAGTGCAGCAGGCGAGAATCCAGCGCCTGACGCTCTAGACCAGACTCTGGGTCCAGCATTAGCGTTGGTGTTGTCCACCCTCGTCTGGTCGGTAGCTTCTCGTCTCTTCTCCTCGTTAGCGTAGGATTCTTGAAGTTGGACGATACGTATTGACCGTGGTGTGGGTTTACGCCCACCAAAAAATGGTGGTCGCGTTGACGAGGACGGGTCCTGTTCCGGTTGTTCGTTGGCAGCATCCAGGATGCCAGCAGTGGAATGCAGAGTCGACGGTGGTTGGGGTGGTTGAGGTCTCCGTGGTAGCCATGAAGGGTAACCTTCTGAAGAAGGTCTTGTTGGGCTTTCGTCGCCTGCTGAAGTTGCCCGAGCATCCTCTGGCGACGACCGTGGTTGTGGATCCCCCGACGATGAAGTTGAAGACTGCAGTCGGTGGTGTCTCGACATGAGTGGCGAATAAAAAGGCATTTCGAGTAGAAATATGAGGATTTAAATATAAGAACAAGAAAATAAAAGAACAATAGCGCGCGTCGCGAGGTTGATATGGGTTTTCTGAGTTTTCCCTGCGTGGAGGAAGAGGGCAAGCCTCTTGAAATGTCCTACACGAACAGACTAAGGAGCCTTAGGCAGTTGAACCGTTCAGGAATCTACGCCTCGTGTTCGATGATGACGGCGTAACGGGCAGGCAGCCTCGTGTAGTTGCCTTTACTGGGTGTAGAAGGCAGAAGACACCGAAAACTCGACAGACGCGCTGACTTTTTGACCAAACATTCCATGTTTGTTCCTGAACTTGAACCAATCCCCAAATTGGGCAGTCCGGATCAATTTACTTACCTTCATATGGAAACCCTAACCTTAATTATTGATGCCGTCAATGGAAGCTAATCGCGCCTGACAGCGAGCGCGTGGATGAAATGAGGAAGATGGGATTGAGTTCAAAAGAGGGTGGTACAAGGAAAGGAGAGGAGGATATATACAGTACAAGGAACGTGGATGATAGCGATGGTGGTGGTGGTAAGAGAAGGAAAAGAGGTTTTGTTGACATTACTATCAACGACCCCGGATGGTTGCCATGATCAGCACAAACGCATTTCCATTCAGATTCTCCTGCTTTCACATTGCCCGACAATGGTCAGGTGGTGCGGCGCAGTGGCCAAGCGAGGTAACAATGAACCCGATGGGCTTCGTGAGCGAATCATGTTGCTACTGCACTGTCGAAGGCGCCGCATCACCGAATGTGGGTAATCACCAACAGGATCAGATTCCCACTCGGCGGTGGAGCCTTTCACTTGCAATTCACTTGAATCTGCAAAGCGCCCATTGTCATGTCATAACTCGAAGCACAAGAAGACGCACAAAAGTCGCAAATTGCGTAGAAACGAAGAGGTATATGAATGTTTAGGCTCAGAAGTACGAGAACCATTACGATCGGACCCTTATATATATTTCCCTGGCCAAGTGTAATCGATACTAAGACAGAAAATTGTACGAAAAGCACACCAGATACCGTATCCTGGTCCTTAGAGCAGGTATTAAATGAATGCTACGGTATAAGTGATCCCTGGGCCTGGAGACGTACGTCACTGGCAGGCAAGCAAGGCGACTGCTATACTTTCAGAACTTTGATTGTCGACTTTTGTGCATAGTTATTTTGATAGCAGTTGCAATTCTTTTCTGCCGAGAACACCCACGGTAATTTGCTGAGCTCAAATAAATGTGGAATCAGAACCACCATTAGTAAATCATTGGCACTAACGCTTGTTGTCCTCGGAGCGAGATATCTCGGGAGTTGTACAAACTAACCACTAAAATTCGCGCAGACATCCTTCAGATCCACGCAACCAATTCAATGAGAACACAGTTCATTATTCGACTCGTGACTCTATATCGTGAACAAGTCGTGGGTATAAATCTAAATGAAATCTAATCCAATCTATATCCCCAAATCCCGAAAGATTCAACATTTTAGAGGTTGACGAGAGCATTGAGCTTGGCGGAGACGAGAAGGAGAACGTTGACCTTGATAAGGGCAACAACAGCGACCTTCAAGAGAGGGCCAAGGCAGACGAAGACGCCGTTCAAAAGTGCAACGAGGGAGACACTGCAGGAGGCATAAGTAATGAATATGGAATGTTAGCGTTCTTCATACCTAATCGCGGCGACGAGCTTGAGAACAACGTCGACGTTAACGCAGACAGCAAGGACAATCTTGAGGAGAGCACAGATAGACTAGAGCAAGATGAGTATGAGGCCATCGTTACTGCTTCAGAATACTCACAAGAATAGCTTCGATGATAACCTTGGCGCAAACGTTGATGGTGATGAGCTTGCCGTTCTGGAGAAGGAGAACATCGGCCTTGACACCAACGAATGCCTTGACGGCAACAACAGCGACGTCAATTTTGGCCTTGACCTCAGCCAAGATCTCAACGTAGGCATCGACGTTGATAGCACCGTTAACGGGCTGGATGGCATCTTAAAAATGAAGATTAGGCAAGGTTCAGTAACGAGAAAACCAATGCTTGAACTTACTGCACTTGCCAACAAGGGCATCAATATCGACCTTCAGGTCGACGAAAACATCGGGAACGGACTTGCATCCACCGTCGCAGCGGCGGTCTACGGAAACGACTGCAGCTTCAGTCTCGCGGAGACTGATGGTAAGATCGTGGTTGTTGGTAGCAGGTGCGGCAGCGGCGAAGCCAACAAGGGCAGCAGCGGCAAAAGTGAATATGGAGCGGAAAGAAGGCATTTTTGGTGAAGATGAGGTGTGAAGGCAGAAAACGACTTGGGTCGATAGAGTTGGTTGAGGTATCCGACCTTTCTTAAATATCCTTTCGCGTATTCTTCCTCGCCTCCTCCTGCCCACCGCAGACCACATTGGCGAGGATAACGAGAGGATGGTCCCTAGCCCCATCACCAAAAATTTCTTCGTTTAGCTTTGGAGGCGAATGCGCGCCCGAGTCACTCGATAGCTCTTTTACAGCCTCAATGACGGTGAAAATGATTCCAAGCACTGGCAGGGCACAGATACCAGATAAAAGAAGTCCCATCTGACTCTTTTGTCCGAGACTAAAACCAGCCTGGGCAACGCATTTGTTCACCTCGGGAACTTGGACGAGAAACCAAGCTAGCTCAGGGCTAGCTATACAGACCCAAGCCCAGAAGACTTCTCCTCCAAGCGGGACAGCTGGCATTGTTACAAGCCCTGTTCCGAGTCCTGTAGATAGCCAGACTCTGCAGCCTGCTTCTGTCGAGATCCTGGCCGTTTCGAAAGAAAACCAGGTCGTGTGGTAAGGCTAGCTTCAGTGATGAAGATCGCGAACAAATATCTACCAGTTTGTACATGTATATCTGGCCGAAAACAGTCGCCGTTCTGCCCGAGAGCGCAGTTGACAATGTTTGACTACCCGCCGACTTTGAATTTGACTATAATATTCATCGCACGACAAGGAGAGGTTGCCGACGCGCTGGATGCGCAAATGAAATGAACTTCTCCGGATCGAAGATCCGATGAACACATCAAACACCACCCGGACAGGCGAGTTCTCAGTTCATGCTCGAAGGCGCCAACCTCTCCGCAACGAGTGGTTAGGTAGTGCTTCGGCATTGTAGTGGATAGGTAGGTAGTTGACTGGTTGAAATATAAAAACTTCTTTTACACCCGAAAACGATGTTTATAATGATATATATTCTTTAACTGGGCTACTTAATTGCCAGTTCGGCCCTCGACAAACGTCGCAAAACGTCGGGACTGCCGGATCTCACAATAAAACCGTCCAGATGGTTCTGAATTGGGTGGGGGTCAACATTTCGGTAGTTAATGGGATCGTTGACATGACACTCTGCAGTTCCTGAGTATTGTGCTTTAGTCTGGTGCATCGAAAGGTAGTTACTAGCCCTGCATTGTTGATCAAAGACACTTTATGTAGACACATCTATGAGGTTCAAAGAGCCAAACTATACCTGAATCAACACTCAACGTTTTGTACCAGCACGACCAGACAAAAAGCTCCCCATTGTCTCCAGAGAGACCGTCGTACAATATTATAATAAGTCAGAAATGAAAGCTGTGATCTAGGAGAGCAAAAGATGAACCAAGAAAGGATATAGGCCACTTTACCCAACATCTCAGCAATGACAAAGACCGTGAAAAGATTCGAGCACAAGTTGGATGAGCTCGTATCATTCATTAGTCAAGAAGCTACGTGTAAACAGGTTGCGGGTATAATTCAAATGAACTCTAATCCAGTCTAAGGTCCCCAACTCCCGAAGTGTGCCATATCTTAGAGGTTTACGAGAGCGTCGAGCTTGACGGAAGCGAGGAGGGCGACGTTAACCTTGATAAGGGCAACGTCGATGTCAACCTGGACATCTCTCGGCCCCGCCTGACGGGCTGCAATGTTAACATCAGGATTGCTAGTGGTAGGTGCAGCAGCAGCCAAGCCAACGAGAGCGGCAGCAGCGAAGGTGAGGATAGAGCGGAAAGAAGGCATTTTTGGATGAAAAGGTTCGGGAGACGGAAAAGGACTCGATTCGATGAAGCCAAGTCGCGTATTCTTCTTCGCCTCCTCGTTCTCCACCGGTGACGGTCAGCAAGAGGCTGGTCGGTATGTCCCTGTCCCCATCACCAAAACTTCTTCATTCCGCCCGGGAGGCACATGTGAGCCCGAGTCATTCGCCGAGTTCAGAGGTTTGAAGGTTTTTGTTTTGACAAGGAACATAATCTTCGCTGCTCTAAGGAGTGATGCCACCTAGTCACGAAGCAGACGGCTGCAGACGGCAACAAAGACATAAAGGCAAAGGGATAGAGTCTTCGTTGATCTCAGGAACATGGGTGCGGGATGAAGCTGTCATTTGAAATGCTAGCCTTGCATTTGGAAAATTGCATTTGCTTCAGCGCCCACAGCCCACGTCATAGCCCTGTTCCAAGCCTTGGCCTATAGCCCAGCATATCCCCTCCAAAATACAGTATTACTGGCTTGTTCGAAAGAATTCGGATAATGAACCGTAGGCGTGGCCAAATGGTAAAGAGTTCAGCAGATATCATATGTATAGGCTCGTAAATATAGCGCCAAAAAAATGATTGCTCTTTGGCCCTCTTGGTCGGCTTTGCATTTGAAGATCGTGACTACCCTGATGAGTTCGATCAATATGTTGAGGTTTTGCCACAAAGGATCACCCGATTCAGTCTTGATTATTGTTGCGCAACCCTCTCCCCAAGATACGGGAACTTCACCGAAGGCCGACGGTGGGCGAGTTATCCTGCTCAAGCATCGGTGTAGGCAGGGTGTAGGCCACATACCGTATGCTGAGCTCGAAGGACAGTTTCGTACAGGTTTCGTAGCGCCATCGTACTGAGTAGAAACAACGCTTACCTCAGCCGCAAGCTTGAGTTCAAGCTGAGGGCAGGCAGATCACCTAAGCGGTCTCTATCACTTGAAGGGCTTTGGCCGCGAGAAAGAGGCCTATTGGATCCAGCTTTCGATATTGGAAGATTCGGAAAAGCCCTCTAGCCTTCAGTACTCAGTACTAAGTGACTCTTTTTCCTCTCTTTGTCACGCCTGCGACTCCGAGACTTAAGGCTGTTTTGGAGTGGATAATTACACTCAGAAAGGGTACTTCAGACACCTACAGCATCTGCCCCGCCTTTGATAGTGATGTGGGTATGGCAATATCGAGGGTCGCCACCAAGGAACGACGGGCCACGTGGTTCTCCCAGTTGAAGAAACACCAAGACTTTGCCTCTGCAACCCAGCCCTTTCATTTGTCGCACTTGCTCTTCGGCTCTCGAGAATCATTCTCCCTCGCAGCCCCACCAACACATTATTCCTTCCGAAAGACAGCATAAGCATCTCAAACCACAGCGGGGAGCCGATCAAAGTCCCCGTCGTGCTGACGTTACCTTGTCGAAAACCGAACTGAACGACAACAAGGAAGTAGAATACTCAAACCAGGAGAGCAACTTTCGGTCGCACGACTAGAAGGTGTGAGAGAGGCGGTGATGGTGTATAGACCCTCGTTTGGAAACACTGAACAATACCAAGGCCAACCCGTATCGTATATTGCCACCCCAGGCCAGATTTGCGTAATCGAATGATGGTCGGAAAGAATGTATTTTCCATACCCGGACTTGTTACAACCACCATTATGTCTAAAAATAAAGATTATAAGAGTATATTGCTTTTAGGTTGACGTCTCCGCCCTCTTCCTCAATGGTTCAACGAATTTCGCCAGCCTCCGCACTACTCTCCTCGCTCCGATCCCAACCCCAATTATCACTGCTACGTCCGCAGTCAGGACACCCAACACACCGAACATAAACCTCGGGGCGAAAACCTTCCACACCATCAAGTGTCGTCTCAAGATAGCAGCAGATAGGGAGCTGCCAAGAAGAAGCAGTGCGAAGTACGCCATATAGCCCAGCCCCGCGAGGGCACATTCTGCTTCAAGAACGGCATCGGGGTCGACTGGTGAAATGTCTTTGGGTTGGCTGATCTGCTTGCTGCTGGCCTTGTCCCGCTTCTGGCCAGCGGGCGTGGGTGCGATGGCAGGGGTTTGTAGCTCCGGGGCCTTGTTCCATAAAACGAGTAGTGGAACGCCAAGTCCGGCAATAAGCATAGGTCCAACGGAATTGAGAACCACTGTAAGTGGAGCCCAGGGATATACGACCGTCCGTGTAAGAATGAAGGCCGATTTCCATTGGATAGAGGAAATCGTTGCTTGATGTCCAGTGGTGAAGAATGCATGGAGGGCCAAGAGAGCCAGGGGTGTGAGCTCCGAAAGGCGAATGAGGGTAGGTGAAACTGGTTGGGGTTGATTTGACTGCGAGGGGGAGGTAATGACCGTGGAAGGACCAGAAAGAGCAGCAGCCAAAACAGCGTCATCAAACGACTGCTCGAGTGCTCTGAGGTCCCTGACACTGTCCAGGGCTTCGGCATAAGCGAGCATTGCAACTGCTGCGAGAACAAGCATGACTTGTCCCGTTAACTGGGCAGTCATGTACACCAACCCGAACGACAGCGTCCAGAAGAGGAGGTACGGGGAGCCATAGGCGTTGGCGAAACCTATGATGTTGAGTTTTCGCTTTCTAGCCGGTGTGATTGGGGTGGTCTTGGTTTCCTCGTCGAGCTTGCGCTTTCCAGCTGGTGTCGGGGCGTCCTTGCTCTCGTCATTCTGGACCTCCAAGCAGATTGGGATAAGATACCATGCTGCTGCACCAACGAGGAAGAGGGCAACGGCACCCCAAGACACCCATGTCCTCAAGGTTCTAACCCATCCGCCATCCACCATGACCTCTAGGAGACCTCCAACTCCACCTTCGCCACCTCCTCCGCTTCTAATTTCAACCCACTCGCCAATCCAACCCATGGACCCTGCGAGTAATGCAGGGGCGAGAACGAAGGGCAGTAAGAACCTTGCTATCCCTCCACCGGAACGAGTAACTCCCAAGAAACCTTTCGGAATGATGGTAGAGGGGAGTGCGATGGATAATATCGGGGCTAGAAGTACGGCGAACAACGGTGGGGACGATGAAGTCGATGTCACAGGTGCCAATGCTGTGGTGGCATTCGATCCCGCAACGGACGTTGCGGGTGCGGCACTGGCATAGAAAGTAACAGTACACATTCCACCCTGTTCCTCCCTACACACGGAGCTGTAGCTCATGGCCCGAACCAGCGCAACGGAGAGCAGGGAGAACCCGACTATGCGAACTTTTAGCCGTCGGGTGGTGTTCATGGGTGAAGGACCGTCACTGCTCGAACCCAGGCCACCCGATGAAGGTAGCTGCAGGTTTGGTGCGCGAAGAGCAGTCAGCAATGCCCATGGCAAAACTGCAGTGGCAAACAGGAAAGGAACAATCCTATCTTCCCAGAAAGTGAAGGAGTTCGAGAGGAAGGAGTGGGCGTGGAGGAGTGGGAGGATGAGTGGCGTAAGGTATGGGAGGAAGCTTATGATTTTCATCGTGGCCTTAAGAATTGACATTAAGAGGGAGGTGGATGTTTTTTTCGGGGATGCCTGCTTGACAGATGGGTTTGACGAGGCCAGTACAGAAAATGAAGCCATCGCGGACGAACCCATTGCAGCTCCGAAAAGGCTGAGGTCCAGCAAGTTCAAATCGCCACCAACGGCGAATCCAGCTCCCTGTAATCCTGTGATCACGAGGTGCGAAGCAAATCCAGCCACCGCTCCCCCAACTGCTCCAAGAAGCCCACCACTCTTCATCTCCTGGAGTCGTGCCCCAATTGCTGCGCCTTGGCCTGCTGCAGCAACGACACTGCGAAGTTGTATCCAGATGACGCCTGCTCCGGCAACAGCACCAAATGCGATAACTGACAAACCGAGCAACATCCTCGACTGGCTGAACTGTGCCCAGATTGCACGACAGGAGTTCAATGCTGCTCGGTTGAACGTATAATGCGAAGAGACGAAACTCTCCAATGCGTCCGTAGGGTTATCCTGATTTTTGACCTTCACTGAAGTTGGGTCATGGATGGCCTTCCAGGCGTGTTCCAGAGAACCCCAATACCCGTCAAGTTCACCGCCAGAAGAGGATGAACGGTAGGTATCGAGGTAGGTTTTGATTTGCTGGCTGTTCAGGGACAAAGCTCGTTCAAGAACAGTCGAAAGATTTGCGCTGCCTTTCGCGATGTCCTTTATCCTGTCAAGAACACCCGCCGCGGCTCCTTTTTGGTGATCATATCCTGGGGTCACGGAAGGATCCAAAGGGCGCCAGAACAATTCTGGTATAACAGTTCCGAGGTTGTTGTAAGGGATAGGGAGTCCGAGGAGGAGGGATAACGTTGGGACTAGGTCAATTTGCTGGACGCGACGATGAGGGACCGTTGATCCCGGGTAAGTCGTATACTCCAGGAAAGACTCGGGTAGCTTCCCAATGCTACTCTGGTGGCCATGCAACTTAGGTGCCGAGAGAGGGCGCGATTTGGAGTATAACCAAAGTGCTGCGCTGGTTTCGGGGACGCCGTCCCCGCCGTGATCTCCTGCATTGTCCATCCCGTGGTCACCCATGACGACGAGCAGGGTGCTGTCGTCTAAGAGGTCGACGACACGGCTAATAAGCTCGTCCATTTGCTGGAGCTTTGACCGCATGCTTGGGTGGTGAGGACTGACACGATGGCCAACATGGTCAACACCGAGACAATGGGCGACGATGAAGTCGAAAGGAGGCTTCTCGGTACCCTTGAGGGTTTGAAGTAAGGGGAGGAGATGTGTTGTGACACCATTGTCAACCGTGTGCAAGTCTTCAACGTTGAATGAATCGTATGGGAACGTCAGGTTCGCGACAAACGCGTCTGGGAACACGGACATCCATGTATCGTCTCCCATAAAAGCTGCCTGGTCACAAATGTCAGCGGGCAAATTAGATGCGAAAGTGACGATAAAACATACCTTTTTTCCAGCAAGGTTTACTTGCTTGATAATTGTGTCTTCTTCAATAGAAGATGCGCCGAAGTTACTTCCGATATCCACAAAAGTGGGCAATGAGCCAGTAGTAATGGCCTTTATCCTTTGCAGCGTAGCAGTTGGCGGGTCTGCATAGGAGTTGAAGATAAAGCTCCTATCAGGATATTTTCTTGTCAATTCTCTGGGCGTATTGAGAACATTGTGGTGGTATGACGAAGATGGCTCCGGCGGGTTCGGCGAAATAAAGTCAAATCGGAGAGCATCAATAATTAAAACCACAGCACGTTCATGAGTCGCTGGCAGTGGTTGTTGTGGCGCATTTGAGTGATTCGATAGCGATAGCCTGGTCAACAGAAAGCCACGAGTGAAGAGGTAAATGCCCGCAAGGTGAATCAGGCTCTGCCACACGACGACCCAGAACAGCATTGCATTTGCCTTACGTAAGGCGTTGAATCCTCACATCCCGAGGTCGGCTTCCCGGCCCGCCCACCCGCTGACTCTTAGCCACAAACCTCTGACGACAATGAGCCTTGTTTTGGGGAGCATTGAGCCTACAAATGTGCAAGAAACATGTCTTTTGGATGGTGGAGGCCATTCATATGAATAGAGACCCCAGCTCAGTACCCCATCGTCCCCGCCGGGTAGCACAGACCGAACAATCTGCTTGGCTTGCAATTCGGGAGCACAGATTCTTCTCAATCTTCGGGTTCGGACTAGCTGCGGCTCCTCTTCCTTTCCCACTACAAAGGCCAACACCCTTCAAACACACCCTATTGTATCCCCTCAAGAAAGCCGGCTATGTATCTTAGTGTAACAGTGGCTGCGCTTGCCTCCTGGCTTGCGTTCGGTGCATTGGCTCAGACCAGCAGTGACACACCAAAGGTACATGACCCCCACTTACTACGTGTGGAACATGATCTGATCCTCAAACATCTCCTGTATAGCAACTCTGTTGCCCTCAAGCAGTCCCGCAAGATTACATCGAAAATGCGGACCTCACAAGTTTGAAGGGTTCATCTCTGGACTCTGATAATAACTTGACTTGCTGGTAGGCCATTCCTCGGACATGCACATCTTGCTTCGGATTTGAACCGAGCCCCCAGGTACGAAGGCGTCGGCTTTCATGGACTCGAAGAACCATTCTGCAAATACGTAGGCTCACCTTTTCAGCCATTGCCTCGCTCATTTTTAACTGACGTTCCTTTTTCTACGTAGACTCCCGTACCCAGAAAGAGAATTGTCCACAGCAGTTATGTTACCATCCCTGCTGGTCGATCTCTTGGAGGTGGGGAACTAGGCTGCGATGGATTTGCACCTGAGAAAGAGGCTGGCAAGGGACCTTGCACTTCTGTAAGCCTCTCAATTTCCCCATATCGTGTCCACTCTGACACATACCTTCTTGATATCTCCAGAACGTCTGTTGCCCACCATCTTCACTAACTGGGACCCAACTACAAGACTCTAAACTCACTACTGCGAATGGGGACGATATCATTCGATGCTGGTGAGATTGCTATGACGAGTTATGGATTGCAAAGAACTAAATTTCAAGCAGGTATGACCCAGCTACGACGTGCGACTACGTACGTTCCCGCTACTATGCTGCTTGCCTGAGCTTACCCCGCCGTTCCAGGATCTAGATGGCGCAAATGTCGACAAAAACGCCATTGAAGCCTGCCCGCACCAGGCGCAAACGGGTTCAACATGTATCATCAAAACCTGAGAAATTTTACAAAGTCTCTAGGAGACTTTTGGAGAAATGGATTAAAGGGGACACTTGAGGCGCCTGCGCCAGCCCTCAACGAATTTTGATCACAAACTGACTTGGACGCGTTGGTCATATTGCTCTTTGCTTCTAAGGTACACTCGGGGTATACTAACTGTAGGTGCTCGTGGCGGCAAACTGTGATTTAATACTCCGTTCTGAAACACTCCTTCTTATGCGGCTCTACCGGCCTTCAACGAATTTCGGCAGGAAATTGACGTTGAATGTGTCATAAATAAGTCAGTTTTGTGTGGTCATTATGCTATCTAAGGTACACCGGTTGTATGGAAGATGTGATTAAGGGAACTTCGTGCAAGGAACCGCGCTGGTTGATAGGTATGTATGCGGCAAATTATGATTCAATACTCGGTCTTAAAGCATACCCTCTTGTGGCCACCTTCCATGCCCCAATGTATTTTTTGGTGTTCGATGCAGCACTTGTTTCACTTTAGCAGCGGAAGGCAACGAGGAATATGAAAAGTTCTCACATAGTGAGCAGTGCGACACCTCGAACAAGCTCTCAAACTCGTGTCCTTCTTTTGGCAGAAACCACATCGTGCTTGCTTCTTCCTTGCCGCTAACATGTCGGCGGCTATCTCCCTTCTTTTCAGCGAGTCCTCGAGGACTACCTTGAGTAGGCCTGCAGCCAAACCTAAGGGGAGAAGCTTGTAGCGTCGTGCCCATTTTTGAAGCCAGACGCCTAGACGAGTTCGTATAATTGAGGAAATGTGTTTCTCTTGCTCCTCGTCCTTGGAGGCCAGAACAAGAATAGCTATGAGCAGATTCATGAACTTCCAAGCCCTGTCCTTGCTTTCCCTGGAAGATAGCCGCGTGATCAACCCCTCGAATGCTTGGTCCCAGATCGGTGCAACAGCCAACAACCTTTCCGCTAACACTCCAGGCAAAACCTTCCTATTCGCGGCCGCAGGCGCACGTGAACGCAGATAAGTGTAGATGTAAGGATCGTCCATGAGTCTAATCAGAACAAGGCTGTATGCGTTGACCAGTAGCAGTTCGTCTCGAAAGTCGTGAGAGTACTTGGTCAGTGCCGCAGAAATATTTATGAATCTGTCGACGATGGCAGGGAGGTGTTTGGCAGCAAGTTCCGACATGAGTGCCCAACCGTCTTCTTTACGGTACGTCATTAACATGTTAGAGAACTGGAAGGTGGGTTCCCGATTAGCGTCGTGTGCCAAATCTGTTTGTCTTCCGCACCGTGTTGATGTAACACGCCATTCTTTCTTCCTCGGATAGGGCATTGCAATCGTCTCCTTCCGTAATCCCTAGAACAGAATCAGTAGGGCTAAGAAATGTTCTCTACATAATTTTACCCATTATCTTCACCAGAGCATCAGCTGGTGGCTCTGGAAAGTCTATATTCCACGTCTCGGCAATTTTCCTGACGAACTCTTGCACTGGGCCACTCGCGTTTCTAATTTCGCGATCCCGTTTGAAGTATAAATTGAGAAAAACTTTCCCGAGCATTCCTACACAGTGGAGTGGTTTTGTCCGAGTGGGCTATCGATAGATGAGGTGACAGGCAAAAAATCGAAGCTGCCCCGTACTATTTGGGTTCATGATCGGAGTTCGGATGATTCTAGCGCCCAGGTATTGCTCAGACGCGGAAGAAGGAAGCATCCGCATCTCTTGAGTATTCAGCGACTTACACGGATATAATATGCAGCCCTCGAAACGAGTTCCGTGCCTTACAGAAGATGGACGAATCAAAGTGTCGAGTGGACTTGATCACGGCACCGCCCACGCCCCACGGCCATGCAAAGGCGAGTGTATTTCCATTCACAGTTGATATATATGCGCGTAGGAATGGTCGAGAAGAGGATGAATGACAACAGGCCTATAGGAGATAATAGTATGTCCAAAAGAAATCGCTAGTAGATAGTCTCGATACAGCGATATCGGTGTCCTCCGTCGAGAGATCTTTCATTGGAGGGCGCATTCCAGTGTAGTCTTTGATGGTCGGGACAGCACTATTTTATGGATGGGCCGTAAGATGGGGCACCGACTATGTAGACAGATAAACAACTTACGTATTGGACTGTGCGACATCTATGCACAGGGTCATCTAAGTATCAGATAGGAGGCAATCGAATGGAACTTTTGCTGACCTGGAACAGACCTTCAAATCTTCCTTCTTATCGCAACCCTGCATAGCACAAGTGGTCCATGTCATGGCCCTTCTGGCGCTCAATACCTTCGAGTGAAAATTTGAGTCCTTCTGGAAAAATATGCAGAGAAGTGCCACCGCCGCTCTTCCAAGGAGCTCATACTCAGTCTTGATATATCGGGAACCCCACCTCCGAAGCCAAGGCGTGAGCCCAATTTTGATGAATGAAGGCAGAATCTTCTCTTGATCGTGAACCTTGAGAGCCGCGATCAAGGAGCTTGTGAGAACAGCGAGGTATTCCAAGATGATAGCCTTGTAGTCAGAGGCATAGAGATAGCCTTTTGGCGGATTATCTAAGTAGCGATCCCAGGTAGGTGCAAGTACGAACAACCTCAAACCAACCGCTTTGGGCAGCCTCTGGTTGTTTACAGCATCGGGCTTCTGCGAGCGCAAGTACTTGAAGTAATAGGGAGATTCCTGAGATAGACAGAGCGCACTTCCATACGCGTTATTTAAGAGAAGCCCAGCCTGTTGCACATCTGTCGGAGGTCCGCCATGAGACGCCATATCAAGAAACTTGTCGACGACGGCCGATAGATACCTGGCGGCGAATTCACAGGTAATAGTCTTTTCCTCTTCCCGAGTACAGCGTGATTTCATCACGCAGACCTACGTCTTGGGTAAGGCCATATTAGCCGACTGTGGAACTTTACGCACCAGCCGGTTGAAGTTCAATGTTCTGCCCACCTCATCCTCAGGTGCCGGGGAAGAGTTAAGTTCCGAAGTGATACCTGAAGCGGCGATTATTGATATTTTCTGGGTAAAATACATCTTCCTTCACCTAATGCTCCCGCTAAGTTGTCGGCATTGGGTTCTGGCAAGTCGAGGGTGGCCCATCTCGTAACATCTTCCTGAACGTCCTTGAGCGGTCACCCCTCTTAACTTCTTGTTCAAAATAACTGGAGATAAACGCGTTAACGGTCGCCATCCTCGCCTTAGTCTTAATGGCGGGACTTAGGTTTCGCGGTTGAAAGACATAAACTCGCAGATTCCTTACGGTGATCGTTTGATGCTTACAGTGCCTGCCCCAAACTGGGATCATGATCGGATTCGGATGCTTGGCCACGGCCGGGATTCGAGTCTGGAGACACGAGTTCTATCCATTTTTGGTTCTGCCTTAGCACAACTTTCGACATACAATGGGTGTCGAATTCAGAGAAGCAATCGCTACGTTTTCAACTTCTCGCGTCCAGGCTCAAGATAGAGTATGTGCTTGTACTCGTAGTTTAATTTACATGTGCCTCAGAACGAGGGCGAAGAGAATTCAGCAAAGATGGGCCTAGTATAATGAATAAATATTTTGTACGAAATGCGATCTCTAGTAGGTGGTCTCGAAACAGAGATGTCGGTGTCCGACCTCCTTATGTTCTTTATCAGAAGCTTTCCAATGTGCCTTTTGACGATCGGCGCAGCACTGTATCATACATGTATTGTCAGGTCGAGCGCCGCCTGAGCAGAGAGGCGGGCGACTTACATATTGAGCCGTACAACATCTGTTTTAAATGAGGCAATATACGTGTTAGAGAAAGAAAACCAGGTAAGAGACCTTTCGCTGACCTCAAACAGATTTTCAAGCCGTCGTTCTTCTCACAACCTTGCAAAGCGCAAGTGTCCCACGACATATTTTTTCTACAAGTCAACGTCAACCCCTGAAATTCAGGGCGCGTCTCAAAGAACATGCATCTAGGCGTCACCGCAATGTTCCCAAATCCATTTTCCTTTGTGTTCAAGTATCGGCGTCCCCATTTCAGAAGCCACGGTTTGAGACCAATCTTGAGATGTGTAGGCAGAATCTTTTCCTGATTTTGATCCTTGCTAGCAGCAACAAGCGCGGTTGTGATGATACAGAGGATCGCACATGTTAAACCTTTGTAGTCAGAAGAATAGAGATCGCCTTGGGGCGGCTTCTCGAGATAACGATCCCAGGTCGGTGCGAGCACGAGCTGCCTAGAAGCCATCGCCTTAGGAATCTTCCTGTTGTTTACGGCAGCAGGTTTCCGTGATTTCAAGTATTTGAAGAAATAACGAGACGACGAGCATTGAGAAAGAGCAGCCCCATATGCGTTATTCAAAAGAAGTTCCTGTTCGACTTCCTGCGAGTACTGGCCGACAAAGGGTGGGTTAAGAAACTTGTTGACGATAGCTGGCAGGTACCTGGCCGTGAGATCAGAAATAATAGCATCTTGCTGTTCTTTAGTACAGAAGGCGTTCATAATGCCGATCTATATTTTGAGTAAGGTTTTAGTAGTCATCCGGATTGAAACTATGCGTACCGATCCCCTGAAAGTAATCGTTCTGGACCACTCGTACTCAGCTTCATACTCCACCAGGGGAGGTTCGACAGAGAGACCTGCTTGAGAGTTAGGGCACCCATTGTCAGAGCAGAATAATTGAGATTTCACCTAGCTTTGCGGCAAAATCGTCGGCACTTGGTTCTCTCAAGTCAACCTTAGCCATTTTTGCGGCATTTTTAATGGCGTCCTTGAGTAATCTACCCCTTTTGACTTCTAGATCAAGGAAGGAACAATTTCGGAACGAGCGGGGTTCATTATATTCGAGGTTTTGTTGGCGAGATTAAGGGTTTCCCAGTAGAGAACGACAGCATACATTTTGGGCACTGACAGACACAAGCTTCGCCTTCTGTTCTCAAGCCTTCAACCGGCTTCTGGCCTTGTCGGCAAGAGCTACCTTCCAGTGTTTTTCTCATGAACACTGGATCCTGCGTCGCGGAAACATCAGCTGGGTGGCATACATGACTGGTTCTATGACTAACCCTTGGCCCTTGGAACGTGCTAGAGTCATTTCAGCGAACGGCATCGCCATCCAATACCACCTGGAGGAAGGTGCACAGTGTCTAAATCTCTATGGCCCGAGTTTTAGCCTTTTCTGCGTCCAGCCCGTTTTTTTTTTGACTCGACTATCCAGGTTCCTGAAAGAGTTCTGCGTGTCCGGATTGCCTGGGAATCCAAGTTTGTGGTCCTGTGCAGCTTCTGAAGGTCCCCTTCTCCTTATCTAGAACTGTGCCAACTCAGCAGCCGGAGAGCTTTTTGTCTAGTATCACATGTACGAGCCCCCCGTCATATGTATAGCGCAGCGACGTTCTAGAGCGATTCTAGCACCATTGGGCTCTCCATAGTAGGGACTGATGGCAGATATACGGAGCTCTGGCAAGCTAGGACCAGGATACTTGACTCTGTGGCGTGGTCAGCAGCTTCCTCGCCTTAGATTCTCTCCCTTTGGACGAATCTCATAGGCTTGCACAGCTTCCGGGCCAAGTGTGTTGAATACACGTTCTGTCAACGTTCTGTACCGAGAGAATAGGTAGACTATAGTGGCATTGTTAATATCGCGACGATGAGCGGTCAACGGAGTGGGTTACATGCCTTGTATGGCGTTGGATACTATTACCGGTTGTCTTTCTATCTACGAATAGAAAGAACGTTGTGGTGTAACTTGATGAGATGAAATGATGCCTATCCATACTGATGGTTAGTTTTTGAACTGAGTACTCATCGGAGTGACAAAAAAAGCGATTCAGCTCTTCGTGAGCCTGCGATTTTCCCTTCGTTTTCCCCTTGAATTCTTCCTTTTGCCCTCGACCCACCTCAGGCGCTGTCGACCATTGACACCAGGCAATGACCGGTAATTCGGGCCCAGAATCAGGCTGTCAGGCTGATGACTAAGCACTTCCGGCACAGCAATTCGATCGCACATGCATTCACAACCGTTGCTGTGCATGCACAGGTGGAGTGGCCATTTGCCAACAGTGGTGCTAGCTCAGTTATTTAAACTTGACTTACTGCGGTCATCGCTTCTTAACCTCAACTCTACTAAATAAGCCATACCATGCACCATGAAGGCCCTA
Source organism: Clitopilus passeckerianus (assembly GCA_944990035.1). NCBI lineage: Eukaryota > Fungi > Basidiomycota > Agaricomycetes > Agaricales > Entolomataceae > Clitopilus > Clitopilus passeckerianus. The sequence continues at coordinate 116,389 of CALYLX010000158.1, read as the reverse complement.
TAAGTCTGCAACGCAGTTCTACACCACTACCCAACTCTCTCGAAACTTCGACCAGGCTCACCACAGGCAGAGTTGACGAGTCAACGAAAGGACAGGCAAGTACCAGCTATTCAGTGGCACTTTACTGTAATTGACTCATTTTGTAGATGGATCACAGACCGATGTTGAACATCACAACACATCCCCTCGTCGACCATTCTGCTCCTTCGACCGCGTCGTCGCCAGGTTGCGACAGTGAAGTGTCCAGTGACGACGAGGAGGACCTGCAAATGCCGCAGTTTCCCTACAAAGTTCGCACAAGAAAACTGGTGCTTGTTCCCCAAGCGACAAAGAAACAAACGCCGGGGAACATCAGCCCCTAATTTCATGCATCGTTTCCTGTATTTGTATCTGGGTCGAGAGGTGAGATAACTTCTCTGTGGTTATATTATACATGCTTATGGTTTTTTGCTATGGAATTAGTCTGCCTGTATCATACCTCGGCATTCAATAGATTGTCTCTGACCGGATTTTGACCATGTAGCCTGTTATGACCTTGTACGAACAACCATGACTTTATTCTTATTTATTTCTGGATTTTTTTTCTCATATTGTACCCATGTTGCATAACCAGTGATATACGTTTTTAGTTGATCAGACGAGACACGACTGCTTTGGTCAATTACAGAGCGCTGCTTGAGATGAGCTGTCTTTGTGTGTGCAGCACTCGATGTGCTATATCAGCAGGATTACGACTTTGCCTTCTATTGGGTATTATGATCGTCCCAGTGTATGATTTGTCCAAGATATTACCCCCAATAACCCTCAAGAACAAGGCCCATGCTAATAGGGCCGCCAACCGACAAGTTCCCATGTCACCATTACGTCGCTGTGGTGGCCGTTGCGCCACCTCCATCTCCTGGCACCACCTCCTTCAGCCAGTTGCCCAAGTCGTCCATTTCCTCCGAGCTCATCCAGTGCACTAGACCCGGATATCCAACGAACTTCATTTTCCCTCCCAAGCCCTCCAAGCCCTCCGTCTGCTCCTGATCCGCGTCATGATGAGCTACAGTTGTAGTCGCAGAGGCACCCTTCTCGATCTCCTCGAAGTCAATCTCCAGGCCTGCGGCGAGGGCTCTTGCTGAATCCAAGGAAAAGCGATAGGGAACCTGTCTGTCGAGCTGACCGTGACCCCAAAAGTAGGAAAGCGTTCTCGAAGTTGATGAAGCGACCTGCCAGAGGAGGTTGGTTCTTGGCCCAAAATGGCTACAGCAGATGTTTCTCACCTCTACGATATGCTGCCTCTGCGGAACATATCCACTTAAGACAAAAGCCCCTCCTAATGGCCGCTGCGTCGTGAGCGCCACGTGCAGTGCAACAGCGCTTCCTTGACTGAGCCCTCCAATGACCACTCGCGAGGAAGGTATTCCGCAGTCCGACTCCTCGTGCGATATTATGTCGTTGATTAGTTCCGAAGCCAGTCTTTGACCGTCGACGTCTTCAACCCGGTCTTCTATGTCAAAGGAGAAGCAGTCGAACCTTAGCCGATTCAGAGCGATGTCAACATCTGCTGACGCGTCAAAATATGGGGAGACGAGAACGACACTGACCAAGACGGCATGAGGTGGCCTCCGTTGCCTGAAACTGGCATTTTTCGGCTGGATAAACGCAAGATATTGAGTATCTGGAGATAAACCGACGGTAGACATGGTAGGAAACGTGAAAGAGAAACGAGGGTGCAAAATGACGTGCCCACATATTTTTGGGGCCCATTGTGCTGTGGAGCACAACGGTCAGGAGGGCAATTGAAAAACTCACGCCTGTGGCAGAATAAATTTAATGTGGTCTAGGCCCGGTAGGTCACTTATGTCTTCAGCGTAGGGGAGTAGTTCTCGGTTAGAACCCCCTAGTCCCTAATCACAAAATCCCAAAACGGCCGTCCGTCAGCTGCTCATGTTGGTGCTCCCAGGCCCCCATTTAGAAGCTAATGTAGCCGGCCGAAGAACTCACATGAAGCCATATGACTGTCGCAGTGTGTTCGCCACTGGGAGGCTCGACCAGAAAGTCGTATGCAGCATTATCGATGTTGGTGTCTGAAGTAGAGCCACGGTTTGCAAAAACACCGAGATTCAGCGCTCGGGATAGCATGCTCGTGATCTAGTGAACGAGGGTGAAAGAAAAGGAGCTGAGTCCGAGTGATTCCAAGCCGTTATAGGAATAGGGTTTAAAAAACGCGTCCAGGGGTCCAGGGTGAGCTGAGAGCAGATTGGGTAAACCTCGATAGATGGCAACTGATTGACAGGTCAAGCTGCCTGATAAAACTTAGAGTGGACGCGTAAAGAACGAGCAGTAAGCCACTGGTCCGATCGTAGGTACTTTCGTTTGCTCAATACCACCTTCAAGAGGGTAACTATGTACCCGAGTGACGAATCAGGACGATGGAGACTAAATAGCCTGGCAGATGTGCCTTCACGCTGGCCTTGCCACCGTTCATCAAAATTTCTCACGTTTCTACCATGCATCTCCGAATCCCGACTCAGTGATTCTAAATAGGACGGTTCCCTGTCGATCATCCGCACCATGTAGGAATGGGGTGGTTGGCCATATGCCGACGCCTCCACCATGTATTGTGTTCTGAACTATAAATTTTTCGAGAACTTGTTGATTCTATATAGAACTAGGCCTGGAACTTCTCTGCTCTAAGAAACCCTAATTCTTCTCTCACTTACTCGTATTAATCCAACGCGGCAGTTCGCCTGAAGCACCTTCTCAAGATCTTACCTCTAAGGATACGCCCATCAGACACGAGACCTGGCTTCAGACGGCACTTTAACTATAGTTGGGGGTTCGCGAAGCGTTTCGAAAAAATTAATTAATTAATTGCCGATGGAGCGAGGGAGAACGGAAATTAATTGATGAGGTACATGTACTACCGTATCGTAGCAACCACCAGCCCGACGAGACCAAAGAAATCGGCAGGAAATCAGTGAACGGGTAGCCTTACCAAAGAAAAGTATTGATTATATTGCAATTGAGTATCGGAATGCGTTTCGTAGACTGCAAAATGTTTTCCGAGTCAGAATTAGCACTTGAACACCTACACAGACAGAAATATCAAACATACCTTCATGAACCGCTTGCACTGGAGCCAGCAAAGTTTGGACAGTAGTGTTCTCCGCCTCTCCCCTTACATTTGTCTCCGCCACAGCAAAGACAAGTTCGGGGCTTGCGGTACATCACCCGTGATAGGCCCAAGTTTGGACCTGGATGAAAATCACTTGGTTGAGCCCGTTTCTTCCCCTTGTCACGAGAGCCTGAGGATGCTGACCCTGCAGCCACTGGCAGGGTTTGTTGGAAACGGTGCGCTGAAGAATTCTTGAACACAAGTGCAGTCGGAGCCTGACTACCAGTGCTGCTTCTAGGTCCACTCTGCTCTGCCGGTGGGTTGGATGTATTGATCATTGTCCAGTCAGCGGGTATAGCTGGACGTGGTAGCGGGAGAGCCGTGATTTGAGCAGCAACCAGAGTACGCTCAGCAATTGGGATAGGTGGGATAGCAGAGCGGTCTGGAGTAAGATTAGAGGCAACTTGCTGGAATGTAGCACGATAGGGTTCGAAGCTGTTCTTCTCATTTCTTGTTTCCAACCATGATTTATAGAAGTTCTTCAAGTGTTCAGGAAGCTAATGGAACAAATATGGAGCACTTAGTTAGTACTATCAACGTATGTTCAAGTACTACATAGACATACCTTGTAGAACACTTTTACTCCGTCAGATTTTGCAGACCATTGAGCGGTCAATGTTATCCAATTTGGCTTTAAACCATGTGTAAAGGGACCATCCGGCCTGAGGAACTCTCTGAACAAAGCACGTTCCTCTTGGGTGTGGACGGGGAGAACAGCAAACCGAGTTTCTTGTTGTATAGCAAGGTTATAGTGGCGGATTTTGTTGTCTTTGGCATGCTGAACGGAAAAGCTGTCCATACCAAGGGTTTGTTTGGAAGCAGGAGACAGAGGAAGAATACCAAAGGTCTCCCGGGATGGTCGGTAGTTAGTACCGTTGACCCACCCAACAAGAGAAGGTTCCAGGGTAGTTGGGTCAAACATGTCTCGAGTAACATCAATAAGGTCTGCAAGGTGGTTCCGAGTCCAGATATCAAATGATCCTTGAAACGGCTTTCCTGTGCGGTTTAGAGTCCCAACCTAAGTAGTTTAGAATGCCACTGTACTAAGCTTGTAAGGATAACAGTACTTACTACAAGGTTGTGATGACTGCAGTAATCACGAAGGAGGTTGGCTGCAAACTGCGGTGAGGCACAATATGAGCCAAAGCGCCTTGCTATGTTCTGGTGCACCCCACCCTCAACTCCATTTGTGCCTCGAAGACAGTGATAGAGTTGAAGACCAAACTTGTCTTTGCGATCGGGAGTGTAGAGTTTGACTCCACATGGGTCAGAATAGTAACCCGCATGGATGTTCTCAAGGATGTTCTTTGCCTTCAAGAATGATGCTTCATTGAAAAGTGGCTGACTGGTTGTCGCATCAACAAGTGGTCCATAGGTACAGATGACCTGTGCAACTCGAGGAGCTAGAACATCGGCCCGGGGGACAAACCGTCGAACACGCTTCCAGACCCAGTTGGACTTCCAGAGAACCATCTGATCCCAGGTGATACCTTGAGTAGCTAAGAACCGCTCTACTGCAGCCTTATCCTCTGGGTCCGGAATGAAAATAGCATCACGAAGAGCCCGGGCAAAGGCATGACGCAGACCATGAGTTCGTGAAATCTTGAACTGATCCATAAGATGCCAAATGTCCCCGAGCACTCGTGAGCGTAACTCTGGGTCTGAGTAGAGACCAGAGACGGTAGCTGCAGTAGTGGCAAGGGCAGCCGGGATGTATTTGTCTGCCAGAGACATTGCTGCAGGATCAGCAGCTGATGATGCAGTCAACTGCTCGGTCTCCGCATCGTGGCTGATCAATGCTGGCCATTGAAGCCGCTCAATATCATCCATACTCTCCTCCTCAGATAATAAGGAGGGATCAGGATGGGGCTCAATACCTTCAATAGGATCAGAGTAGGGATCATGGTTGGGAGTGTAAGGGTGGGGTGGAAGGGGGCAGCGGGGTAAATCACGAACAGGTGCAATACCAGGTGCTATTTGAACATCCCGCATATCACAGAGCATCCGGTAAGGAAGAGGCTGAGCCACTTCAGAGATAGCTGTGTCCGCTTTCGAGGGTAATAGGGCACCTCGGACCAGGTATGCAGGTTGGATAATGGCCGTAATATTGATGAGAGTGCGGGTGCGGGTGACGTTCACACCATTGTGCTTCTTGACGCTTGCACGATCTGGTGCAACGTAGCCAATGGCCACAACAGAAGAGCCATCCCGTGAGAGCAACTTCACCTGAGTGCCAGGAGGGGTGTCAAGGGATATGGGACGCTGTGAGGCCACACTGGTGATGTGCTCTTGGAGGGTCCAGGTTGCATATCCGTCAAGGCTTGCATACCGAATTGCATCACTGGATAGTTCATCCTCAACCCAGGCTGTACTAATGCGAACAGTTTCATTCTTGGAAATGTATCGCTTCAACAGAACGCCAACAAGATCCTGCAGAGAGGTGTTGGATCTTTGAGTCAGGTTGCGTTCGTGGGCCATGGCGCCAAGCTCAATGGCTCCAGAAAATGGAGGGATGTCACGTTTTGTGTCAAACCCACAGTTTTTGAAAAGCCGGGTGAAGTCAGCTTTAATATGGACACCGTATTTTCGGATCCGAGGGCTTCGAAGCAAGGCCAGCAAGGCTGAGGGAGGGTTGAGGTATCCAGTGGCTGTAAGAGGAAGTTTTGAAAGCTATAAAGTATTTAATTGATGAACATAGTTGCAGTCAATGCAGCTTACACGAATAAGATAAATCTTCTTATCCACAACAAGTGTAACAACGGCAACGTAACCCTGGATTCCTTCATCGACCGGCCATTCCATGTCCATCCCCACATCAAAGTATTCTCCATCTCCAAGCCGACTAACCTGCTCCATTACGAGATTCATCTGGAAGGTGATCTGGAATGATGACTCCAGAATAACAATTGTCCAGTCCAAAGGTATGACAAGGGCATCCAGTGTAGTTGATGACGGTATAGGCTTGACATCACGACGAAGAGACGGAAACACTTTCTCGAGCTCTGCCTTGTCACCCCGAACATTATCTGTGAAGACCAGTTCAATATCATCATGGCCATACTCTCGAAGAGAGTGAGGAATGGTTGCCAATGCCGGCATGAACTGGTTGTGGGCCTTTGTGGGAGTGAGGGTCATGGTTCGAACCTCGTTGTACTCATTGATGCCGGTATGTAGAGCACCAAAAACGGGCTCGCCGTTCACCTTCCCGATGTGCTTCGGAACCTGGAAAACAACGAGCACCTTGATAAGCACCCATATGATGTGTTGGAGAAAGGTTCATACCTTGAAACTGTGGTCTATCGTCAGTATCCGGCAAGACAGCATTGCCATATGTTGGTCGATCTCGCATGCATGTCTTTCCATAAATGCATTGTAGAGATCTCCAAAGTAGCGCCCTGAGGGGACGTAACCTGCATACTTAGCACGGTCATTCCACAGCCCAAACCGGGGATGCTGCACTAGCAGTCCTCTTATGGACTCAGTTTCCATCCGACTTTTCACGAGCTCGTAGTACAGCAGCTGGAGTTTTTCATGGCGACGAATGTAGAATGTACGAATCATGGCCGCAAAGGGAGATGGCCCATGACCGCGTTGAAAGCTGGATCGAAGGAGAGCAATCAGGCGGTCGGTAACACCGCAACGATGAGTGAGGTAGAATGTGAATTGTGAGGCAACAGCAGGGGAAGGGCATCGAGGAGGGCGGGTGACCAGCTTTGATAAGTCTTCTTGCATTCCGAGCGTCCGCACTTATATCGGTACCCGATGATATAGATGTTCTGGTCAATGTCAACAATTCTTCGAGGCGAATCCGTCCAGCCGTTGAGCTGCAATGCGACAGGTATGTGATTCCCAGCTGTTCGCCCAGCTTTGCGACACTCTGGGCACGGGATGCTCTGGTTGTCGACAAAGAAATGCGGAAGCCATACGAACCAGGTAGGTTCATAGAAGATCTCGGGTTCAATTTGAAAGATGCGTGCGGCCTTGAAGAGCGGATTTTTTGGCCGAATGAAGAACGATCCGTTCTCATAGCAGGATGGCTGCTTGGAACGGTTCCTGTCGGCCTCCTCACGGAGGTGGGTGCAGATTTCCTTGTATTTGGATTTGAGCCAGTGGGGTAGCGTCGAGTTCGGTTGTTTGCTCGTTGCGGGAGACATCTCGTCGTCGTCTGGGAGGGTCCCGAAGTTGTCTGCTTCGTCCTCTCTGTCCTCTCCTTCGCCCTGAAAGGCATCCGTGCCACCCACTCCCAAATCCTGGTCCAACCCACCGTCGAAATCATCGAAATCGTAGAAATCGCAAGTGAGCTCCACCGGAGCCGGTGGAGCTCTAGAAGTTACATCCGGCAGCGGATGTAACTTCCTCTGGTTTGTTGGAGCTGCTGGTGCTCCTGCTGAGCAACGGTTAGCGTCAAAATCCAAGCAAATAGTGAAATGCAACTCACTGGTGCCGAAAGCGCGATGCTCGTGCCGTACGTCTTTGTCACGTAGCCTGGGGTCGACTACATTGAGTTCTGGGTAGGAAATAGGTGTTAGCATGCTTATATATCTTCGATAAAGTGAAATGAACATACCTGGATTGGCCGGCTCTTCTGTGAGATCTCTCCCTTCCATCGTGCTCTTATTGGCAGTTGCCGGCCTCTTTCCTTTCTCTCCAGTCGTGGTATTTGCTTGGTTTGTTACTAAGATATATTATTAGAATGTAAGAGTGTCAATTTTACCAGAGAACATACATGGTAGTTCAGTAGGTGTGCCATTGCGTTCACTTGCGGCGACGCTGGTAGCACGCGAATGAGAAGAGAAAAACCCTAGGTTTGTTAGTCAGGGAGGCCTTCGAACATATGTTGAGTGATCACATACCTTCGAGCGATATCTGCCTTGTATTTCGAGGCGGATAAATAGCAGGAGATGAGTCGCGAGACTCGCTGCCTGATCCAGTCTGAGCACGAGACAAGCGCTTGTCAGGGCGCTTGTCAACGGCCGCGCTTGGTGCATTTGGCAAAGGTTCGGCCACTACAACAGGTGGCGAGGCTGCTGGGGCATGCTGAGCCAAGGGAGTTGTGCCAGGCTCGTTGTCTGTAGGTGGGATGGATCAGAATCTCGTTTGGTTGCTCTTACACGTGCGTGAACGTACCAGGAGCCGTGATTGGCTGGCAAGAGGCCTCGACAGCCTTGTTATGGGCGTCTGATTGATGGAAGCAGCTGTCAGCGCTGCGTGGACTGAATAAGGTTGCCAACACTCACCTGGAGCCGTGCTCGATGCTGCCAGCCTGGCCTTTGCAGGTCGGCCAACGGGCCTTCCGGTCGCGGAAGGGGCGCCTTTCCTATTCTTGGTCCCTTTCGGGCGTCCTGGACCGCGTTTGGTCCTTTCAGTCGCGTCTTGCTCCATAAGAGGACGTGCTGATTGTTGGTTGTCGTGAGCTGGTCGTCGTTGACAGATGGCCGCCTCCTCATTGCCTAAATTAGTAGTTAGCCGGAACATTAATAGTTAGCCGGAACACGAGGACTTAAAGTTACTCAAAAGAGTAAGTAGACTTAAATTAATAAATTAAGTCTCGCGGGCCCCCAGCCATAGTTAAAGTGCCCTTCAGACGCTTCCTCTGTTCCGCAGCTACCCCCTTCGTAGGTCCTGATATTTGGCGGCGGCCGATGAGGTCCTAGAATCGAGTGTGGTGTGTGAACGGTAACATTGGACCTGGCCGAGGCAGCCAACTCAAGAAGTCCCCGAGTGGGAACGAGAAATCTCCGCGAAACTCATACGCAAGGGCCGACATATGGAGGTCTCACCAAACGTGGAAATGAGGGTGCTAGATTGGGCATCTCGGCGTCGAGAACGCTCGACGCCACTTTATTGCCGCACCAAGTGCATTCCTCGTATCATGGTGTGGTAGTGCGGGCGACAGCGATTCAATGTGCTAGGCTTCTTTTTAGTGGCATTGGGGATAGGGCGGGGGAGCGCTAGTTAGCCGGAAAGTCTATTTCCTGAGAGGCTTCCGCGACTCTCATATCCAGAAGTGGGCATTAGCGTTTTCTTACGGTGCATGGAGAGACTCGCAAATATTGCATTGCAAGTTGTCTATACATCGTTGCGAATCGATAACAAACTCCTCTTTGTCCCTCTTCACTGCTCGTCATGACCAGGCAACTCGAGTTCCATCTGATCGACGTCCTTGTCGAACCATCCCCTTCTCCCATGCCCATTCACCGACTTGAAGGTTGCCTGGGCTGTATGAGGCGTCTTGCGTTCAGGAGTTGGATTCATAGTGCACTCCGCAGCACCATGGACCATTTCTGGTGTGCCCCCCCGTTCACGACATCGCATTTCGGCAGCATGCGACATGCCTGATTGACTGTGTTTCGTGGAGAAGGCGTGCTGGAGGTGAATGAGCGGCCGGCGGAAGGGTTCGGGGTTCATCGTGCAGATAGCATGGCCGTTTTCTATCTCTGGAGTGCCGCCCTTTTCTCGGCATGCATCTTCGACTTCTTGACTCATGGTAATGAGTGACCTGTATACGTGTCTGGAAGCCTTCTATGAGCACAATCAACGAGAACATAACGTTGCTACTGTACGCACAAGTGGGACCGATCAAACACGCCCGGATATGGGCGTCGTCGTTCAAGAATGGAGTCCAGGTCTCCTGCAAGGGAGTGTACTAGGTCCCGTGTAGCATGAATTGCGTCTTCCGTCGCAGCATCTCGAGGAATCGGGCGACCCCAGTCTCGTCCATGTGCAACTGGGGCAGCTTGTGACAGCGGTAAAACTGTAGCGAGATACCAGAGGGAAAGTAGGGCAGCGTTTGCGAGCATGATCATCTTGGAAATATATTTCTTAGTGTGGGTTAAGGCAACGGACAGACCAGCTGTAGTGCGAGCGCGAAGAGACCAGCTACTTCGATGGTGGTTTTGGACGAAACCAGTGTCGAGCACTCCAGGTTTTCCTGCCAACCACCATCAAGCCAAAGTCCGGATCAGCCATCCGGATCAGGTTTCAACGGCATAGCCACCGGCAATGCTCATTCATCGAAACTTATTGTATGTACTGAAATTCCATGAAAAAGCAAATGATCTTCAGGTCATTGGACTCTACGCTACTTTGCAAGACTTCTCTACAACACACAACTGCATGATAAAGTCTGGCCTATCAACTGCCTTATTGTCCATTGGAGGCTGCCTCAGGCTTATCTACCCCCGCTAAAGAAATCGGCTTTGGGCAGGCCTTGGTGTCAGCATCCGGATTTACACAACTGATTCGAGAGTGAACATTAATTTCGAAAAATAGTTGACAGTGAGTCAGACTCACACTTTGCCTTTCGCAAGCTCGGGGTCGGAAAATACTTGACAGCACAGAGCACCGGCCACGCCTGGTCGAACACCATGAGCCTGGGTGAATCAGCGCAACTAGATAAAATCCTTACATTCCTGTGAAGATAGACAATTAGAGGTCAGGGCATACCAGAATGCAGGAAGGCAACACTTACTCCTATGGAGCTACCGTCATCAAAGCTTGCGCCTATGAAGTGATGATCATGATCAGCTGGTTGACAACCAACCCTCCAAGGAAGTATTCCTTACATTCGTAATCCAGAGGGATAGGGTCAGTGGTCTGCGCCAGAGCAACTTGGGCGAGGAAAACAGAGAAGACAATGGCGAAAGCTTTGTACATGATGGATATCGGTGAGTTCTTCGAATCGAAGTTGGGACTATGAGGTTGGAACCAAGTGGTTTATAAACCTCCCCGACCCTTGTTCGGGAGCCCGCTATTCGGGGAACGTTTTCTGGGCAAATCCTCGACATTCATCCTGTTCATTTCAAGAGGGGAGATCAAGGGAAATGGTTTGCTAGTTGACGGCTGGTATGTTCCTGCGTGGTTCACCGCTGCTTTCTTCGCCTCGACAAAATGCTCTATACCAAATTTGAAATTCAGCCTTATGTGGCCAACATCCTTGGCATCCAAATTCCACACCGTGTACGCTCGAAGTAGAGAGGAACTCCTTCTCTTGTTAATGGGCACCGGGTATACGCTGCATACTCGATATTCGATAATGGGGCTGTATTTTGAGCTCCAAGGTGTAAAACCACAGCCAACGCTTGGGGGCGATTCAGGGCTCTGAGACCTCAGTGGTCAGTTCTCGAATGCCGAAGAAACTAGCTTGGAACTAGAGCAGAAAGAGATAAATTAATATGTATGTATACATAACGTCTGTACAGTAGAATAAAGTACAGTATTTTGCATATTGTTCTGCAGTCAAATTTGTGCTGGCCACCTACGCGAGATGAATGATATGACGCTAGAGAGCAGCCTAGGCTTCGGAAACGGATCTTGAGTAATCTCTTGGTCCCGGTCAGCATGAATTGCATCTTCTACAGTCGTCCATATGCAATTTGTCCGTTGGAGATTGCCTTATCTTCCTCCGCTAGTAGGGAATCGGCTTTGGGCAGGCTTTCGTGGCAACATCCTTATTTACACATCCTTATTTACACAACTAATTCAGAGTGAATATTAATTCTGAAAAATATTTGACAATGAGTCAGACTCACGCTTTGTAGTGTTCAAGCCCTGGGTCAGTGAATACTGGACAGCACAGTGCACCGGTCACGCCTGGTCGAGCACTATTAGCCTCGGTGAATCAATGCAACTAGACAAAATTCTTGCATTCCTACGAGGATAGACAATTAGAGGCCAGAGGATACAAGAAGACAAAAACACAACACTCACTCCTAAGGAGCTACCGTCCTCGTAGGTTGTGCCTGTGAAGTGAGAATTACGATCAGCCAGATGCCAACCAACCCGCCAAAGAAGTATTCCTTACATTCCGTACCCAGAGGGATACGGGTGGTCCGTACCAGAGCAACTTGGGCAAGCAAAACAGATAAGACAACGGCGAAAGTTTTGTTCATGATGGATATCGGTAAGTTCTTCGAGTCGAAGTTGGGGCAATGAGGTTAGAAGCAAAGGGTGTATATGTAAGTCTCTGGAAATTCTTGTTCCGAGTCGGCAGCCTGCTATTCGGGGAACAATTTCAAGGCAAAGCTTCGACATTTATCCTCTCTATTCAGGTAAGGAGATGAAAGGAAATGGTTCGCTGGCTGACCGCTGGTAGGTTGCTCCGCCGTATACCACCACTTTCTTCGCCTCGACAAAATGGTCTACCACCGAATTTGAAATTCAGACTTGATTATGAGGCCAGTTTTCCAAAGCCGCAGCATCGCCCGAAGGACAGGCAATTCTCTTGTTAACAATGTATGCTGCATGCCCAATAATGACTTCGTGCCAGATTTCGCTCCGAAGTCTTAGTCGACCGGACATATGAGCGCGGTTTAGTCCCCGCAGACGTCAGTACTCAGTTCTCGAAGGCCTAAGAAACTTCTTTCTAACTAGAGCAGAAAGAGATAAATTAATCTGCCTGTATACATATCATCTGTACAATAGAATAAAGTATGATGTACGAAGAAAAGCGCTTGCGGTAATTGGACACATGAATGCGATGGAGATGAGGGTATGTACATTGCTGAAGACAGCACAACCAATTGCCAAAGATACCAGTATTCAAATATATCATTATGTTTCGTCAAAACGTATTGCTAAACAATAAATTAAGCACTGTCGTCACCCACTTCCTCCACCAAAACCGAAACCACCTTGCTTGGGCAAGCAGGGAATGGCCCAAAATCCGGGATCGTCAAGTCATGTATTGCCCCATGATCAGATCTGCTTATAAGTCTGTGTACGACTCAGCGACCGCGAACCCCTCCGCTTGCGCTGAAGAGGAAGCCCACCTCGTTCTTTCACAAGACTGACCCAGCTGGACCCTTCGTCCTCCAGCGGTGGCGTGGCCTCCCGATTAGAATCCTCTTCCATTTCCTGGGGTGGAACCGTCGCCCGTGTCTTCTGTATTACCCGAGCGGCATCTGGGTACACGGTGGGGTCATAGGTCGATAGAGGGGCTGGGTATTGCTGGGTTGGCGGGGTCAGGCCAGGAGGGAGCATGTATGCGCCGGGTCTGGAGGGTGATGCATCTAGATTGGGGGTAGCAGTGGGAGTGGTATCTTCGGAGGGAGGAATTGACGGAAGTGGCTTGTCTTCCGAGTTCAAGCGAACACGTTTGGAACCAGTTGACGTTGAGGGGCTGGTGGAGAAGGATGGGGTAGATATTGAGTGTTCTAATGTTCGCTTCTTGGCAGATGGAGACGCAGTAATATCCTCTTGAGAGGGAGCGGCTTGCAGTGCTGCGGGAGCATTGGGAATGGGTATCGGGGGAGATGCAGTGCTTGACATTCCAACGGGTGCATATCCGTTGACAAGAGGCTCAGTGTCGGGCTCTTCATCGGGGTCCATGATCATACCCATGCCGCCCTGCCTCTCAGCCTCCATCGCCCGTATCCTTTCTTGAGCCTCTTCCACTGCCTTCCTCTCCCGCTCGGCCTGTGCTGCCTCCCATGCAGCCTGAGCTTCCACTTGCATGCGCATCCTATCCACCATCGCAAACCAATTTCCACGCTCGGAGAGGAGCTGCGCCCGCACAGCAGCATCGGGTATGTTGGACCATTTACATGGCCTCCATGGATAGTCAGCAGATTTTGCCTCGTAAATCTTCATCGCTTCCCAGTCCATCTGGTGGAGTCGCGACTTGGCCTCGTCCATCGTGACCCATCGGATGTCGAGCAGACGACGGAGTACTTTTCCAGTGATGGGTATGGTACGGGGATTCTGTGCCAGCCGATATTCGTACTCCACAATGCCTTTGTACTGGTCGAAGATTTCGGCGGCTGGCTGTACTTTGGGTGCAACGGAGTTCAGAGCAGTGGACGTAGATGCAGTAGTGACGAATGGATTATCAGGATCCTCTTCTTCGATGATTGGGGTTGAAGACTGTGCATAAGCAAAGTCTCGGACTTTGATCTTGTGCCGCTCTAGCTGCTCCTCTATAGCTTCTGGTTCTGGGTCAAGCACCTCAGTTGGTGTGGGAGAGGGTGATCTTCGAGTATTCTGAAAGGAACATCTATGAGCAAATGGTGAATTATCTTGCGACGTGTGGCATACCTGTTCGACCGAGATCTCAAAGCTGTCATCCGCCTTACCCAGAGGTTGTGGGGCAGTTTCGGGTTCATCGGGAACTGGTGGCAGCGCAGATGGCGACCGTTGAGGTGATACAGGCTCGGAGACCGGTACAGAAGGAGAGCCTCTCCGTGAGCCAAATAATGAGGGTACACCGACACCCGACAGAGAAAAATTGACTGCGTGACGGCCTTTGAGTGAAAATGCGCGCATATCTTCCGAGGTCAACGAGATGCTCTTCTTGAATTGCTGGGAGATACTTCGTTTGAGTGATCTTGCAGGCGTTGGGGGTTTATATGCTGACGGCAACGAGGGCCCATGAGCTGAGCAGCAGATTCCATTGTTCATGAGCCACATGGTCACCGAGGTCAAAGCGTATGTTACTCACCCTCAGGCTGGTCCAAACTATACATAATGAGTGAAAACTTCGTTCAATAGGTCTTCAAGAGGTCGTAGCCCTTTCCCGCTGTCGTTTATGCTGAGTAGATCGTCCGGAACGTTGTGGACGATGATGAGGGTCGGGTCGAGGGATTGATGATTTAGCAGTCACAAGAGGGTCGGATGTCCTATTTTGTCACAATCGCGGATCTTGCCGAGAGCGCCTTACCAAATACGGTAAATCCCGACTCGCAACCGTCGCCGCCTTATTTTTACCGCCTGTTGCCGTCACGAGAATAATGGGACAACCAGAACCTGACCATGGCCAGTCCAACGCATGCTAACCACAAAAATTGGCTGCTTTGTTCTCGGTTCATTATATTTTTTCAAGTGTTGTTCGTTGCAATTTACGATGTGTCGATCGGGCAAGCATCTACTCCGAGCCCGAGTCACCAGCCTGAGCCCATTTCTAACCCCACCTTCGACTTCGGAGCCATTGAGACAGGCGGCCTTCACGTTCCTTTCAAAGAGCGCTGGTGAGGCTGTTCCATCATCAATAACCTCCCCACCACGTACACTCGGTCCACCGCGGCCGTCTGACTCAGAACATGCAGGAGAAAGCTAAAGCACCTGCAAACGGGGAAAGTGGAGGCAGTGGTGTTTCCCCGGTGTCAATTAGCGACCCACCATGGGATCACTCCGTACGTCGATCAAGTGCTTTCCAGTCCTTTCTCAGACCTCGTGCCTCGATGATATCGGCTGGCATACAATAGACAGGATCCAAGTCAATGAGACCAGGATAGCCGAGCAGTGAGAGTCCTGACAACGCGTCATAAATATGATCTTCGACAATGTAGCAATAGCAAGCCACAACGCACCCGCAACGCCAAAACAGGTATGGAAGACGTCAACCATATTTCCGGGCCGATCTGAAATGCCGCCAGCATCCGTGTCCTTGAAACATATGAGTAATTGAGTGTCAAGGAGGGAGTACCTCTCGTACCTGTGCGGAGAGAATGAAAGATGTCAACTTGTCCGAGTCTATCCAAGGTATCTTCTGAAGGATGGCCATCGCAGACAAAACCCAGAAACTATAGCAAACCTGCCAATCATAACATTCAGTACTACCCCTGTCTCGGCAGGTGATGAACGTACATCTTCTAGTTTCTCCGGCCTTCCGTTCAGGCCTCCGTTGGGTAGCTGACGCTCGCATAGCCACCAGCCGAGGGTATCATAGTCGACTTGATCTAGCCGGTCGAGGATGGCCAGGGTTCCAACACAGACGAACACTACCGCTTGAGTGAGCTCAGGGAATGATCAGAGAGAATTGAATGCCATACCTTGGGCAGAGTGACTCTCCGCTCCGGCAGTAGCTCCAAATCCACCATCAAAGTTTCTGCATTTCACAACGTAGTCCACTGTTTTCTGTTTCCCTTCTTCGCCCAAGTCATCAAGCCGACCGAGGAGAGCCAGGGCAGCAATGGCACAGAGGGTGAACCGGGTATCAATCTCCCCGAAGGAGTCTCCAGCAAAGACGCCGGATGGTTGTTGCAAGGAGAGAATGACTGCCGGAATGTCAGGGAACCAGCTAACTTGCAAGGAACAGCGCAAACGTACATTTTACGACACGATCCGCATCTACTCTGTCCAGGGCGTCTTGCATGATGAGGATCTGTATTGCGCTCAGTGTAGCATGCACATGTGCATCGTGTTCAGGATGTGCTCCGAATGCGCCTGTAGGTTAAAGATTTACGATCAGTGGTCAAATGCATGCCGGCAGGTGAACCCCTCCATCTGAGGCGTAAAAGGGACGAACCAGCCTCATCATCCCAGCAACTCATGACGAATTCAATCATCTCTTCTCTATTCAAGGCATCCTTATGCCCCATTATCCAGAGTGCTGTGAGACCCCAGTAGATTGCATTCAACCGAAGATGAGAGGTAAGGTGGTAGACGAGGTCATCTTTATTCTAGACGTCGACGATCAGAGTTTTGGTGGGTTGAAAACGGCGTAAAGCATACATCTCCAAGGTTCTGGATGTACTTCACGTGAAGAGGTATCTCGAGCTTGGTTTGAGACGCCGATGGCGTTGAGGTCATGGCTGTTTGTCGTTGAGCTATGTGCTGCGATATGTTGGCCTTGTTTGGCGAAAGCTGCTGCTGCCGACCGCAGGCTAGCCGCGACTGGCTTGAACTCGAACAGTCTTGACATTTCAATATTCTGAGCTTTTAATCGATAATATACAGGGCTACGATCTACAGTGCTACCATTTGCCGATCTATGCTCAGACGCATCCATCTGTGTGCAGAGTTGAGTTTCTTGGTATTGCATCACTGGAAGAACAATGGACGAAGACTTACTGGGAACTGCCTGTCCTTTCGAGTTGACCTTGGTCTTAAGCGAGTTGCTTCCGCACAACAAACCCCTAACAAAGGCCTGGGCAACAACATTTGCACCAGTAGGCGAGGTATGAGTATGGTCATTTGGGTAGTAAGTAGTGACGGTCGTCTCTCCGAGTTTGTTGTACGCTTGGGCCACATAGGCATAGTGGTCGACATAGGTGACGCCGGTACGGCTTGCAGAGAGCTGGGCATATCCAACGAAGCGAGGGCCAGCGGAAATGACACCGTTCGTCCAGCCGTTGTTGGGAGTCTGCGAAGAGACGATGGGAATCGCACCCTTCGCCTTGAGGGAGTTCACCGCGTTTTGGATATAATAAGGGAAAGTATGGATGAGAATTGCAGTACCACTGTAACATCCGTCAGCTCCAGCCTGCAAAGTACAGAGATGGATACGTACTCGGCGGCATACACGGTTGCAGTGAGGTCATAAGCGTCGCCGACTGCACACTGCCGACCATTATCCGGGTTGCCAGACCCAGCAGAGCCATCGTTGTGGCCGAATTCGATAATGACATAGTCACCAGACTTGACGGTGTTGATGAGGGTAGTGAAACGTCCCTCAACGGTGTATGAGCGCGATGAACGTCCAGCAACCGCGTTGTTGACGACGGGAATAGAAAGATATTGGGCGAGGTAGTTGCCCCAACCTGTAAGCTCCTTAGCAAGTGTCCCTTTCAAGTCAAAATATACAGACCATCGGTACCAGATCCTCCCCCATTCTTGGCCATGGTGGAGTCACCAGCTAGGTAAACGGTCTGCCCATTGGCAAAGGTGCCGAGAAGGAGAACGGTTGCTGCAAGTGCTTTGGAAAACATGTTGGTTCACGAGGTTGCCTCAAGATGAGCTATATTCCCCTCTCTTTTATACCGTTTCGAAAATGCAAAACGGGCCGCTCAGTGGGATTGGAGGAGCACGAAAGATGACCGTTATGGCGGACAGCAAGTCATGAGGTCCTTGAACGGAAAAATGGCGTTGGAAATCTACGAGCCTGAGGGTGCAGAATCGCCTCATAACAACCTGAATTTCCATAACATGCACCGGACAAATTCACGATCACTGTCAATGACTTACCGGAGTGCGTGCCATCGCGTGTTTTAGCGGGCCGCAGGATGGAAGTAACTACTCAATTGGCCCGGATCCTATGGCAAGAGGTCTCCTCGACCACGCGAGCATACTCCGATGATCATGTGGGGAAAATAAAACAAAGACATCTAAGCTTGGCTATTCAAATTCGTAAAGGTAGAAGTATCACGGGAGCATTTCTGGTCATGAAGTCTTCTCGACATCAACTACTTCTTCGGTTGCTTTGGAAGGCTCCTTCTCCGTCGAGCCGGTAAGCGTGTCGATACCCATTGCCTCCACTGTCGAGATTTAAATCAGCGTTGGGCAGTGGTTCTTCATGGGTGAAATGACCAACATACTTTCTATCTGTTTGACGGGCCCAGTGAACCATTTCCGTGCGGAGAGGACCCAGAAGCCAAAGCTGTAGGTGATGACAATGCCGACAGCCACGATGGAGTAGTTAAAGGTTTGAGAATCAACGGGCTGAAAGGTAATGATCAGTATACAAGCTTTTATTGGATAGGAAAGAGCCTTACGTTGACTTGCGGGAGGATAAACACGATAGAGATGAAGCAAATCCATAGGACTGCCGCTGTTGCGATATAGAACGAGAATTTCCCAAGGTGGAAGGGGCCTCGCACAAACTTGTCGCGGTATAACAGGCGCAGGGCGATCGGGATGCCTAGAGGCAGGATCAGTGCTGTGGATGAGAACGGCTTGGGAGGGTAGCTTACCATATGAAATGTATAAACCGATAGTAGCGATGGAGGTAGCAGCAGCAAACGCGACTGCACTTCCAAGACTCGGCAGACCAAGGATGAAACTCAGCGTGCAGGCCAACCATACTGTCGGAGCAAAGATCAGCAAACTGTTCTGAGCACAACAAATAGCCTTACCTGTCCGGATGGGAGACTTCCATTTGGCATCAACATGGTTGAAGAACTTGTGTCCTGGGATTCCTCCATCTCGCGCAAAGGCATACATCATGCGGGAGTTCGAAGTGATTGAGAATGTGCTGTATGGAACTTCATCAGTTTCCATGCCCAGTGCGAGAAAACGAAGTAGGCCGCACCCGCAGAAGAACATAGCTCCAATGACGATCACCATAAGCACGATAGCTCCATTTTCTCCTACTGTATCGAGGAAGATCTGAGTAACAGGCTGTCCCGTCTCAGAAGCAACGGTAGCATCCAGGTCCTGGATTGAGAACAGGAGACCAAGGAGGAGGAACCATCCCAGAACAGCAGATACACCAATGGCCATGACGATACCAATGCTCCCTGCCATAGCGGCGTTGCGTGTCTCCTCCGTCATCTAGTGGGAGGCCCATCAGGATTATGCAGTCTTGGAAGGCTTATAGTACGTACATGTGCACTGGCATCGAAGCCTGTAAGGGTATACTGGACGCGGAAACGTTGCTCAGCATCAGGCTACCCATTGAAGATAGAACAAGCTTACCTGTGCCAACAAGATCCCAATCACGACAACATACGCCTTACTAGCCCTATCACCCCATCCCTCTCCAGGGGGTCCAGTACCGTCAATGAAAGTCGCGAACACGAACTTGGCAGACTGGTGGCTAGGAGCTTTGGCAAGAATCGCGACGACGAGGGAGAAGGTCCCTATGGCGTGCCACCACACGGAGATGTTGTTCAGGTAGTGAAGGATGTGAACGCCGAAGGTGTTAATTAATCCCTGCGTTGAGAGAACTGCTGCGTAGATGCCTACAGGAAAATGGTTCAGAAATGGGAGAGACGGGAGGTTGCAAAGGTCCTACCTATTGTAATCTTGGGCGAAGGTTCGAAGCTAGTCTTGAGCGTAGCTGCGGTAGATATAAAGTTTGCACATGCGAAACTGGGATATTTTGGTCAACATTCGAGCCGAAGAGCATCGAAGAGCTGGGGTCGAACCTGATACCGGTCGTTACAGCGACTTGACCCAGTAGATTGAACCATCCTGGGCATAGCATTAATTCCGAAGGACGGGAATATGTAGGCTGAATGAGGATTCACCTGTAACCCATGAGGCGAGAGGAGCACGCTTCGGAGGCGATAGCATGGCAGCCCAGAAATAAGGACCACCGGATGTAGGATGTGCACTGTGGTGATGCAATCTCTGGTGAGGAGGGTGTCTTCGAACTGAATATCAATCGTCCCGTACCTGCAAACCTCTGTAAAATGTTCAGAATCAGTCGGAACATCCCAAGATGCTTTGCCTTACCTGCCATGGCAAGCCCGACCATCATCGTAAAGAATGCTAGAGTCACGGAGTTAGTCGATGTGAGAAAGAAGAGGGTTAATAAACGCACCAACAATCACCCAACCCCAGACCATGACCGCCGGTCCACCTGTATTCTACGGAAGGGTTGAGACGCGCTGCAGATACTAATGGTGGATGTGCTCACCAAACCATACGCGAACAAAGAAGGCAAGCCCGTTATGACAGAGATGATCGAAAAGGAGACCTATTGAGAAGCCTTTAGCTGAGCGGATCTCCACAAAGAACTAGAGTACACTCACTCCGAAGTTCTATTTATCGTAGAGGAGGGACCTGTGATTAGAGGCGGAAGGAAGTTCCGGTTATGCTTGCCCATACCTGTAGCAAACCAAGTTCACGTCTGAGAGGGTTGGTTAGTCTTTTTGCATGATTTATACAGGATCGGACCTTACTTCAGCTCTTGCTTGTATCCCATACGAGCGAGTTCGGCTTCATCCTGCTGCTGCAGGTCCGATACGTTCCTCTTGCCCCGTCCTTCCTCTGCGGTTTTCTCCATGATAAAGCCTTCTGATCCAAACTATCAAGGAAGCTGAACAAGGCAGAACGCGTCCTGGTCGTCGTTCAACTTTAACCCTCGTCCGTGTCATATGGAGTGTTGAAGGGAGCGTAGCCGGTTGCTCCATTCATCCCTCGCCACTGGCCATCCTCCACGGTACATTACCTAGGGCAATGATAGGCTATGGACTCCGCCCTCTGATACAGGCGCGGGAACGGGAGAGATAAGGGCACGAGACTGCACGAAATCAAGGCTATCAGCCTGGAGTTGCTTGGTGTCTCTAGATTTGGGATGTTCTCCGGAGCGTGTGATTGTGAACGAAGCAGTCAATTCAGATCGGACCAGAGCAGGTCGACTCCAGAGTTGACGTAGGCTGATCTAATAGCAGGTTTGTTACATGCTTTAAGTTTCATACACAGACTTTGCAAATGCCAAGCAGGGTGGTGCCGTTGAGTCGAGCTAGGTGTGGCAAAAGGACCCCAACGATTGTTATCGACGTTGCATGTGGACTGTTGCGAAGATCAGGTACCGTAGCTGCACAACAGAGATAAGACCTTGAGCGCCGTGCTTGATACTAAGATGCGGGCTTACCAACGATGGTGAGCCTAAGTAATTGGACTTCTGTGGCGTTCCAGTTGGCCAGGCAAGTCGTAGTGGAAAGACAGCCCAGCGAGCGTCACGCAACCCAGCACATAATCTCGTGGAGAGATTCTGATTTTCCTGGAGGCTTCGAGGGAGCGACGGGGGGATCATAATGTCCATGCTTTGGCTGCTCTATTTAAAATGTGCAGGCAAAATCGCGGCATTTTAGCCATTTCTGACGCTTGGACTCGTACGGTACACGTCGGAAGAGGGCATCAGCGGATATCGGAAGTGGCCTGAAGCCTATTTGGTCCTGCTTGACAAAGGCTTTACGGCCCTTCGGCTAATTGCATTATCCTTGCCTTCATCCAAGTTGGACCTCGTCATCCTCCAAACACTCAAGAATGATATCATCGTGCTCGTCCAAGAAATCCGCAAATAAAAGCTTGAGATGAGTAAGAAATCCTCTTTCTCATAAACCACGACCATAAGGTAATTTCACGTCGAGAAACGCATCGTTGAAACTGTTCTGACAACGCTTGCAACAGACAACTGAAATCATGAGCCAAAAGATCAATGTATTCCTCACAGGAGCGACTGGTAAGGGGATCATTCATGGGCTATGTATACAGATTATTCATGTTGGCGTGACTAGGATACATCGGAGGCTCAGTCCTAGGCAAATTCCTCGACCGCCCTGATATCAAGGACTACAACATCCAAGTCCTCGTCCGGTCTGCAGAAAAAGCAGAAAAGCTCAAGAAGTTCGGGGTGGAACCTATCATTGGGTCTCACTCTGATTTGGATATCATTAAAATTATTGCTTCGAAATCTGATGTCGTTTTCGCCTGCGTGTGTCCACCAATACATTTGGAGATCAGCCGGTACTGATCTCACATTCTCGTAGGCGGACGCAGATAATCTTGATGCTGCAAAAGCTATTCTCGCTGGTCTTTTGAATCGCCACCAGACTGTAAAAACTGTCCCTATCTTGATCCATACTGTGAGTTCCAGTCCGTTTGTGGCCATGTCCTATGTCTCGATCATCGTCGTGCAGTCTGGAACTGGTGTACTAGCCGATGACGCTGCTGGCATGCACACCTACGATACCGTCTGGGACGATTCCAATCCTGAGCAAATGGCCCGGATTCCCGATACGGCCGTTCACAGGAACGTAGACTTGGAAATCCTCAAGGCGGATCAGGAAGGTCAGAAGGCTTCAATTTGTTTACGATCACGGCTCATATTGCATTTATGAATAGGATACATATCCAGCTACATAATCCTGCCCTCTACGATATATGGGTTTGCGTCCGGGCAACTGGTTGAAGCTGGGATACAGAAGATTAATTCTATCCAGATTCCTGGCTTGATTCATGCCTCCGTATGCCGTGGACAAGCAGGAACTGTGGGCGAGGGTAAAAACCTTTGGCCTAACGTTCATGTAGATGATGGTATGTCCCTAGTCCTATTCTTCCTAAGTGTCTCGCCTCAAGTCGCCTTTGTGCAGTTTCGAGGCTTTACATCGACCTCTACGACGCCATTCGCAATAATAGAGATAAAATCGGCCATGGTCGAGACGGGTACTACTTTGGCGAGAACGGCGAGCATTCTCTCTACGAGGTAGGAGAAGCCATCACCAAAGCACTCGTAGAGGTTGGGAAAGGCAAGAGCGAAAAACCAACCCCGTTCACCGACGAGGACATCCAGAAGTATTTCGGCGTAAGCATATTTGCTCGCCTGCTTTCTCCCTCGATACTCATTTCGCTTCTCTCAGGGATCCAAGTACCTTGGCTCAAACTCGCGCTGCACCTCCAAGCATTCCAGATCGATTGGGTGGAAGCCCCAGTACACCAAGATTGATATGCTCACGAGCATCAAGCCCGAAGTCGAGCATTACCTGAAGGACCCCATGGCGGATATTCAGAAGTTGTAGAGAACGCCAGCAACGTTGACCATCAAATGAAGTGAACAATCAGGAGAATACAATAAGTAGCGAGCAATTTTACGACCCCTTGAAGCTATGTTCGCTTGTATTTATATAATGAGCAACGCTCATCACCCAAAATAACCTTTTCCCCCATGGCTTGACGACGCCTCGCCACACCAGGCCCTTTCTGCCCTTTTTCCCTGCATGTCCTCGCATGTTGTCTATTCTTAGACTAAATAGCTAAATATAGAAATTGCGCAGTTCGGCATCACGCGGCATCCTCCTCTCAGCCAATTACGAGCCTGCTATTCTTGACTTGAGCCAGAGACGATCTCCAAAAAATCATTCTCTAAAACCGTTCTGTTCCTCCTCTGTCATGCTGCATGGTTTTAGTTTATATGGAGGTGTGACTGGGGCGTTACGGCGAAACTATCATCTTTTCAACCCAAAACTTCCACCTACCATCGTTGTCTTACTAGTGCGACTGCTGGTTTAATCCTCCCTTGCTTCTCTCTCGAGACTAGACGGGGTTTACTTGCTGCTGGAACTCACTCATTTCGTTCTTACCACTAATTCACCGTTCGACTTGGACATTGTTTTGTTTCACTCTATCACTATGTTTTTTCCGGTTTCCCTTATTGCAGTAGCTACCCTTGCGGCAGGCTCGGTCTCAGCGCAGGGCTCGTCTAGCTCGCCTCCTCCAGGTGTTATTGCTACTGGAACTCAGGGCCCCACCAATCCTCCTGCCCCAACGCTCGGGACGGCGATCAACCAGACTTCCATTGCGAGGATGATAACCGTGAACTCCATCGATGTCAGTTGAATTTCATTTCATTTGGGTAAGAGTGGTGTATTGACGGTCGCATGTAAAGGATTTCTGTGTATTTGCACCACCCACCATGCAGAATATCTCAGACTCCGAGGTGAGCGCTTCGTTACCTTGCACGTTGGAACAGCAGGTGAACTAGGAAACAGACATTTGAAGTTGCTTGGTGCACAAAACCTCGCAACAACGCGCGTGTTATTCCTGATGGGACACTTTCTGGTGTTTCGTTCCTGAAGACGGACAAATACGTTCAGGTGTACGGGTATGGTGACTTCACGCGTTTGAACATTCCTGAGGGCGATTGGGGAGGGTGGGCCTTTTCCTTAGCCGCTTTTATGTTCGTCGTTTGACCCCTTCACAGAGAACTCGACCCTCACGGTGCTTATGGCTCCGGTAACCCAATTGGAGGAAATGTTACCTCTAACATTACTGGAGCTGACCAGAACTATGCTGAATGGATGCTCTACATCGTACGCCTCTCCTTTCTATTCTCCCAGGGCAGTTATTGAGTGGACATGGTCTAGGATTACAACCAATTCTGCCTGCGTGTCTGCACGGATGCGAACGCCACTTATAGCGCCGCTGCTATGTGTTGGCACGAACTCGATGAGATGGGATGTGGATTCGTTATGCCTGGAAATTATAATTTCAATGGCACATTGTACGTTTTTCTCACCATTCAATGGCATCGCGAGAATTTACTGAGTCGGCTGCTTTCTAGCGAGACCTGTGACGCCGATGTTGCTTGTATGGCCTTTCTCCTTCTCGCTTCCTTCACATCAACTAACGAACCCCCACAGACCCTCCAGGATGGTACCCAACCGCCACCGTCTCGGGCACAACCCAATTCTCGGCCTTCGCCCAATACTTCACCGGCGTAGACCAAAATGGTGTTCCCTACACAGTCGGCGACACCGTCACACCGTCCTCCGCCTACTTCACGCCCTCTTCGTCAAATTGCGCAACCACCAGCACTGTCGCGAATGGAATTCCGCTGACTTCTCTTGGGGTCGCTGCTAGTGCAGCTACTCCCACCACGGACGATGCACCCACGAACGATGCGCAGAGTGGACAGGGTAGCGGGAGTGGGAGTCCCCAGCAGACAAGTGGCACCTCGAGTGGGGATGATTCGAGTCAGAGCTCGAATGCTGCTTCTGGGATGCATTATGGTGGTGGCCAGGGAGCGTTGTTGATGTATCCTTTGATGAGTGTTGGTGCTATCATTGCGGGTACTGTTGCTGTTATGTTGATCCAGTAAGGAATGGGGGCAGACATGGTGATTTGGACTATATTTTTACCATACCGACATTCGTTTAGGTATATTACATTAGGATAGTGATATGGAATGACAAGTGTTCGGACGATGCAGTTGTCTATATGGACACGGGATGGTCGTTGTTATTCTTCATGCCCGGAATTATTCCTCCTCCATTTAGCAAGACCTCTCTCAACGGCATCGTTGCTTAAGCCACGGGTGACCAGGAAAAAGGTTACGCCTGGTCGGCTATGAGTATAATTTACGAAGAGTAGCTCTGAGGACTTACCAAGTTTCTCAACTTCAGCATTGCGGTGTTCATCATCGAAGAATAGCATTTTTGAGTATGGAATCCCTGTCTTCTCATGTAAATTCTTGAAATGCGCCATCTTAGATCCTGAAAGCCGTTTAATCGGACGTTTCAGACGGAAGAACGCATCGAGAGCTCGCCCACCTGGGAAGATTTCCTGCTGATCGAAAAACTTGACCGCAGCCAGAGGTGCTTCTCCTTTCTTAGTGGGCGGTACCAGTAATAGACCAAGCGCCTGACGTGCTCTATGTTTAGGGGTCAGAGAATGAGTGGTCATAGCTCACGCGAGCGAAGGGTACCACTTGCAAGTTTGGTGCATGGGTCCTGGAGCATGCAGCAATGGTAACATTGGCATCACGTAGTCGATGAAGGATTTGAGGCACGTCGTTGTAGAATTTAATCACTTCTCCGTATCTGTGTTAACTAGTTGAGAAACCATTGTGAAGTCGTGTGCGTGCTCACCTATCGAGCACTTCGTTCAGGGTATCCTTGTCTCGGTGGAGCGGTCCTGAAATGAGGTGTAGTTTCTCAGTTCGGCGATCAGGGGCCGTTTGAACAGGGATCTACCTGTTGCGTGTGTATCTATCCAGAGATCCCAAAGCGTGTAACTGTTTCGGGGTCAATGCATGTTCTCATGAAATACATTTGCTACGCACTCTAAATCAAATGCAACTAATTGAGGCAGCTCAGAGGAGCTCATCTGCAGAATCTGAGATGAGATGAAGAGTTTGCTTCCGTATGCGATAGATCTTTGTAGATCAAAGGTGTAGCGAAGAAAAGGTGCAGTTGTTGCCTGGATTCGAAATCTTGATCTCGATTCGATGACCGCGTTGTTTGGGTCTGTTTTTAACGGGCTCAGCTGTCCGGTACATCGGCTTGGCGGGTGGTCGGACGCCGGAGGCAGCAGTTCGACAATTGCTCCATCGTTATATAACGTCGTTACTCACCGCCACGTTGTTCCCGTAGACCCTCGACCAAGTCGTCGTTAAAAGTTTCTCAAGGCTGCTGCTATAGCCATAATGCAGACATGCGCAAGGTATTCAATACTGGTGCTGGGAATCATTGTGCGTCATCAGCTTTTGGACTAGCGCGGCCGGCTATTGACAGATTGAATCCGACATTTTGGCGTACAGATTAGCTTGCATTTCATTCTGCGCGTAACCAACGAACACTATGGCCGGGCCACTTCTCTGTCCAACTTTCAGGACAAGTATATTAAGGGGTCGCCCCCTTCAAGTGACACCAAGCCTCCAGCAAATCCTATTTCACCAGAGTCACCTATCAATGACGGTTTCTACGGCTCGACCAACGAGACTCTGGTTGTTGACCGACATGCCAACGCGACCTTTGTGATTCTTGCACGGAATTCTGATACCAATGGTGTCCTGCGAAGCGTTAGGGATATTGAAGACCGTTTCAACCGAAAATACGGATATCCATACGTCTTCCTCAATGACGAACCATTCACGGACGAATTCAAACGGTGAATTCATTTGCTTATTCTTGACCTCGCCTCGTTTCTGAATTTCATCTCGATAGTCGTGTTGCCAACCTCTCACCGTCTAAAATGGAATTTGGCACAATCCCGAAAGAACATTGGGTACAGCCAGACTGGATAGACGAAGACAAGGCGAAGAAGAGCCGCGACCAAATGGTCAAGGACAATATCATCTATGGAGGTTAGTACTCGTCATTTCCCTGACGTAAATTATTGCTGACTTGTGGGTTTTCAGGAAGCGTCTCGTGAGTTCAATCTCGAATATTGACAATAGTGACAATAATAACCTGGTATTCATTATGTGCACAGTTACCGTAACATGTGCCGGTTTAACTCAGGGGTAAGCTTGCCTCTCCGTATTCCAAGCGTTTCTCTCTGATCCTTTCACAGTTCTTCTTCAAGCATGAATTGTTACAAAAGTATCGCTGGTATTGGAGGATAGAGTGCGTGGTAATGCTTCTCTTGTTCAAACCGCTTGGCTTATTCTATCTTAGACCCGAAGTTCACTTCCATTGCGATATCCACTACGACCCCTTCCTCTACATGGAAGACCATAACAAAACATACTGTGAGTATCTGAAGCGCCACTACGGAAAAATTATCTGCTAACAGTTCCCCGTAGCGTTTACAATCACCATGTACGAGTACGAAAAGACCATTCCTACACTTTGGGCAACTGTCAAGGGTATGATTTTCTCGTCCTTGCCTGGTAGTTATTTGCTCATTCCCTTGATGGTGCTGCCAGACTTCATGGAGGGAAACCCTCAGTACATCGCAGAAGACAATGCGCTAGGCTTCATGATGAACGAAGGAAGCGATCGTTACAATCTATGTCACTGTAGGTCCCTACTAGCCTCACACCAGACAGGATGCTGACGCTGTCCCATAGTCTGGAGTAACTTTGAGATTGCAGATATGGACTTCTGGAGAGGTGAAGCATACCAAGCGTTCTTCGAGTATCTCGATGAAAAGGGCGGCTTCTACTACGAGGTTCGTCTCCTCGTCTTTCCTTCCATCCAACCTGAGATTTGACTGACGGCGGGGTACAACAGCGCTGGGGAGACGCAGTATAGCGGCTGCCTTGTTCAATTCGAAAGACCAGATTCACTTTTTCGATGATATTGGGTATGAGCATAACCCGTATACACATTGCCCTCAAAGCCAGAAGACGTGGGAGGATGCAAGGTGTTCTTGTGATCGGGGAAAAAGCTTCGGTAGGTTTTC
Source organism: Clitopilus passeckerianus (assembly GCA_944990035.1). Taxonomy (NCBI): domain Eukaryota; kingdom Fungi; phylum Basidiomycota; class Agaricomycetes; order Agaricales; family Entolomataceae; genus Clitopilus; species Clitopilus passeckerianus. Next base: position 87,936 of record CALYLX010000158.1, on the reverse strand, counting down.
GGTTACCATCAGCATGTAGTGTGGTTCATTGCTAATGTGGTTGTTTGATAGACTATGATGGCTACTCGTGCATGAAGCATTGGGATAAATTCATGGGGAAGACTACTTAGCGGGGCCAGGTTTCGAAGTCGACATTGCTTTGATTGTTATATATATGCTTTGCATCACACTATAGACTGTACATTGACTACTCAATAACGGACAATCATATTATCGCAATTCCACACCGCATAATAGACGAGAAAACACTAGCACTAGAACCTTATCCCGATACACACCCATCAATCACGACCAACCAACGTCTCGTCATCCCCGTGCTTCGCCACCCAGGCCTTCGCACCTCCCTGCAGAACGTACGCTTTCGAAGACGTATTCCCAGTCTGATCTAAATAATCCTGATACCACCCCGCACATCTCGGACCTCTCCCGTTCGAGCTGTTACAGTAAAACATAACCTGGCTGGTATCCTTGTACTTCTCGAGAAATTCGGGAAGGTTGTCGTGGAACGTCTGTGCGTGCCAGTTGTCGCTGCCTCGAACGTGTCCGCCCTACAGATTGGGTCAATTTATATATGAGGACTTGATATAGGGTGAAGATGAGAAGAGGTAGCTTACACCGTGGTCGTTCCTTCGAACATCGATTACTGCGAAGTCGCCCTTGGAGTCTTTGCTGGCGTTGGTACACATCATGGCTTCGAGTTCCTCGACCGTGATGGGAGGAGGCTGGGATGCGACTTTGGGGTAGGCATCTTGCCAGTTCTGGAGAACGTTGGCTGAGACTGGTTCGGTGATTGGTGCGTCGGAGGGTTTCTTGGCGGTAATATGGTAGGATGCTGTAATAATTGGATTCAACATTGAGCAGAGGTAATAAACTGGGTAAGCATGGGCCTACCAACGACCGAATTAACATTTGAACCTGGGGCAGCGTTGGGAGCACAGCAGCTCCATTGAGTACGGGTTGAGCAGCTGCCGATGCCTTCACAGGGCTTGGAAAGATCGTTCCCCGTAGTTCTAAAGGCAACATCTACCACCGAGTGTCAGGAATACATCGAGAAATTGGTGAAGGGACTCACCAATAAACCCAGCTTTATCCAAGATATCCTTGTATTCCTCCAGCGGAATGCTTCCCGAAATGCATCTGACGTAGGATATGAGGTCCTTCTTGTCTTCTTCAGAGAATGGCTTTAGGGCAATGATCTTCGGTGAGGTGGTAAATCCTTCCAATCACAGAGAATATTAACCTGCGTGGAAAGCTTACATCCTCAATGCAGACTCGGCCTCCGGGTTTCAAAACACGAAAAAGCTCCTGGAAGAGGGTAGCTTTGCCCGAGCCTGGTAAGAGATTCACAACACAGTTGGACAGGACGCAGTCGACAGTGTTTGAGGAGATGGGCAGAGGATCAGTCAAAGAAGCCTCTACCAAGGCTACGTGAGGTGCTTTCAAGCCTTGCTGTTTGGCGTTACTGCGAGCGAGGGCCACCATTTCCTGGGCGTCAGAATAGGTTAGTCTTCATGCGTTGAGGAAAGTCGATCCCATTACCGGCGATACGTCGAGCCCAATAACAGATCCAAGCGGTCCAACTTTCTTCTCTGCTAGAAAGACGTCGATTCCACCACCGGATCCTAGGTCGAGGACGTTCTCTCCCTAGATGATATTTCGTCAGACCTGTTGAGGGTAATCCTGACTGAAGTAGGGCACATACCTCCTTCAGATCGGCATCCTTCACAGGATTGCCACAGCCGACGCCAAAGTAGGATCGCTCGGGGACAAACTGAAGCTCTTCTTCTGTATACCCGACAGATATAGCGGCTTCTTTGCCGACTGGGAATGGGCATGATGAGGAAGGCTGAGTTAAAGTTATCGTTGACTATTTACCTTGCATGTCGTTTTGCGCCACCTTGCTGTAAGCATCGGAGACGGCGGACACAAGCTCTTTGTCGTTTTGTGGTTGCGAAGACATTCGAGATCAAAGGAAAGCAAGATGGATTCTCAAATTCAAATTCATTTTGAATTGTTATGGTGTTCCGTCCAGTTCAATCACATGATGTGCCTGTCAGGTCAGTCCTTTAAGCACTAGGGATTGGTAAGTGAAGCTATAGTGTGAGCTTACTATGGAATAGTGCACCTTGTTGCTGATCCAGACGTGGATTTGTGCCACAGTGCTAACCAGTACCCTAACTCGTGACATTCCGAGTCAATTTGTTGAGTATCAGAGTTTTCTCGGAGGGATATCAAAAGAACAGGGCCTGCATCTGGTAGAAACATTGGTAGCGAGTTGTCGTATGGCACTGGTAGAGAATAACTGAGAGATTTTTGACTTTGGTTGTGAAAGGAGGTAGTTCGCAGTAACGCTTACTTTCGGACAACGGGCCATTCAAGTCCGTCTGTGGCAATGCAGCTGGTCAGCACAAACGCGTAACGCGTTACTTGACTGCGACCCTACCCTGAATCGACCAGCAGAACTGGCCCAAAGTACAGTGAGCTAGTTGTCGATAATTCTGTTTGCATCGCACTAACTTGACGAACCTACAGGACTGAGGATCATACAGAATAGGATTCAGGTTAACAGCAAGGTCGTAAAATCCCTAACAACGTCAGCTGTATCGAGATGAGCTCTCTAGCATTCCTGGTGACCGAACTCCAGGTTAGCATGGGTCTAAACCAGAAGCAATGCCCGTACTCACACAAAGCTGTAGTCATTGGCTAGTGAAACAAAGAGAAAACACCCTGAAATTCGCGAGGTGAGCCATTGACCCAAATGTAATCGTACTCGACTCAACTCTTACAAGTAAGGCGGCAGAGAAATCGCTCGCAATCCTACGATCGTCCCCAGAACAAGCCACGAAAAGCTTAGCATCAGGTGTGTTTCCACCTCTTGATATGATAACACTCCTTCTAACTCATGGCTAGATGGCCCACAATCTGAAGACCTGCTACGGCCCGTCTTTATGGGCTGCGCAACCAAGAATGCCAAAGTTGTTGCCATATCCTTAGGCTCACTTCAACGTCTGATTATGCTCAAAGCCGTACCGCATTCAGCAGTGCCAGTCATTATCAACACCATGAGCGATGCCATGAGCCAGGGAGTGGATATTCAACTTCGAATCCTACAGACACTTGTTTCCCTTATCCCAAATTTCCCAGCAATACACGGGGACCTTCTTGGAGATGTAAGTCTCTCTGTCCTCGCAACCGCTCAATGCTTAACTTGGGGTGTCTCAGGCCCTACTTCTTTGCTTCAAGCTTCAAGAGTCGAAAATTGCCGTAGTCTCATCGACCGCAGCGGCAACCTTGCGTCAACTTGTCATGTTCGTAGTTGAGAAAATGGTCTCAGAAGATGAACAAGAAATACCCCAGAACAGCTTCACTGAAGTGCAACTACCGGATGGGACAACCAAGCGCCTTGGACCATCCGCCCATGATGCGTTCTCGATCTTTGAGGACCTGTGTCTCCTCGCGAACTCTGAGAAGCCAAATTTCCTCAGACTCGAACATCTCCACAAGACGTTTGCACTTGAACTGATTGAAAGTGTTCTTACTAACTATCATGCCCTCTTCCGAATGGTGCGCATACGCCTTCTTCAGTGTGTCATGTGAAAGCATACTTAACGTCTAAATTTTCAGCACCAAGAATTGACACTCCTGCTACGCCACCATCTGTGCCCTCTCATCCTCAAGGCGCTCTCCGACAGGCCCTTGTTCCCCCTAACGCTTCGATGCACTCGCGTAGTGTTCTTGCTACTCAAGGAGTTCTCCGAGGAGCTCGTCACCGAGTCTGAAGTTTTCCTCATGCACCTCATCAAGATTATTGGAGATGACAGCGAGAGCGGAGAACATGGCCATCACTCTTCCCGACCCCAGTGGATGAGAGTAATTTCCATGGAAATTATGAGAGGGTTGGTACCAATTTCTCAGGTCTGGAGGTCCCAGTACTAACCAACGTGTACAGGTTATGCAATGACGCCAAGTTGATGAGAACCATTTGGGACCGATACGACTCCCAGACCTCAGGCTCCAAAGTTTTTGGGTCCCTCATCACCGCCTTGAGGAGACTGCTAAGCGAGAAACCTGCTCTCCTTGGTGTTTGCCCCCAAATCGGAGGCCTGGGACTCGCGTCCGACAATTCTTCAACTTATGGACTCGACGTTGGGGGTATCACTGGTCGCGTCGCTACAGCTGCTAGCGCTACCGTCTCTGGTGTTGTTGGGATGATGGGTGCAAGCGGAGGGCTCAGCTTGCAGGGTTCAGCTATGAAGCTGCAATGGTAAGTGGTATGCTATCCAGTTGACTTGCAACATCTGCTGACAGCGTCCAAATAGCATTGATCAGCTAGATAAAGCCGATGCACCTCAAATTCCTGAGCCCTACGTATACCTTCTCGCACTACAATGCGTTGTATCACTCTGCGAAGGTCTCGCAGCCTCCATAGGTCCCCTTTACAACACCCTTGTTGTCCAGAAGCCAAGAGCAGCAGGAGACCCCGTTGTCCGAGCCCCACCTTCGCTCGACCTATCCAATCTATCCCAAGAGGAATCATCGACCAAACAGCTAACAATCGTCCGCGATCTCGTAGAGAATGCCTGGCCCGGCCTACTGGCTTCCCTTTCATTCATCATCTCCACCAACCTATCAGACGAGCTATTCGTCGAAGTCCTCTCGAGCTACCAGTCACTCACCAACGTGTCTGGCATGCTCGGACTAGTAACCCCTCGTGATGCCCTCTTCAACTCCCTCGCGAAATTTGCGGTCCCTGCCAGGATAGTGTCGAGCTTGGATACCTACGTCGAGCTTCAGACACCCAGGACCACCTCCTCTTTCTCAGAGAACCTAGGTCTGACTGGACCCAGTCAACCGCCCAGCCTCTCCGAGAGAAACATGGCCTGCCTGAAAGTCCTGATTTCCAGTGCGATGTTCTTGGCAGGCAGCCTGGGAGAGAGCTGGTTCGCTATATTGGAGGTGCTGCAGAATGCAGATTATGTCCTTACGTTCAAAGGGACCGGTAGCAAGCGAAGTGTCACCAGCCCGGTCGGAGCCAACCCACCTGCCATGCAATCTGGTCAAGCGTCGTCGTCTTCAGGTCAACCTGGCCAATCCCGGCCTGCACTTCTTACGGACCTCGATACGGATACGATGCAGCTCGCCATTCAGCGCCTGTTTGACTCCTCGAAGAATTTGGAGGATTCGGCGTATCAGAATTTTGTCAATGCTTTGTGCAAGCTTAGCACGGCCATGGTGGAGATGCAGTCGGGCGTGGATACGGATATGCTGGAGTCGGAGGGTCGTCAGGAGGTGCCAAGCAATATGCTCTCCCCACACTCGACGCCTGCACATCGAAGACGGCTGAGCGGTATTCATCTACCCAAGACATTGGTTTGTGGCCAAGTTCATCCTAGTGCCGGGCCTTTGCTAATTCTTCGTCAATAGAGATCAGGAGATTTTGGCATCACGAAACTTGGCGGCGTCACTCTCCTCAACATCCACAGACTCATCTATAGAGCACCAGAAATTGCGTGGGATACGACGACTACACACCTACTTTCTATCATCCATACCTCATATGCACCACAAGCTATCCGCATCCAGGCTGCGAGCGTTCTTGACGACATTCTCGTCATTGTTCCTCGGAACTTGTCCACGACTGGTGATCTCAAAGGCCAAGTACAAAGACGCGTACTGGAGGTCCTTGCACAACAGGTGGTCCCCGACCCGGCTACCTATGCCGTGAACACCAGTACCAGCACCGAACTCCGGCGCATGGGACTCGAGACCCTACACCAGATCCTGCAAGCATCCGGGCATACGCTAGTTGTGGGCTGGGAGATCATTTTCAGAATGTTGGAGAGCGTTTGCAGGCCTGCTCCCCCAACGCGATCTCCCTCGATGGATTCGGTATCCGTGCTCAGCGGACCTCCATCTCCTAGCATCGGAAGAGGTAAATCCTACCCCATCGGTTCAGGTGCCCCAACGGAGAGGTCATTCACGGGACTTGTCAAGATTGGATTCCAGTCTTTGACATTAGTCTGTGATTCCATCTCCCTGCTATCTCCCGAGCATCTCCGCCTCTGCATCCGCACCTTGGGTCAATTCGGACGCCAAGCAGATACCAATATCGCGTTGACTGCTGCCACCAGCCTGCTGTGGAGCGTCTCCGATGCAATCCAATCAAAGCGGAAGAATGCGGAAGAAGAACCAGAATACAGCGAGCTGTGGATGTTCCTTCTTATGGAACTCCTCGGCCTCTGCACAGATCAACGTCAGGAAGTACGTGATGGCGCTATCCAAACCCTTTTCCGAACCATACAACTCTATGGCTCGACACTCAGTCTCGAGACTTGGGACCAGTGCATCTGGAAAGTCACGTTTCCGTTGCTGGAATCAATCACTGTCGAGATTCGAAACCTAGCCAGCTACGGCCAAGAGATAGAAGTTGGTGCTGTCAAGGCGTGGGACGAATCGAAGATTCTCGCCCTCAACTCGGTGGGGTCAGTCCTACAAGAATTCCTGGCCTCAAAGATCGTGCGGTTAGAGTCGTTTGGGAAAGCATGGGACACCTTCGTATCGCATATACAGGATACAGTGCTCCTCGACAATCGCCCTGTCAGCGCTCCGGCTTTGCGCTCGTTAGATAAGGGTGTCAAGGCATCACCCTCCTTGGGACTTCGGCCTGTCGTAACAGACACTTTGGCTCGTGTATGGGACGCCGTTGACGCAATTGGTGAAGCCGTCATTTCGGGCATCAACACTTCCCGTCCTGCGTCCCCTGTTTCCGATTCCCCAGTTGCTCTCAAGTCATTCACTCAAGAGAGCCTTGTGGCTTTCGTAGATCTCATTCAGAGCACACGACAAGCAGGGCGTCAGGTTGAAGGAGGTGAATGGCCACTGGAGAAGCTTACGCGCCTAATGGCAATCTTGAAAGGTACGTCATCAACACGAAGGATGGAACCTGTATTGACTCTTTTCCAGGCGTCTTGACATATCAAGAATCCCCGGATTATCGACCAGACATTGACGTACTCATGCCTGTGCAAGTGAGTTCATTGTACTCGGCGGCCTTGCTTTCGTTCCTTACGATTCACCACAGACCGTTGTAATGGACACTGTACAAGGCATCGACCTGACGGCACCTGGTGCTCCCTCTCTGGTACTCCGCGACTTGTCTGACTATGCAACACTGCCATTCTTGGCTGCATTCGACGCTGAACATGATCCCAAGTCGTCGAGTCCGCCCAAGCGGGTCTCATACATTGCACTGGCTAAGAAAATCATGCCACTGTTGGTTGGCCTTTTCCTGGAGTTCAAGTCAAGCCTCGAAATCTACGCTGACGGTACCCTCGAAGCTGTCCTATCAGTAAGTGGGTGGTCTGCAAGAAATGGAACAATTATTAACGACTCATGTCGCCAGGCCTACTCGATTCCAATCAAACTGAAATACGACTGCCCAGCTCCCACGAAACACGGGAAAGAACTGCCCTTGTGGAAGACCGCTACCACTTGCTTCCTTAAGATTGTCAAAGAAGGAGTTGCTTTTGTTACCGCAGACGAAGGTCAGGGTAAGCCCTGAGTCGTTTCTTGTGGGTCGTATAATTTCTGATTACAGAAACATACAGAAATACCTGATGCACACATAGAAGGCATCTGGCATCAAATTCTAGATGTTTTCAGGGGTGGAATCCTCGCGGACTGGTGTGTCCTTCACACTCTCTCATTGGCCGCACCCAAGTCTGATCTCTATCTACTCCACCAGCACTGCAGCCGAGGCCTTCCCCCGAGAGGCCCAGGAGGCAGAAGAGAATTTCGACCTTGCCCTTGTGGCGTCTCTCGAGATTGATATTGCTCCGCACCTTGGCGATAGTCGTGTACCAGACCACCTGGTCGCACAACTAGGGAAAATCCTTCAGAAGGGTAGCCTTTTGTATGACGCCCATGTCATGGTTGCAAGCGGGGCCACCACACCTATGGATTCAAAATTGCCACAACAGCTTCAGAGCCCCGAGATTCACGACTATTATGGGCAAGGGAGCACCGCCCTCGGGGAACTCGTCCCTCGGGAACGGTTCTCCTACTGGTGCTTTGACCTACTATTTCTGCTATGTTCTAACACCACTCGAGGTATTTGGTTTGTGGCACTTCAAAGGCTTGTATCCTGTTGACCTATTCCCCACAGATAACGAGGCGTCACGCAAGCGTCTTGCGGCTCTAAGCATTCCAGCACTCCTCAACAGATGCCGAATGACTCTCATAAGCTATGTGGCGGATGAGTCCTTGAGGGGCAATCTCCCTTTCCCAAGGTTTGCTCCTCGTGATAGCATCACGACATTGAAAACTCATTGACTTATAGAGCACGTGAAGCCGAGCTACTTTACACCCTGAGGAAGTTATCAGACCTGAGATTATGGCCAGGGTCTCTCTGGGCCGCAGTCTCTGATGACCCCTCAAGATATGCCACGGACCAACCAGGTAAGCCGGGTGTTACTCTTGAAATTTCATCACACTCAACCGCGTGAACAGCTGTTGATACCTCCCTGAACCCCTCCCTCATGATTGCAGACGCCGTCAAACGCTCTTCGGTGGCACACCTTTTTCATTTCTATTCGGTCCTTTGCGAAATTGCATCGTTACCCAGGAAGAGCCCATCAGCCTGGGTTCCAGCAGATCCAAATATCAAAACCAATGGGACCGATCCCGATTCGGGCGACGATGTTGGTGGTGAGCTCCTAGACGCCAGGACCATCGCACGCACATGTCTGCGAGATATCGGCAAAGAGATGGGAGTCTCTCAGTGACAGCCTGCTCGGTACGCAGTAAGGTATTGCCTGTACCGATGGCGGTGTTTATGTCAAGTTATTTGCTTTGTACTTATTCTAGGCCCCCTTCGATATGTAAAATGGAGGATGTTGAACTTTTCGAAATTCTATTCCTGCCATCGAAAACAACATGCCTAAGCCTCATGGAGATGGATGCGTCATTTTGACTAAAGCGATGTCAGAAGGTTTGTGCCTTCATCGTGGCTAGCCTCGATCGGAGGACATGGACATACTTCCGTCCTACTCCAGCACTACAGTGTTAGCAATTCAGTCCACCACTAGCGCCAGCGTGCTGTAGGTGGAACCATAACCACGAGCTTTTCATGTTCTCTTCATATTCACAAGGTCTCCGAACACTTTGACATGGTATGTTTTCCACGCCTGTCGTCTTATCGGTGCGGCAGTGTCGTGCATGCTGTCTAGGCATCAGAACGGCGCAAGTTGAACCGAAAAGGCTTGATATCTGAATTGGCACCAGCTTACACGTTGTGGGACGGCGGCGCGTCAGATCATTGTACGCCTCCTTGTTGACGAAAGCCCCTACGTAGAGCCTCATGGAAAGCCTCATGTTCATAGCCAGAAGCGCCTTTTCTGAACCATTCCACCAGTCCGCGGGGCGAAGATGACTGCGTAGAACTGTGCGATTGGGTTCTAGAATCAATTTCTGCTCAGCCTTCAGGCAAACTTCTGGCAGTTCTTGGGCCGACGCGAACCCTGATGCATGCATCCTGTCAAGGACAATAACGGTACGAAGACCGGCTCGCCCTTGCCCCTCCCAATGACGTGCGCTAGTCGATATTACGGCTGTTTATGGCACTTCATTAAACCCTGCCTGCCTACATAAACCAGGACAAAACCATCCCGAAGTTAACTATTCTCTCTCCCCCTTCACCTCGTTTCCCGGGCAAGCCCACGTTTTCACGTCCACACCATGTCTAAAGAGCTCGTCGAGTCCGGCAACACTTACCAGCTGACCAATGCCAAATCAAATACCGTCTTGGACCTCTCCGGGGAAGACAACAGGTCCAGTAAGTCCTTCTGGGACCATGTTCCTTGTGCTACCGTCAGCTGACGGTTCGCACCTTTTAGTTATCGGCTATACGAACCATAACGGCGCCAACCAACAGGTACGTGATCAACATGCCATGTCTATTTCCCCACCCTGATTATCTCCGAAGTGGACGGTTGACTGGGTCGGGAATGGTTGGACGTTGAAGGCAAAGTCTTCGGGGCTCTATCTCGCCGTGGACGGTTCACCTACCGATGGTACGAAACTCGTCGCAGTGACCACTCCCTTTACTTGGCATATCTGGCACGACGAGAAGAACCCTAGCAGCTACAGGTTCGTTACTTTGCTTATGCAGTGGCAAGCTCTTTCCCTGACGGCACTTGTAGAATTTTCGTTCCTAACACCACCTTTAACATCGATCTCTCGGGTTATGGGAACGCAACCCCTGGCACTCCAGTTACCCTGTGGTATACCTGGGCCGGTATCCATCAGACTTGGAAATTCTCCAAGGTCTGAAGACTCTGGGGGACGATCACGACACCTCCCCAAGCCGACAATTTACGATCGTTCGCAAATATGACCTGGACACGCCACCTTCTTTGTATACCCGACTCCTCATGTTGTTGTGACTATAGTGTTATTTCTAGTAAGGACCACGTAGTAATGGTTAACCTTTGTATCGCGTGATGTTGATTTAATGTACTCGAGTGACCATTTGTGGAAATTTCCGATGTCATAAGGTCGTGAACCTCGAGGCGCGTCTTCCAGGCGGTCCCAGCCCTTCGGGGACACATGAGCAGCCCTAGGTTACCAAGCTGGGATCGACACGGAAATAAGTACGGCGTGTCTCCAGCGCAAGATCAGAAAACTCAAAACCACACTCTCTCCCCACATTCTCTTCATTGGATGGGAGAAGCCGTCCCAGTCTTCGCCAAGTTTCAAGAGAAGCACGCAACGTTATGAAAAGCCTTAAGCTCAGAATAGTCAACCTCGAGTCTGGCAGGATCTACAAAATCAAAAACGTCAAGGCTGGCACAGTGCTTGACAAGTCTGGACCAGAACGTTCTTCGAGTACGTGGCAGTCCAGTTCCATCATTTCCGTTCTAAATTGACCTTCCATTCTTTCAGTTACGGGATGGGAGGACTACGATGGTGATAATCAAAAGGTATTTGACCCGCTGCTGTCGCACTAGAGTCATACTGAGTCAACTGGTATCATTAGTGGGTCCTGGAGCAGGCTAGAGGCACCAGTGGGTGGTGGTTCCGCCACAGGTCCTGTGGCAAATACCTCGCCATCGCACTTGGTTCCTGCCACTTCGCTGGCAACGACACGGCCCTCATCGTCCGTGACCAGCCGTTTGCCTGGGAAATATCCCCAGACGAGGAGGTGAAGGGAGGCTACAGGTAAGCATGCAGTCCAATGCCAATCATAGTTGGGCAAGCCACCAATCATCATTCCGTATCAAGAATCTACCTTCCTGGTGGACGTGCACCTGGCCTCAACGTCGACCTGTCGGAACACGGGAATCCGTATAATGGAACCCGGGTTACGCTCTGGGAGAAATGGCATGGAAGCAACCAAGTATGGTTCTTTGAGCTCCTTTCAGAGACCCTCGGTACGTGACATTCTTCGACTGACCATAAGGTTTCCGATAACTGAGGTCGCATTCAGATTCAGACTCGAGCGACTATAGTGACCTGGAAACCGACTTAATGCCCCGAACAGACACGGACGAAGACCGGTCTGATAGTACTGATAGTGATTATTGAACAGCTCGACTTATGTTTATCTTTATAGCCGTTTTATCTATGCTTTCGACTTGCTCACCTGTAATTGACTTGCGACATTTGTTGCGACAGAATACCCTGTAAAGTATCGTTGTACCACCAAAAGAGGGCAGATTGTCCCAATCTTAGTGTGTTATTGTGTAATTCATACAAAAATTCTTCTGTGATAGTTGAGACTACGAGCCTCTACGAGCTGAATAGGCATATAATACCAATGAAAGTTCGCTCTTGCTGTGCAAGGTGCTTGGAGGAAACTCGAAGGACTTCCCGAACGGGCAGGTGACCTGATTTAGTTACTGGTTCCCACGGGGTTCGAGCCGCAGCTTGTCCAAAGCCGCGATTGCTTCGGCCGTGAAATTATTACTACTGACGTCGTAATATCTTTCCCAATTCCCCAATTCGCAATAAATGACCGAGAATTTGTATATCAGTAGTGATCTATCGGGCCAAACCACCAAGAACTTGTTAACTACTAAAATCATGGCGTGAGGACGCCCCCATGACCATACCTCGAATGTTCATCCTGTGCGCAATTTGGCACAATCACCGCCGCAGGACTTCGCCTTCGAATTTTCCTTTCCTTGGTCGAAAATCCAGGCCATCTAGATAGGTACAATCACTGATATGGAGACCATTTTCACTGTCAATACGCCATTGTTCAGGCTATTCGCGTCCCGATGGACAGCCCCTCGCCACCGCCCCAGTTTTTCGTCATTAGATGGAGATATGTCATTCTTGTGGTCCCATGACACCCAACCCCCTCAACCGTATAAAAGCTTGTGAAACTACTCTCGAAGTCCCCAGAACGCATCACAATCATGGGTATTCAATCTGGACGCGCTTACAAGCTCAGAAATCGTAAATCCGGCACCCTTCTTGATAAATCTGGCACCGATGGTGTCTCAAGTACGTCTAGATTGGCGTATCGCTGGACGTGGATGCTAACGCAGTACGGTTTCTAGTTATCGGATGGGAGGACAACGGTGGCGATAACCAGAAGGTAGGACCTTTGATCCAGTCAAACGCGATATAATTTTACGGTGTACCGTCTGGGATTAGTGGATTGTAGAACAGCATGACAATAAGTGGACTTTCCGAAACAAGCAGAGCGGTCAATACCTCGGCATCGCTCGCGGTATTGGCGAACCCGACAATGGCGCACCCTTGGTAGCTAGTCAAGAGCAATTCCATTGGGATATCTGGCCGGATGAGGAGGACCAGGAAACCTACAGGTGAGCTTGCTATATACGAAACTCGGTCAAGAGGCTCATGATGTGTTGTCTCTACAGGATCTTTGTTCCTGGCGGTCGTCACCCCGGAATCAACATCGATCTAGGAGACCATGGCAATCGCAACAACGGCACGCCTGTCACTCTCTGGGGCAAATACCGTGCAGGCGTCAACCAAACGTGGATCTTTGAGGAAACCGGTATGATATCTAGCAGCTTTTCGGTATCATAAAGCTAACTTAAACGGCTTAGATTAATTCCAACCCGTCAACCTGATAACCAATTCGTGTAAATATGCAATGTAACCTTGAATGTACTGCAACCAATAATCCATCGTGTTTTTGACGCAATTATGCGAAATCTAAGAGCCATACACGTGGTTCTGGGTCCAAATGCCATGCAGAGCATCCGGATGGATCTTCCATCCTAATCTGACGACGCGACGCGTCGGGTCACGTGGACGACACTCTGGCAGAGGATTCAGAATCACTGGCAATTGTCGATTGCAGTTGCCTTTGCTTTTGACTTGATTTTCACCATCATGCTTTGACCTAGAGTTTAACGCTGGACCGTTAGCCGTACGTGTCGGAACTTGAGTCTGTTGGATGTCTACGGCGTCATGTCTCTTCTTTCGACTCCATACGCTACTATACCCCAACATCAAGGTGCCTTAACAGACGTTGAATTACACAAGTATGCATTCAAGGCAACGTCAAAGCATTGCGCTCACGAAAACGGACGTAGCATATCGTGCAAACGTTGTACATCTCGATGCAGATATTCCGAATTTCTTCTAGAGACGAATACAAGGGCTTCCCTCTCCTTGCCAGCGGTGCCGAGCTTGGCTATGCTCACCGTTCGACAAATTTATCCTGAAACTCGGTGTTGTCTTCCGTTCGACCTTAGGCTCCTGTGGACTCCTCCAACTTGATTGGTTTACCAGACCCGTGTGTTCGCGTAAGCTCCTAGATTCTTACAATATTTGTCGGCTTGTCAAACATACTGGTGTCTCGAGGCGATTCTCCCCCATGCTGGCTGCAACCAGAATCCGATTCTTGGATGTTTAGTATCTAGCACCTGTAAAGGTTGTCAAACAATTCCTTGTAACGAATCGCCGGGCGGGGATTGGAGCCCGACTGCATGGATCTATAAATATGACTAGCAACATTGGAGTTTCAGCGACTCCATACACGGTATGATACAACTAAAGTATATCCTCCCTTGATGGTGAGGCTCAATTACGCCGCCTGCTCTCCCCGTGGGCTTGCTGTGGCCAGCCTGGATTCCGGCGTTCATAGCCCTCAGGTGACGTCGTTATTCGCTTCGGCCAATGGACACCCTCACCTATATAAAGGGGCGGGGGACGTGCCATGGTTTGGCAAACCGACTCTCGTATCTCCTCAACCATGAAGCTAGCTTTCAGCTGTATAACCGCATTGACTGCTCTTGTGGCAACCGTCTCCGCTCAGAATGTCAACATTGGGTACCCTAAAGACGGATTAACAATTACACCAGGCCAATCCTTGGTTGTCGAACTAGACAGGCCGGTTCGTTCATTCTCTCGTTCCATCTATCAATACCTTCTCTGGCTAACAGCGTGCAAATTGGCCCACAGAACACCCTAACAAACTCTCAGGAAGTTGCGGTCGTCATTTCGCTCACCAGCTGTCCAGACCGACACTGCCCAGATCCGGCAGTGACACTAGGTTCCACTCTATACTTCGGCCCATACCACCCGCAGTACCCACCTAGCGGCCAGCTCCCATCAATTCCTCACCAAAACTTCACCGTTCAAGTGCCGGAATCCCTCGCCACAGGTCTCGCTCAGTTGAGCCTCGTCCATCTATCGCTTGCTGGGGTACGTCTTTCTTGTGATTTGGATAAGGAAGGTTGATAACTTATTTTGGATATCAGTCTGGCCCATTTCCCCTGTACCAACTCAAGAATATTACGCTGAATGTGCAATGATGACATTGGCGATCGAGTGTCTGACGGGACCTTTTACTTATTTATCACAGACTTGCCCTTGTGAACTGTCCTTGCAGTACGATAGCTGGTCTGCGAATAATAATATCGGATTGTACAAAACTCGAGCCGACTCAAGTATATCTCTTCACTACCTCAAAGTCTCCTTCTCTTTCCATTGCTATATCGCAACCTCCTTCGGGATTGCCCAAGACATCGGCAATATCGGCAGCCTTCACTCTCTGCACTTTCGTCACAGTAGTTGTTACGGTGGTTGTGGTTGTGGTGATCACCATCTCTCCCGCTCCTTCGTTTACATTCCTGAAGCTCTCAGTGTCGATCACCGTCTCTGCAGTTGTGGTCGCGGCAGCCTGAGCTGGCCCATCTGGGTTTGTGGATGAGTTCACTTGGTGTTGAGTGTTTGATGCGGTTGGTGCTGCATTTTTATGGCAGGGAGAAATGCGCCATAACTGGGCTCGGTTGGATCCGTCCTGTCGGCCAAGTCGTATCTGTGATTCCAGTGAGAATTCTTGCAGTGCTCTACACGCACAAACTCATATTACCTTTCCTCCGGATTCATCTCCCTCCTTCTTCGAGAGCTCGAAATTGAGATAAGAATCGGACCAAGAAATTCTATCACAGTATTACTTAACCACACATCTGCCTGATCCAGCTGCGAGCATGCTCACCGGTAAAGGGGTTCAAGTTCAGTGGTAAATTCGCGATGGATGCCCCAGCTCACTGGGTAGCCTGTCGCCGCTATATCGACGCCTACATGGATGCCATCCTCTCCCGTGAGATAAGAGCCATTAAAGGCGCTACGGAGGGAGTAACCAGAGCCCAAGGGTTTAAATTCCCACTTTAAGAAGTATCAACCTCGGAAAGTGACGGCAGGGACAGATTCCAACCTGTTGGTTAAGGCCACTGTGGGTTTCCCACCCTGAAAATAATTCAGAATATGACCTGAACTAGGCATTTAGGTTGTACCTATCAGCGAGCGCCCATCGTAGCCTGCGAGGTCAATAGCTGTTCCAGTCAATGCATTGGTGATTTGATACGTTCCAGCCTCCAGGGTATGTGTTCTTGTGCGTTCAGAGGAAGTCATTATACTGCTCAAAGTGGGCAGGATTTAATCGAGTGGAATTAGGGAGCCGCTCGCAGTTCACGCACACGGTCAATCAATGGTTCATAGCAGTACTTATGCTAATCGTATCCCGACTTCCAATCTGTATTAGGACGATCTCGGCTGATGGATCCAGCCTACCGGCCGATCCCGACTTGCGCCTCTTGCCAACATTCGGCACTTGATCCAACGTTATCTCAAACCCTTGTATTCTAGGCGATATAACAGGTGGCAACATGGGAATTCGCAGTAAACACTGTTATGTTTCATGACCAGTCGACGTTATAAGGGTACGCCCACAGGGCCCTTGTCTGGAATGTCAGCCGAACACCTGCACACTTGGTTTGCCTTTTCTGGAACAAACCACTTTCCTCATTGACCAAAATCCCCCAGAGTTCAAGTCTGCCCTGGCACCCACAGTGGAAACCAGATATGACCTTGTGTAAAAAAAGGAGCTATGCGCGCTAGTCCTAAATTCCTTAAGACTGCCAGTGGAATCGTTCATTGTCCATCCATTCACGCTTTTACGTTCCTTAGTTTCCTTTCTTCTTCTTCTTCATTATGTGGGATCACCATACCTACAACCGTGTTTATGTTGCATTTGCTTTATTGGGATTTATTCTCTGCTGCATTCCCGTTCCTTGGCACCTTCAAGGCGAGTATCATTCATAATTTCTGCAATAATCGACTCAACTCAAACGCGTGGAACGTCCAGCTTGGAACTCTGGAACCTGCCTCTTCTTATTCTGGACAGGGCTCGCCTGCCTTAACCAAGCCATTAACTCTCTTGTTTGGAACGGCAATGTCATCAACCGGGCGCCAATATGGTGCGACATATGTGAGTGAATGTAATAGTCTCGGTCAAAAAACTCGCCTCACACCTTGGACGTAAAGCTACCCACATAACAATCGCTATCTCGGTTGCCGTTCCTCTGGCTTCACTTTTAATCAACCGAAGGCTTCATCGAATGAGTACGGTGCCGTCGTCCTTCCTGGAGAAGAGTGACAGGCGCCGCGCCCTCGTACTCGATTTAGCCATTGGCCTTGGAGTTCCCACTTTATTCATGATATTATGTGCGTGAGCCCCTGACACAGCACAACCACTAGCAGAACCCGTTGCTGATTGCGCTATCCTTTTCTCAGATTATATCCCGCAAGGGCATCGTTTCGACATACTGGAGGATATTGGATGCGTTCCTACGATTTACTCCACGCCAGTCGCCATCCTCCTCATTCTTGTGCCCCCTGTGCTCATATCTCTAATTTCTATGGTATATTCGGGTGGGTAACTCTAACCTTGCTTGCATCATTCACTGCTGAATCCGGTTTACAGTATTCGCCATCTGCGCACTCTTGAAAAAGCGTAAAACCATGCAAGAACAACTCTCCAACTTTGCCGATTGCACCACGACGCGCTACAATCGTTTGATCGTTCTCGCCGGCCTCGATGCATTCCTCTCAACACCCCTCACACTCACGTTTCTCGCCATGAACTCTAAGAATATACCGATATCTCCGTGGATTAGTTGGGCAGATACACACTACAACTTTTCTCGGGTTCAACAAGTACCAGGTGTGCTTTGGCGAGGAGGAAGCGCAGAAGTCCTTGAAGAGTTATCTCGGTGGCTCGTTGTTTTCTGCGCCTTCTTGTTCTTCGCACTCTTCGGATTTGCCTCGGAGGCGAGAGATAACTATAAGAAGGCGTGGCGCTATGGTTTGCACAGGTGCAAGCACTTCTCCTGTTTCCGTCGATCGAGGAAGGATGCTTCTCACAGGTTCGCATTTTCTGTCTCTGTACTCCTTGTTGCAGTCCTAACGTCGTGTTTTCTGTAGGAATGATCTCCTTGAAAGTATTCGAGTCATGCAATATGTTGGGCAACATCCTCAGGGTGGATCCAGCCAGAAAGAGTTGCCTCTGTTTTATGAGAAAGCTTGAGGTCGTCGGCCGATCGTTGCACATGCTTTCCCGCAGCTTCCTGCGCGTGCCGCTGATTGGCAAAGAGACCGAGCACCTGCGTCGCATGGTCCGAAAATTGCCGGGCCGAGTCAATCAATTCTCAATCACTTCCAGGGCAGAGGTTGAGAATTGAAGAGCGCCGTGCTCCATGTTGGATGGATAACATACAAAAAGTAAAACGCCACCATAATAGTGTAAATGTACCATGCTCAATCGAGCTGTGATAATAGTCTAATACAATAAGAATCTATCATCGTAACTTGCTGCCGAGTCATTCCGTGAGTATGAGGCACCCGGCGACTATGAAATCTTCGTTCAGACAGGCCGCTGATTGCCTTAGAAGACAGTTCTTCATGATTCCCCATAGTCGTTGTGCTTCAAATGTCAAGAGTCATCAGAAATCTTTGTCGGCTGTGATGGAAAAGCTCTGGAGAACTTAGAAGCTGAGGGCGTGGGAACATAGCGTGCAAAAAGGAAGCTCACGTAATCCGTGCAGACGCGAGTAACCTGAGAAATCGAAATCGGCGAAGATTCTGTTTTCCTGGAGGGCGTCCTGCTAGCTCCGTTCTTTCCTCACGACTTTCCCTCGAGCTCACTGTTGCAGCCGTCGGTCACGAAGATTTGTAACTTGGTTACCTGCCACCACGACCACCACTTCTGATTAGGCGCTTAACGACCTGCCACTTGGGAACGGGACGAAGCGCGTTGTAAACCTTCTTCAAATACACGAACACATCCCCCCAGCCGGCTGTTCATACCACGTCAACGATATACCAAGTTTCCTCAATTTTTTGCAATTTTTTTCGTGGCCGGCCAGAATAAATGCCTAGTGTGCAGAAAAATGGACCAACGCTCTTCTTGGGGCTCGAATTGGCGACCGATCAGCTTCGTGCGACGATAGTTGACGAGACTTTGGAATTGGTGGGCGTAGAAAGCGTGGACTTTGACACAGAGTTGCTGGAGTATCAGTGCGTTTGCCTTCCCATTCCATCCACGTTTCTGTTGGATTACTGATACTCATCTTGAATCTGTTCGGTCTTCTAGGACTCAAGGTGGTATATTCACCACCCCCGGCGAGGCATTCACGACGCCCGTTGAAATGTGGATTAAAGGCCTCGGTAGGTGTCCAGCATTTTCTGCATTTTCTCAAGAAACGGAACCAAAAATTTTGCCGTTTCTCGGTGTCATCATGGGAGTGGATCGTCCCGATTTGGCAATAAGACCCTTACATTCGATCGTTCTAACCACGTGACTTCTAGACACTATTTTGGAGAAACTCTCAAAAAACCATGACCTTTCGAGAATTAGGGCCATTGGCGGCGCAGCGCAGGTCAGTGACACATAGTGTTTAAATTGGCTATGAGTATTCAATGAGTTATAGCACGCTCTCGTTTGGTGGAAATCCACTACAGTCCCTTCGCTTTCTTCACTAGATCCTAGCATCCCATTGTCTAGCCATTTCCCGGCGCATTCGTTCTCTCTGCCAAATACACCAACGGCCCAGGATACTTCTTCTCACACCCATGCTCTTGCAATTGAAGCTCTTCTTGGAGGTCCGGATCATATGGTTGACCGTGTTGGTACCTGTGCACACCCCTCGCTAGTGGCCGCCCAACTTCTCAGAGTTAGGGAGGCATGGCCTCACGAAGTGTGGGCGCGGACAGGCCGAATACAGCTAGCCAGCGCCTTCCTCGGCAGTCTGATCGCTGGCAAGTGGATGTCGATCGGCGAAGCTGAAGCCTGTGCCACTGGAATGTGGGTTCACGGTGGAAGTTCATCCTCAGCTGGTGGGCTTTCCCAGACACCTTCCCAAGGTTATTGGGACGAAGGTGTGCTGGACATCGTTGGCGGAAGTCGGGAAGAGGGTAGAAGGGTTCGCGGCTGGCTTGGGGATGTAGACGTCAGTGGAGGCGGAAAACGTGCTGGAAACGTATCCAGATACCTTGTTGATCGTTACGGCTTTGATCCAGGCAGGTTTTGATTTTTATTTAGATAAAGTCTAAAAGCTGAAGTTACCCCGCTTCTAGATGCCATTGTGACCTCATTTACATCGGACTTTCTTTCCACGTATCTCTCACTACTCCCCTCCCCTAATGATGCTGTTCTTTCATTTGGACCTATGGATACACTAATGACCCCCGCCCAACATTACATCCCTACACGTCTGTATAATCTATACCCTCATCCTGCTCAGGATTCTGGCGAGAAAAGGAAATACATCGCCATCCTTTTCAGTCGGTGTGTACACTGCCTCCCTTCGCCTAACTCGAGCTGACATTGCTTCAACAGTAATGCTGATGTCCCGAGAGCTCTTGTTCGTGACATGTACACTAAGAGTTGGAGCGCTTTCGATCGCCTTGTCGCAATCGTGCCACCAGGCGGTTCTATAGGGTATGTACATCCTTCTCCTTTGTTTTGCAAAGGTCTGACCTCCTTGCAGCCTCGACGATAAATTATTTAGCTTCTGGCATCTCCAGGCAGACAGCTACCCCTACTCCCATGTCAAGGGTATCTATCGCTTCGAAACTGGGGTCAAAGTCAATGAATTCCGTGATTTACGAGCAAACCCCCGATGTCTCGTAGAGAGCCAAATACTCTCGTTCCGCGTCAAGTGGTCGCGTATGCTTGCCACCGGCCTCCTAGGTTCAGCACGAAAGGGTGGTGTCAGTCCTGCAATACCACTTCCTGGTCGCCCCACGTCAGTGCTGTCCAGTTTGGGCTTGCCGTTTGATGCCTACGACCATACTCCCCTACCCTCTCGGGTTCTTGCCACAGGCGCCGCCGCAAACTTCCCCAGCGTATCCAACATCGTTGGGGACGTCTTCAACGCACCCGTGTTTGTCCCCGGCACCCAAGTCGATTCGGCACAGGTTGTGCCGCATAGGAATGCACCAGCCCAAGGATACCCTAGTCGGGCGGCACTCGGTGCTTCCTACCTTGCGCGCTGGGTCTGGAGCCGAGATGGTGGATCAGGAGGGTTGTCCGTGTTTGAGGACGAGATGAAGAGGTTATTGGGAAAGAGATGGGTGGCAACCAGCGCCGTACCGTTGAGGACCAACATCAACGGTGCAGGAAGCATTGCTGCTGGGTTGAGTGTGGCACCTGGAAGCGGAGCAAACAGCGGGACGAGCACACCGTTTGGCCAACCTCGTTCAGGCCTTGGGACTACCGTCTTTGTGGAGGAAGATGAGGACGAGGAGCTGGAGAGGGAGCGGGCGTTGAATGAACGTCAGGGACTAGGCTATGGCCCTGGCGTTATCGGTGGTGGACTGTACGGATCCTCCAGCTCTCCGGGTCCCTCCAGCACCAATGCCTTTGGTGATATCGGATATGGAGTAGCGTCAAGGCTGAGGACACAGACAGGCTCTTCAGCAGGCACTGTTGACCTCACCCTGACACCAGCTGGTTCCGTCTCAACCGCCTTCACGACTCCAGACCTCAACCTCGGTGGTAGTGGGATGCTGAGCCCTGGCCTGGGAGCCAACGGGAATGGAAATTCCGCGACACCGACCACACCGACCCCTTTGACGCCTGTCATTGCGCTTCCCACCGCAGATGCGGAAGCACAGATTGGGCTGGCCAAGGTAGCGGAGCCCGACATCGATGCTTTCATGACGTATGCAGCCATCGTGCCGGAATTCTGTCGATTAGAGAATATGTTAGTCAAGAACATCGTTTGATGGACTTTTCCCCAATCTATACGGAACATGTCTGCTTCATTGTTTGCTATCCTACGCTTTACGTTCACGTTTTATGCAATAGCTTTCTTACGTTTTACCGACTTTGCATCTTGCATCTTTCAAGCGTCTCATACGATTCCCACCATCCAAGCATGATGACTTACACACAACTTACACATACATATGCCGTTTTTCTTCTTGTTCCCCCTTTTCCCTACCGGTCTTTCCAGGAAGTGTAAAAAGTACTTACGAAGCATCTACAACGTATTACTTTACCATGTTAATAGTACCTTATTTATGCATAACTCCTACAACTCCCTGCAATAAGTATCTGTTTTTACGCCACACATCTTCTCTGGAATCTAGAGGAGCCCTTACGTAACCTGCTCGTAACTGAGGCACAGCCACAGGATTCTACGATAGCGCTCACCGTCATACCACCATGTCGTACTTCCTTCCGCATCTTCCTTCTGGTTGGCACGTTGACGAGGCGATCAAGTCCGAGGAAGACAGGGTAGTGGTAATCAGGTTTGGCAGCGACGGAGATTCACAGTGTATGACCATGGACGAAACGCTCTACGCGGTTGCTGAGAAGGTGCAGAATTTTGCGGTCATCTATCTCTGCGACATTACCCTGGTTCCGGATTTCAACAAGGTAAGCTTTGCAACTGTGTGTGATGCTCTTCCAGATCTAACTGATTGGAACCTGTGCGTAGATGTATGAATTGTATGACCCTTGTACTGTTATGTTCTTCTATCGGTACGGCCGATCTTTTTAATCCTCTCTGAGCTTTTCGTTTGAACTGCCTGATACACAGTAATAAACACATAATGATTGACTTGGGCACCGGAAACAACAACAAAATGTGAGTGTTTCTTCGCCTGCTGTTGTTGACCGACCTGCTTAGCTCCAACAGAAACTGGGCTATGGACAATAAACAAGAGGTGAGTTTGGCGCTCATTTTACTCGTTTATCGATCGCTCTAATTGTTTCTTATAGATGATTGATATTATTGAAACTGTCTACCGAGGTGCATCGAAAGGCCGGGGTCTTGTGGTATCCCCCAAGGGTAAGATTTGTGTGGTTAAAGCAACCTTTTCGAAGTTAATCATCCCCATCAGACTACTCTACGCGGTACAGATACTGAGCTCCATTGACGGGCTGGCCACTAATTTTATTGGTTTAATAATCACAATGACGTTCGATTTCGAGCGGGAAAACCAGCTGCTAGCATAGAAGGTGGGCAAGTCCAATGAATATACATGATGATGAAGTGCACAATTAATATGGCTATACGTACCTACTCTACGCGTTGTCATACCTCCTTTGCTTCGGAAATGATATCCATTGCCTCTGTAAATCGCGGTTCAATCGAACAATTGAAGGATGCTGGCCGTCTACAAGTTTCATCAGCTTCCATCACTATTAAGCTGAAGTAGTTTGGTACAAACATCACCATTCCACCAGGACATACGTCGAAGGTGCCAGGTATCGTCGGCCGCCCCGAATCCGTTGAAGGAGATATATTTGCCGCCCATAAGAGTCGGGAGATAGCCAGGAATAATGCGTTATTAGCTACGTGTCGACCCATGCAGACTCTGAAGTCGTTTCAGATTGAGATGTGAGAGTTCTAGAGATACAATTTGTTACCGATGACCAAAACCCTGAAATGGTAGTCAGTAAATGGAGTCGGAGTGAGGGGTATATACACATACATACGAGAAGTGTCCTGGGAGCCAAAGGACCTCAGTCAACTCTAGATACCATCATATACGTATCGCGGAACAGTACCTTCTACAAAGCTGGTCAGCATGAGACCGGCAGTTTATTTCAAGCACCCACCTTCTTTACATTCTTTCGCGATCTTTGGGTTCTCGAAGAACCTGTCTGGATTGAAATCGTCTGCATCTTCCCCCTGTAGCGTGTGTGTTAGAGTCTACAATAAGCATCACCGAGCGTGAATCTACGAACATAAATAGTGCGGTCTCGGTTCAGCACCCTATATGAAGTTTTGATTGTATTAGTTCACTAATAGGTGTCCATGGAAAATTCCTCCACCGACCATACGGCAGGCATGCAGATAGTACCCTTCGGAATGAAGCAGCCTTCGTACCAATCGTCCTGATATGCACCTACTTAGCGCCATAACATAGCGCGGACAAGTGATTACAGCGAAGCCTACCTGAGAAGTGTAATGGTGGATTCCTGGAGACGTATATCAGCACTAGGTTCGATAAGGATTGCAAAGGTTTGCTGGATACCTAACGGTAACACGGGCCGCCAGCGGAGCGCCTCTCGGACCGTAGCTTGTATATACGGGAGCTGGTCTCGATCATCCAAAGTTGGCAACCGAGACCGGCCGACCACAGTATCTAGCTCTTGTTGGCATTTCCGTTGCTTTTCTGGGTACGCAATCATAGCGAGCAGAAACCATGAGAGCGTCGCCGATGTCTGGACAAACGTGAGAAAACCGACTACGACTTCCGAGGTCAGGCTTACGCTTTCTGCACCGGCAGCGCTACATGGTTTTGAGTAAGCGACGAAAATTGCCCATAAATGTGTACTAGACTCACTAGAGAGTCGCACAGAACCATGCAGACTCCTGATCAGTTAGGTCATGGCGACTATGATTCCTGATGAGTGATCCTGCAATGCTCGGACGATCGTCGCCATCATCCTATGCATGGATCGGTTTAGATACGGCATAGCAACTCGCGACTGTTATTAACTCACTATACGGGCCTTTGCATCGCGAAACATCCCTTCCCAAAGCTGTGAGAAGTGAAGGAATCCATCCTCTGCATCTCTCTTCCACTTCGCTAGGCTGCGAGGAATATGTTTCATCCACGGCAAGAACTCCACAAAATATGAACCAGGAAATGCAGCATGGATCAATCTGTTAATGAATTCATCGATATCAGCGATGGACGGATCCTTTGAAGATGCGAGGGTAGGCCAATCATAGATTACTGCAAGAATGGAAGAGGCAGTAAAGCTGAGATATAATCGGAATTGTGTCAGAATGGACCGTATCTCCGTCTAGCAAGCAAAATATCTCACCGTTTGAACTCGGCATCCCACTTATTAGGGTTTTGAAGGAGAGCGTCGACTAACACTAGCGCCTCCTTACTTTGGGTGGAACTGAAGTCAAGAGCCGTTGCCTTGTTCATGACTTCATGGCCGGCCCTGCGCATTCTTCGCCACCTAGTCACTGTGAGGAGACCTCCATGAAACACCTAAGAAACCCAACTCACGTCGATGTTTGTTTAGCGAAAACAGTGAGAAGGCCCCCCGTCAGAATCTCCGAAGCGACTACAGAGTAATTGATCAATAATATTGCCAGAAGCATTCTGGTAGTAGAGATTATTACCTATCCAACGAGGCCGATCACTATATATATTCGCCCGACGGTTCAGGAGGTCTGCAGCAGCTTTATGCGAGTTAAGGAAGAGGATACCTTGACCGGCGACGCTAATGTAGACCAATGCACCTATATCAACATGCGTCAGTTCCAATTTCATGCCTACAATCCGAAACTAATCTGCGATAGATACCATACTCATTTTCCCATTCTTCAACCTTCCCCCACATCGTCAGCGAGAGCTGAAAGAGGTTGCCGATAATTGGGAGCCCTGGTGGACCTGGAGGTAACTTAATCGAGCTGGTGTGGCGACGAGCGATCACGCCGATGAAAACCGCCAGTACAGCGGAGGTGGCAAACAAAACTTGGAGAGATAGCATGGAGGTCGAGGGGGGAAGGCGCGGAATCCGCTGGAACAAATGGATCTGTCAGTATTGCTATAACCTAGCGTAACAGGCATCAGTACTCAGTGATAACTCCCGCAAATCAATCGAAATTCTGGTAGATCATAGCTTCGATGATTGAACACGCCTCGTGATGGCTCGAAGAAGTCGTCTGAGCGCTACGATCAGACACTGCAAGTTCATATCTGAAGGGTTTTCCGCGCAAGTATGGAATTCAATGACCTTATGCGACTTCGAAGTAAAGAATCTCTAGTCGGGGCCGATATCGGCACGTCTGATCCTTGTTAAAGAAGCCTGGAGTAACTTCTCGAAGTTGAACCATGGAGCAGCTCTTCGAAGAGAAGAAGTGTGTCATGGGAAATCCAGTTATGCAACACAAGCAACAATCCTTCGGGGCTTTTGTCGCACCGGTTGTACTGACCGGAGATCATATCTCTCCGAACACCGTTTTTGTAAATGCAGACTGGTAATCTAACTCTGAGCTACCGAAAGACGCAGTATACCTTCACCCAACTAAGCAGGGTGCTTTCCATATTCATGAGAGCGTATTCGCAAATCATTTCCACTGGGAGCGAGTTTCCAGTTGGTTAACCCAATCAGATTGCAGCAATTCCACAGCCACACGCGCGTGATTGGTCTGATTTCGCTGCAAACTTCCGAGTCATATTGCGAATACACTCCAGTGGGATATTTCGTTCGATTATCTTCGAGATATCGGATTTGGACCGACAACTGTGATTTGCGACTCGGACCGTAAATAGATTTCGGAAACAAATCACCCAGCGGTACCATTTCGAGGTTCTCAGATTCAACGGCGTACTATCCTAGCAAAACTAAACTTAGGGCTCACTGGTACGTAGTAAGCCATGAGCGGCGGTCTGACCCCCCGCGTATATTACTCAACTTAGCGTTACCAAACTTCTATATGTACTCGAACGGCTCGGCAAGGACGTAGAACAACCGTGAGATTTTGAAAAAAATACTGGGAGGTGCAGGGGGAGACGTTGGCATTGAAAAGAAACGAAACTACATCGGGTAAGAGAACAGCGGGCACAAGAGATAAGTGTGGCTTTGGAGAAAATTGCCCATCCGGTACACTAGGTGATAAAAAGATTTCTCCTTTTCATAAATCCTTGCCTAGATTAAGTGGTTAGTGGAAGAACAGCCTTCTGAACAACGTAACGCCTCACCGAATTCAGCCTCGTTCAGTGGGGCACGAGCCACCAAACGCGCGAGCACCAAATTTGGTGGCTAGTCGTTGAGTAGCGGAAAGTCGGAAACCCAGGAAGAAATCATAGACAGTCCTTGCCGGATTGGCGCAAAAGGTTACTACAAAATTGATATACGTCGCGCTACCACCGCAGATGCTCGAGAACGAGTAATCCTCGGTGTAAGAGACAAAATCTGCGCTGTTGTAATCGAGATGAGAGGGACCGCTAGCGTAGACCACTTGGTAGACTAGCTCCTTCTCAGTACGCCGGTAAATCACCAATTCCTCTACAAAGTCGACGTTTGCAAGGTGGGAGGTTCGTGTGGCCCCAGGGACGTTGTCCGTTCCGTTAGTTGCGATCACCGTGCCTCCCTGAGGGAATCGGGAATTAGAGGTCGGATATCGTGACTTAGATATATATCAGGTTCTACTCACATACCAGTCGACGTCGAAAAAAGATTCAACGACGGGGAGAACTTTGGTGAAGGGGACATCAAACTGATAAGGAGAGGCAATAAACCCGGGTTTGGAGCCCGGAGGGCACTTCGGGTCAAGGGGGTGGCTTGGTGTCGTAGGTGTCTCAGTACATCGAACCGTGAGGCTCGTGCTCAGGAAGACGAGAGCGGCGCAGAAAAAACGAGTAAACATGACTTGAAGAGGTGATTAGAACTCGAGGTGTAATCTGAAGGATATTCATTCATATTGTGTCGATTTTATATTCATTAGGTAAAAAAATTGTCAGAAACGACAAGTAGCGTCTGATGGACGATATTCAAGTCCGTGGGTTTCACAAAAGAGAAAAGCTTACATTGGCAAGAGGAAGGTAACATGAATCCAGGTGATCGAAGGGATTCGAACCTCGTGCACATAATCATTAATCAATGATCAGTCAACTCATCAAAGATCTGCGGAGTTGAGCTAAGAAGTTAAGAAGGCAAACTGATCGAAGCCACGGTGTCACGTAAAGCCAGAACGGCGAAATACCCGTAAGGCCCCATACGTGCCAGTGCGACGACAGCCTCCCGAACGTCTCGAACGCCGGTCGTCCATATAATGCAATGCGTCTATAATTTACCTCAGACGTTGCGAGTTTGTGGTAGACCTGTGTAATGATATCGATAAGCATATAGGTCTTGTATAGGTCCCCGAAAATCCGTATATTCTACAATGGGGACAATATGGTCTCGTTTGGAACCGCCTGTTCAGAAGGGGATGCAGCCCCCGCTGTGGCACCCGGAAGGAGCCGAGCACAAACAAACAGCGGGGAATCAAGTTTTTATGCATCACATCATGATCCCCTACTACGACTACGACTACTCCAATCCGTGCCCGGAGGCTCGTGGAGAGGCACCATAATCATCTGTGAATACTTCGCAAATTTCGGGTGCGATCAACCCGCACACCTGTCGAAAATGTCGGACTGGATACTTCTAGAAGCTCCAGGCTTTTGTTCTGCCAGTAACCAACAGTCAGAAACATCTTCGGATGCGATGGAGCAATCTTCTGGCACAAAAGAACATTCTGTGTTGTGGATCTTAAGGAACTTCTGATCTCCTGCGCAATGGCATTCACACTGACGGGACCGTAAAACTAATTTTACCTGTGAATTCTGCGCTGAAAGAAGCAAGTAACTTGGCTTTGACAGAGGCGACCCGTCAGAACGCTACACCTTTGCCCTAGGTGGAACTTCTCCGTAAGGTTCAACCGTGCCAAACTCTTGCCACCCGAACACCAGATGCCGGTAGCTTTCCTTCCATTCTGGAAGTCGCTCTGTCTAGATCTTCGACTGTGTAATTTGAGACAGGTCAAACGAGGGGATTGACTTGTCTCCTTCGCCCAACAGAGGTTGACAGTCGAAGTTTGAAGTTTGTTGCTATCCTCTCGGCCCGCCACTTTTGGGTCTGCTGCACAACATACACTCTAGTCGGGAAGGTAATCAACTATCTCTGATCTTGGGCTCCACGTCCTCTTCCCAAACAAATCAAAGTCGCAGACCTCAACTTATCCGTAATGGAAGAATTGCATATTTCCTGCTCTGTGAAACGGTCCGACCACTCCATAAGGTTCCATCACATCAATATTCTAAGCTTCCCTTCCATGCGTCGAGAGTATCCGTCAGGATACTGTTCAGCCTTCGACTCCTGGTTACGCTACCCCCTCGGCCTTGTTGTAGACAATATTCCAAATGACAAGATAAGAAGAACAACTTGTCACCCCTTTAAACATTCCATAAACGTTTACAGTGGGAAACCGTACTCGTTCCGAAAAGACAAGAACTCAACTTGTAGTGGACTTCAGCTGTCTTCCGAGCGAAGGAACGATGCCACCATGAGGGCCCTCCAGATGCGACCACGAACTCTGTAGGCGAAACTCCGACGCTTACAGAACCTAGGAACAAGGCCATCCTGTGACCAGTGGGATATGCCTTTCCCTTGGTGCTTAAAAGGCCTACATTTTTAATGCGTCTCTGTATCTGCACCCAGTACTCCCTCAGCCATGCAGCCAACGCTCAACAATCAGACTCGGGCCGCGATTCGCCTACCTGATTTGGCCACTACTTTCTCTATCCTTCCCGATGAGGGAAAGAATCCGTTCTACTCCGAAGTATATCCAGAGGCTCACGCCTGGATCCGCAAATTTAATCAGCGTGTCTACGGCCCCAAGATGACCAAGTTCATGGGGAATTGCAAATTCGAGCTATTCACTGAATTCTGCTACCCTTATGCCGATAAGGAGCGCCTTCGAGCCGTAATGGACCTGGTAGATTCTGATTCCTTCGAAGCCTATGTTTGTTGCTGACCAGATTCCTCGCAAGGTTAATGTTTTCTGGTTCTACGACGCCGTCACCGATGTCCAGACAGGTGAGGAGGCAAAGCAAACCGCTTTGATCGCTGCTCGCGCTCTGCGAGAGCCTGATTTCGAAGACGGTTCTTGGGTGTGCGACCTCCTCAAAGAGTGCGTAAATTCTCCTTGTGGGTTCATCTACTGATTGTTGGGCCTCCAGCTTCGCTCGTCTCCACCTAATTGGCAAGTCAAGCCCCGAGTTCATCGCCCGTTTCGTCGATCACTTCATAAGCTATGCGGAGAACGTTAGCTATGAAGCTGTCCTCCGCGAAAAGCACGAGGTCCTCGGGCTCACAAGCTATATTGCCTTCCGCCGTGAGACAGCTGCTACACGCTGTGTTATGGACTTCGTTGAGTATGCCGTTGGAGTTGAGCTTCCGACACGAGTCCTCAATGACCCTGTCTGGGTTGTGGGCTACAACGCTGCTCTGGACCTTGCATTCGGCACTAACGTACGTCTCTCAAACTTGGATTTTGTTCGGGCTAATCAGAAGACGACATCATTAGGACATTCATTCTTACGACATGGAGCAAGGAATGAGTCACGGTGGGGCGAACATTATCACTGTTATCATGAAGACTCGCAATATCGACGTCCAGGGCGCTATGGATTATTTTGGGGGGTTTTGCGAAGCCCTCACGATCCAGTTGGCCGACGCGAAGCAATATCTTTCCGCACATCATGATCCGGTCTACTCAAAGGATGCCGCCCGAGTGATGGAGGCTTTTGCCATCCTGGTGCGGGGTCAAGATCGGTGAGCCTGACCTCTTGAAGAGAATCACACTAGCAACCTCACATTGCATATAGATGGGACTTTGCTACTGAGCGCTTTTTCGGAGACCAGAGCAAGGAGGTCGGAGAAACTGGGTTGTTCAAGCTAAGAGAGGCTTTTGGGGGTTACGCCCTGGATGAGTAGGCGTCAATGAGAATTAGGACTATCTGAGTGGAGGAATCGTGGGTTCGTCGGGGGTTAGAATCGCTCCCCTGGCAATGTACCACATACGTGCCCTTTACCATGTCACTCGCTAAAACAAATTCATTCAAAGTTTTGGCTCCTTATACGATTAAGGACCATGCGAATATCAACGGACTAAGTACGAGCGTGTGCGCACGGAAATACCGTGGGAGTCCTCAATCAACCCCTCAAAATTCCTTGGCTGGATAGTCAGATCGACCCCATAGGTCTCGCACAGCTGAGCAGCTGCGGCATTATCCGCCCTCTAGTGCGATTAAGTAAACCCCGTCAGCATCTAATACTGGTCAAGCATAACTAATCCCCTGAGTATGGAAACGAGTAACACAGATCATAACTACAGAGAAGTATGTAGTTAGGGACTGTGGCGTCTGTGACAGAAGTCCATCCCCCCGAAACAGATATCGTGGTCTAATCCAGATTGCCCTACAGCATATATATATCACGCCAATCCCATGTATTAAACAGCTCTTATCCACCCACACACTACCAGTTGCCTGAAAGACCGTGGCATCTGGCGCTCACAGATCTTTCGACTCGGACTCAGAGACTCCTCGTGCCCCTGGAATGTTTACAGGCTCTCAGAACACAAGCGTGGCTCACAGCATCCTCCAGAATATAGCAGGGAACGTGTACAATCACAGCACGACCTCCGTAGCTGTGAGCATCGGCACGTTGGTTATTGTCGCGCCTTTAGTATTGGGTACTTGGGTATGTGCAGGCCCTACCGTCTGTGGCGAGGTTTTTAACGTGTTCGAAAGCTCCGACCCGCCAAAGTTGCTTGTAAGTTATTCGCGTTGTTCAGGCCAAAGTCCCGTCCCAATCTTCGACTCGAAGCCACTGCCACGGGAATTCTGGTAACAGGGGGGAGCACCATATCCATTCTAGAGGATAACGAAATCGTGGCCATCGCCGATGTTGCTCGAGGAATCGTCGTCGAGGGCGCAAAGAATGCTATCCAGAAGTGCGCCGGTAATACAATTACACTCATCACTAAGTGAATGAATTTACTGCCTTGTTGCCCTACGAACACATGTGCTAGCATATTTAAGGGTATCGAGACGTGAATGTCATACTAGCTCCCAAAGTCCACCCCGAGGCAGAAACACATCGACGATTCACCGTCCAACAGCTTTTAACCACTCCAGACATTCAGAGAGTTTGTCCTGCGTAGTATAGTTAAATCAGCGCTGCCCAGCGATAAAGGGAAAATGATATACCTGAGAGACATTCATGTTCGTCTGTATGTCCAAAATCACCCCTTCGGCCTCCCTCCGCGCCTTCCTATCCAGTCGTGCCCGCAATTCCCTTCTCGCATCGACAACATACGTCCCGGCACACTTTCTTCGCCGCCTAATACTGATATCTTGATGCCAGTCCATCTCGTACTCGAATCGTGTCTTCAGAGCGGCGATGAGCCCTTCAGCCAGAGCTGAGGTCGTCAGAAGCCAAATGGGATATCGGAGGACGTCTGGTTCTGAGCGGGATATCAGCATTGGGTCGAAAGGAGGGAATCTCGGAATCTCGAAGTCTCACCTTCGATGGCCCCATAGAGCAGGGACCATGCCTCTTTCAGCACGCAGTTCCAGTCACTCTCACGTGGACAGAGCTCTCGTAAGGCAGGTGTTGCAAACCATAGCTCGTCGAGTATAGCTTGAGGTGACATCCCCAAGTTGTAGTCAACAGCACAAAGGACGTCCCTCTGTGAAGTCTAAATCACTCATTAGGCCCTGTACGAGACAGAAATATGACGAAGATGACCTCGAAGTCCTCGTAAGATAGCGGTTGCGGGGAGAGGGCCTGAAACTCGGAAGCTAGGATGGGGAGAAGAGGTGCAAGGAAGTCCCGATGCAGCTGGAATACCGACTGAGCGTGCATCAAAGCTCCCGTGTTGGCCACCTCTTACCTTGACGCTAAGTGCCAGGCAAGTGACAGCCGTATCCCAGATCACCATCTCGCGGCCTTCTTCCAAAGAGTCTTCGCGAGAGTGGGCGGAGTAGGAGTCTGTCTCTGATACAGCGTCTGAATCTAAGCGTATGTTAGTCGTGGATGATATCAGGTCGTATTGGGTGGTACCTTCACTATCAGATTCCGAACTATCTTGTACCGCGACATTCCCGTTACTCCCAACAACAAGGAAGCAGTATCTTAGGAAGAGGTGAGCCGCATGGAAGCGAGTATTAGGCGATGTTGAGAGTTGATCATGCAGGTTAGAGTATTTCCAAGGCGCCTTCCAGGCAGCAGATGAGGAGGCGTTTGGGCTAGCAAGAGTATCCGAAGATGAAGAATCCGAGCAAGATTTATAGTAGGAATCGCTGCATTCCGAGCGAGACGGTGAGGTTGACTGAGCGTTGTGAGCAGGAGAGTCCGAGTCTCCACCCAGACTTGGAGACTCGCAGGGAGAACAAGAAGCACTAGTGGACCGAGATTCTTGATCGGGGTAAACGGGGAGAACCTATAGGCCGTGTTTAACAACTCGACCAAAGATGAACAGCGTCAAAAGGCCCACCTCAAGAATCCACTCAACAATCGCAGAGCGTAGTTCTTCCCCTATTCCCAAGCGTGATTCCCAGATTTCTTGGTCAGCTTCCTCACGCTGATCTTCGGAGCCATACATTCCAGCAAACGTTTCAATAAAAAGAGAGACTTCCTTCCGCCTGAGTTTGTCTTCCCTCGCGCGTAAACGGATTAATCTGAGTTTGGATGTTGCATCTTCGCTGAGTGGTAGCCTGGCGACGTGGTTTGCAGGCGGGGCAATAATGGCGACCGTGTGTCCCTCGGCATGACGTCGATTGTCCTTTGACAGACTCGACGGGTTATGGGATCCGCCCTTTGGAGCAAGCTCGCCTTCAGGAGAGGAGTGCAAATCTGTCTGGAGGAAGGCGTCTAAATCAGAAAATGGGTGGAGTATATGCGCGTTTTTGATGGTTACCGGTGTCATCTCAGACTGAAGCGATGCAGCTCTTCGAGAACTCGCCCTCTCACTTGCAAAATGAGCTCTCGACGAAGCATTAGACTTCACTTGATGCTTGCTTCCGGTCCTGCTCCTTTTAGATGGTGGTTCGGCATCGCTCAGGTCATTGCTACATGTCCGTCTCCGAGTAAGTGGTGTTTTGAGGAGAGAAGAACGTTGACGTTGGCGCCTTCTATTAGAAAGTCGCCGAAGAAGTAGAGATTTCTGCACCTTCAGATCTCTCTGGCGATCGCGAAGTACGTGAAGTCGCCGAGCAGCCGCAGTGCGTTCTTGCAGGGGTCCGTAAGCATTGGCTCCCAAAATGATCCTGCTGGCGAGAGGTGACCCAGAGTCGATAACCATCCCTTTGTCAGCGCTATTAGTCGATCCAGCGGGAGAGGGAGATGCAAAGGTAGGCGTGCAAATAGAGATCCCATCTTCTTCAGTATCCGCTTCTGCGCCATCGTCTGGTTCGGAGCAGTTATGCAAGACATCCGAATACATCGTATCTCGAGAATCAGAAAGCAAGTTCGGAAAGTCGACACTTGATGCTTGAAGTTCCTGCGGAAGGTCGCCAGAAAAAAAATCAGTGGATATATGCGCTTCAGGACCGGTTATTTGAGTTGGCAAGGAGCGTTGTATTTGAACGGCAAGAAGTCTTTCGTGTAATTGGGCAGTGAAGTAGTCTGCCTTTTCCATGTTTTGACCGAGAGGTGATTGGGTTCCGAGATCCAATGAAGCAGAAGATGCAGTAGAAGCAGCAGAGCTCCGCGTTGCAGACTCCCAGAGCTGAGTCGGGGGACTTGACGAGTACGCTGGAGGGCTACTCGACACGGGTGGTTCAATGTGATAATTTCCTGGCGGAGGTGAAGGCAGAAAGTCTGAGTTCTCTGCGTCGCTGAGCATTCGTGACAGAGACAGAGATGTCTTTGATTCTATGCCAAGCTCTTCAAGTTTATGTATGCGCCAGTATTCCAGAGTAATCAAAGCACCGTTGGTTAATAGAGAGAGCGAAGCGGAAGCTGGCAAACTCGAGGTCGGCTAAAGACTTTGTGATTGGCGACCTAAAGAGGCAAATTATTTCCACGGCATCCCCTTGTGCTCGAACCACCACCAGCGTCGCTCTACTCTCGTTCCTCATCTGAACCGCTTCAAAGATGTCTACTCCATCGACAACACGGCCCGTCGTCTTCATGGACATTCAAATTGGAGAAACCCCAGCAGGGAGGATAAAGATGGAGCTTTTCAGCGATATTGTACCCAAGTATGTTCAGCACCAAACATGCGATGATTTCGCTGAAGGATTCAAGCTCATGATCGCAAACAGGACATCTGAAAATTTCAGACAACTCTGTACAGGAGAATACAGGTATGAGTCTCGGAGCATACGTTGATGAGATATATGCTCATGGAGATATGAAGGGTGAATTCACGACCTCAAGGATACAAAAACGCAGTATTTCACAGGTATGCACCAGCCAAGCATATATGCTGCAAGCGCTTATCGCATTTCACAGAGTGTACGAAGCCGCCTAGAATGCCTTAGAATCGCTTGCTCAACCTTCGATCAAAACAGGGTTCCAAACTTCATGTGTCAAGGTTCGCCTTAAATACCTACTTATGAGCCACAACCTTCAACTTTCTATCAGGAGGTGACTTCTTAAAGGGCGATGGAACTGGCTCGTTCTCTATCTACGGTGATAAGTTCCCAGTAAGTTTTGCCCTTCTTGTTGATGCGCATCTGGCTGAATTTCTTCCAGGATGAAAACTTCAAGGAGAAGCACACCGGCCCAGGGCTGCTCTCCATGGTACGTCCTCATACTTGCACCTCCATCGACCCCACAAGCTGAAAGACTTTCCAGGCTAACTCAGGCCCTAATACGAACGGATGCCAGGTTAGCCTAGCCTTTTTTCAACCTTTTTCCCTTCTACCCATCGCTGAGCACCCTCATCAGTTTTTCATAACGGCAGCAAAGTGCGATTTCCTCGACGGAAAGCACGTCGTCTTTGGGCGCGTCGTTGATGGCATGCTGACGCTGCGTAAAATCGAGAATGTCCCCACTGGACCCAATAATCGGCCAAAGCTGGTGGTCAAGATCACTGGTAGGCTTCCAGTGCTGAACTAATTTACATGTTGTCTGATCGTTTTTCTCGTAGAATGCGGAGAGATGTAATGCATGTGCCCTCACTTGCTCGGTTGAGGAACACTTGGTTGGGTTCCGCGGTGTCCTCAACATGGATCAAAGGCCAACTCAAATCTCGTCATGGATATGAAGCAGAAGTTGTAATTATCCAACGTCATCTACGAGTCCATTGACAAGCCGAGTGTATTGTATCTATATCCATTGTGAATAAATAATTGAGAAATTCCGCTTTGAGCAGAACAAGGCTCTTTTTATCAAATCTCTTCCGGCCTCGACCCACCTGTTCCCACCACTTAAGCGCCAAGGATACTCCTTTAACCTCAACGTTGCCCTTCCCCAAGCTCAAAGCAGGCACGAAGGTACCATGCAGTGGCTGGAGTAATTGATGATGAAATCGAGTGGTTCTTGTTTTGTGACCCACATCACCACCAACATCGCGTAGTGAATCCTCTGAGGCACGCTTTACGAAAAGCATGGCAGGCTAGACCCTCAGCCGTGTCCCTTCAGAAATTTGGCTGAAGGGTAAACGGCAACTATGGGAACAGTTGGAGCGT
Source organism: Clitopilus passeckerianus (assembly GCA_944990035.1). NCBI lineage: Eukaryota > Fungi > Basidiomycota > Agaricomycetes > Agaricales > Entolomataceae > Clitopilus > Clitopilus passeckerianus. The sequence continues at coordinate 51,936 of CALYLX010000158.1, read as the reverse complement.
GGGTCATGGATGACACTTCTTCCACGAAGCGCAACACGTTTTCTGTCCATGTCCATGGACGTTGGCAAACGGATAACCATCGGGCCTCACTGAAGTTGCTGTTCAGGAGGGACTACAACACAGCCCACGCGGCTCTCGACACAATAGGCGCTGAGATCGTGTATGGGTGCATCAAAGGTGAGACCAGCAGCAATAAAAGTCGAGCGTCGGATGAGGTGTGAGGATGGAGAAAAAGATGCTGCAGAGACACCTGATTTGCGTGTTTTGCGCCAAAATGTGGTCGGACGGACTGCAACATCAATTAGCTTGGCATGAAAACGTGTATGATGTGAAAGTAACATACGAAGAGGGGGTGGAGGTCGTATAAGCTCGCCTCCACGTGTACTTGCACCCAAGTCTGAAGAGAAGGCGGTATAACTTCTCTTTGGTCCACGTTGGAAGGGTATGTAGGAAGATGGCGGTGCGACCTCGTAAGGTACTTCTATCCAGTTGGCGGTAGGATCCTGCCGCTGTTCCTGGGGCTCCTTCTCTTCTTCAACGGCCTCCCTGGACTGCTGAAACTCCGTCTTAGATGGAGGAGCAGACTGCGAACGGGTGGATCGATGGCCTCTGGGCCGTGGTCGTGCTTTCCCGGTATTAAGTGGAGGTGACAGGAATGCTGCGTCGAATTGTGGTCTCGCGATTTGTCGACCTCTTGTAACCGGCCGTGAATTTGGCACAGGGCTGTTTAAATCGAGCTCCTCGACCTTCGTGGTAGATGTAGCTTCATCGACGTCGGTTTCAAGCGTAACCATGATTGCACCAGAAGTCCTTCCATCCCCTCCTCCTCCCTCCGTATTTGTAGCTGCACTGGACCGGTTGTAGGGATGACTAAAGTTTCGGTTTCCGCGACCAAAGTTTAGGAATGGAGAAGATTGGTTTGCGCTATGTGGGTAGAGAGGAATGGCGATGGGTGAAATCAAAACAGTCAAGTCTGTCATTGCTGCGTCGTTACTTGAAATTTTGTCGACTGCTTTGGTCGTTGTTTAGGACGTGAGGTGTAAGGAGTGAAGACGGTCAGTAGAATGCGAGGTCAATGCTGACGACGACAATAAGAATAATGGCAGATGCAAGGTCACACGGGCGATGTGAAACTGAGTCCGTTTTGACGCAGATGGACAGATGTTTGGCTCAAATCAGGGTTTTATCTCCATTTCGCCCGCTCTTTGATAGCAAACGGGGTTGCATTTCGCACACTATACCATCGAACGGACTCGGACACGTAAAGAACACAACAGAAATCGCAGGTGCCGCATCAGACTTATAAAGCTGAGGCAGTCATTGTCGGATGGGCAAATTAACCAGCCGCTTGTCAGGACTTGCCAGCCTTTGGCAATGGCTTCGCGCAATAAGCATTCGACGAAACATCCTTCGCTTGCACTTTCACAGCTGGGGTGTGGCACATGGAGTCATATACCGTCTTGACCTCTCCGTTCTTAGCACGCTAAAAGTGAAGCTTGTCAGACATCAACTATCTCGACATACAAATCTGCACTTACGAAGACACAGGTGACGTTGCCATCATAACTATTCGGCATGTCAGTGGGCATTCAAGGCGGGCTCATTCAGAATATTCATGCGACTGACCTGCAAGAAAGCACTGTTTCTTTCGGAATTGAATCATAATCGCTTCCGTCTTCTTCCATGGAATTGGACTGAGGCTCAAGCTCATATACAGCTTTGACGAATGCCATTTGCTTGGGGGGATGGTCGAGACTGTCTTCAGTAGTGGGGCAACAGAAGGTCTGGCAACCCATTCAAGTTAGATAGATCGTCGCTCATAGTTGGGACAGAGCTGACGTACTGCTCCTGGGTCGGCCGTGGGTTGAGCAGCAACGAAGGCCACAACTGAAGCAAGAATAAGGATCCGGAAGCTGGCGTTGAACATGATGTTGGTTGTGAATCGGTGGATAGAGGGGGAGAAGTAGAACTTGAATGTTCTGGGGCAAATAGATATCGATTCCATGGGCTTATATAGACGTTTACGGAGCGAAAGGGTCCTGTTTACCTTTACGAGAGGCCTGTTGAACAATGTCCCAAGTACAAACTAGCACTGGAGCTTTAACGCCGCATGGATCAGACTGGGATCGACTATCAAGAGACTAAGAGGAATGGTCGGAGTTCGTCCGCCTGCAACACAAGAAAGCATGGGCAGAGAAATCTGGGTGTGTCGGTAGTCTATTGCTAAGGCATCCCACTTTTCGTGGTCTCCTTCGTGTGTGTGAGGAGCTGGCAGACAGAATGATTACACCAGAGATCAATTGACCCTTAGGCCGTTCCGAGTAGCTAGCTTCCTAGGTGCGAAGAGAATGCTCTTCCGTACAAGCGGCGGAGCGATTCCGTACAGATTCACCCTTGTGACATCGCCAGTGGCGGCCAAAACGACAGAGTTCTTACTTACGCAGTTAGCTCGAACGTCGTTAGCTGACAGACGGAGTGCGGGCATACAATCATACCGTAAGAGCAGCAGATCGGTACGCAATCTACTGAGCTAAGGTCGAGAGGCTTCCTTGGATAAGTTCCGTTCCAAAGGGATGAACAGGCTAGGTGCCAGTGAACGCCCGGGAATGAACAGCGAACGCCGCCTTAAACAAACCGAGCCACATTCCTTGCTAGCACAAGCTACCGCCCTACTAGAGCTCTGTTGAGAAAATGAAAGGCATGCTCATGGAGGACCATGACAAGAAACGCCATCCGCGTGACGGGATGATTTACGCGCGACATACATGTTGAATTTTACAACTCGACCGCGATGACCGAGTCAGAGTAGAGACCAATGACGAAACGACGCTATTCCTTAAGAACTGACTGAACTATTCAATTATAGTTGGCTCGCGGTGGCGGACAGAATGCGCATGATACGACTCTTACCGATCCTGTTAGATGGGCGGTGATTAGGCGTACCAGGCATACTATGTAGGGTCCAAAAAAGCAGCAGATGGTTCGGAAGCCCCAAGCTAGATGCAAAAACGAATTTCCTGGCTTAAATCGATTTCCACATTTCTGCATTCTGGGAGCGGCGGGTCAAAAGAGCCGTGATGGAGACCTTCGACATAGCTGTTGGGTGCAAAGTCGACGCAAACATGAAGACACCATTGTCTCTTCCCCTGAGCCTTTCTGGGGCTTTTGCTGGTTAGCGAACCAGCGCACGAGGAAATCCGCCTTAGCATAGATTTTAGTGTCAACCCAGTTCTCTGTTGAGCATAAAACCTCGAAACCCCATGGTGCCTCTGGATTAGAACTTCGCCTGGGAAACGAACTGCACTTTCATGCATATGGTGGTTTTGGACAAAACGCGTCAACAGCGTGACGGAATAAACGCGTGACATAACGCGTCAAATTTCCCAAACTCAACCACCATGATCAACTCAAACTGGCCTTTGGAACTGCCCGACAAGATCACAATTGCTTTGACTGAGCAGTCATGGCTAGAATTATGTATTTAGCTGTGATAAACCCCTTAACAGGCTTCCAACTGCGACGCTCAGTATCAATTGAACACGCCAGGCTGGTGAGTACTCAAACGATTGTTGTTTTTTATGATGGCCTTAGCTTTGGTTGATAGTTCAAGCCTGTTATCTAAAGCGAAGGAGTAATCCATTCTCTCCTTTGTGGTTGTTGACCGAGTGAACCAGGAGGTGAGCAAGTTTCCGTCGATTTGACGGTATCCTGACCAGATTCTCCAACAGGCATGAAGCTCACCCTGCTCTTCTTCTTAATCTCTACCCATCTATGGGTTACTCTTGCGGCTGGTGTCAGTCGCAGCCGAGCTCACGTTCTGGAGCTTCGTCCTCGTCAGTTCCCTCCTCCCCCTGGTCCTGGTTCTCCTCCCCCACCTCAGGCGCCGCCGGATCCCCCTCCTCCAGGTCCTCCAAACGCTGGCCCGCCTCCTCCTCCCCCTCATACTTCTCAACAACCGCCATCCCCTATTCCGTTTGTGAACCCATTCGCATCACTCACAGCGGCCCCAACTGGAGCGAGCGGTGCCTTCCCCAACTTACCCGGCTCGTCCACCGCTATTCGAACCTCCGGACCAAGCCAACCACAACCCTCGTCCACCTCCACTTCTGCGGGGCCAGATCCAACCTCTTCCCCTGCTCGTTCGAAAACAGATGATGCATCAAGGCGGCGAATAACAATCATTTACATGGCCATAATTTTCGGAACAGTTGGCCTCATTCTTCTCGGCTTCCTGTTCTGGGTAATCTATGGTTGGTTCACGCGCCGACCAAAGCTCCGTCGTGGAGGAAGTGGCATCGGAGGTCCGAGATACAGCCCTGCTCCGAGATGGGAAGCCTTCAGCCAACAAAGCCATTACGGCGGATATGACGAGGAGAACCAACTCGACTCAGATGGCCTTGTATCAGCTGCAGCCTATGGGTGGCCTGATATCGAACGCCAGAAGCTGAAAGAACACCTACGCATGGAAACAGCAAGTGACGAGGAAGATCCCTTTTTGGTCCCGCCATCCTCTCACCGTAATTCCGATACGAGGGCGAAACCACGATCGAAGCTTGGGCATGTTCGGGAAATCAGGTTCTCTGCTTCAAACTCTCCCGGACAAAAGAAGCAGAAATATTTGTCAGCCCCAATGGCTCGAGGTGATACCGCAGATACGGTGTCCACTGCATTCTTGGATGGGTTTGATACGGACGAGGATGAAAAGGATCAACCCTGGGAGGAAGCTGAGGACGTTCCATGGGAACAGTTACGCCATAAGAGCATCAAACGCGGAATCTTGGAGGAGGTGAAGAAGGAAAAGAGCTGGCTCAATTCCTTGCGGGGTATCACCGGCGACTCCTTCAGGTCGCAAGCAAAGAGCAAGAAAGGTTCAAACGAGAGCACCGGCGAGAACAAGCTCTCCGTTGGAAATGGTGCAAGGTCGACATCTACCAGTGTCTCGAAGACCAAGGTCCAACGACGTGTTTCCGCAGCGCATCCTAGAGACGAGGGAGGGCAGGACGTACAGGAGCCCAAGGGCCAACGACCTGTAACTTCTCGGGCGCCCACTGATATGACCACAACCACGACCTCGACAGCCAGGTCTACAGCTGGATTCAGGATCATCGAAGGATCTCCCTTACCCACTCCTCTTCACTCCGAGCCCTCGTCGCCTTCCCCAGCCCGCCCGAAGCCAGTCGCACGGCGAACTTCATCTGTCTCTCGCTACCAAGGAGTTCAGCTTCGAGGTGACAGGAGCATTGTCACTGCGCAACTTGAGGAAGATCCCTATACCCCTGTTCCTATTCGTAGTCGGAGCAGGAGCAGGAGTCGAAGTTCGAGTCCCACCAAATCCGGCGCTATTCCCTATACCCCACAGCGATCTCTGAGAACACCGACTGGGTCTAGCCGTACTTGCTCTCCCATTCCCGGATCGCCTGCCGTACCTTCAAGCAGTGCACCTCGCACGGCGGTGCCCAGCACCCCTGCCAGCAGAGTCGCCAACACCCATGCCGTAGTACTCCCTCAGAGCCCAGCACTGATCACCAGCCCGATCCTAGAAGGCCAACTGTGCTTCATGCCAACCCCGAATCCCAACCAAGGACATATCCCAACAGTAGCTCCCGAATCCACTGCCGGACCTGCTGCATCACTGCCAGAAACACCTGCGGGCCATATCAACGTTCGGCAATATGTTGCAGAGTTGAACGCAGCTACAGTTCCTGCTGCTCCTGCTAATGGTAGTACTCCATCCGACGCATCTCCCAAAAAGCCTGCCATGCGTTCTAGAATCCCCCGTACCCCGACCAAGAGTTCAGCGACGGGCGTGCAGAGGGGTGATAGTGCTGATCGAGAGCCACACTATCAGAAGGCTGCTCCAAGATCGGTCCCTGCAAGGTCTCCAATGCGACCAAGGCCTTTACCAAAGGCACAGGCCTCCCTGTCACCTACTGCAAAGAGACGAGGTCCAGTCGGGCGTGGTGGTACGGGAGGAGGGAGGGCGGATTTCATTTCACCGCTTCCTAAATAAGGGGCTCAGTAGGGAATATTTACTGCGTAATTGTCTTTCGCGCTAGCTAGATAGTACATGTCCTAATGTCTTTTGATACCCTCTGCTTATATGACTGTTCCCATAGAATACCATAATACACGTCCAGTTTTTTCAATATGCTACTTGGTTCTGCGGGACCGTCTGGACATTTGACCGCCTTTTTCGTGTCCGTAGCCCAGGCTAACATCACCAAGGGAGCTGCAGGGGAGTAGGAAGGTTCTTTCCCATTACCCTCTCAGCTTCTCCAATGTCTCTGCAAATGCACATCAACAAATTTGTTTATTGACAGAGGATTAAAAGGTGGCGTACCGAGGCCCTCGAGGAGCCCAAAACGTTCCAGTCATGTCGTGCGTGAGTTTGGCTATGAAGTCGGCCGTAGAACGAGCTGCTTCTGCCGGTTCGACAGCTGAAAGGGTATACAATTGAGAAAACGAGCGAAAGTGGATCCAGAGATTCGCTCTACCTCCGCCTGAGTCCCAGAATTGATCAAATCCAACGTTCTTTGTCATGTCTGTCCGCATAAATCCAGGCTAGCCACACTCTGAAGCGTTGGTTTTTGGCCGAGTCAAATGGGGTGAAACATACATGAAGCATCACGACTGTAATCCCCTTGTCGTAGAAATCGTTCGAGAGAAGCTTTCCCACCATGTTAGCTGCGGCTTTGCTTCCGTGGTGGCCATAGTTGCCGCCGCCTTCTTCCTTGGTTCGCAGAGAAATTGAGCCTCCTTCTGTTGTGATAAGTACGAACTTTGACCCTGAGGATATGGTCCCAGCTTTGTACCTAAATCGATTGTTGTATCAGCAACGGTAGGCAATAATGAAAGAGCAATATTACAGGTATTGTGCGATGAAAACAGGGGCGATAGCTACGACCTTGTACATTTCGACTTCATTTACAAAATTCAGATCATCCAGGCTCTTAACAGAACTCATGAGTCCAACCTTCGTGCCCTGGCTTGAACCAGTGTATAGCCTACCTCCTTGTGAAATACCCCAGCGTTTACTATGACCCAGTCCAGATTTAGACCATTTAGAGCCTCTACAATCCTCTTCCCAGCTTCCTCGGGATCGTTCAAATCGACTCCGAGAATGGTAGTCAGATCGTCTGGCAAGTGGTCAGGGTTGGATGACCGAATAGTTCCAACGACGTTGTGTCCCTCTCTCTTCAGGTGCTTGGAGAGTTCATAGCCCAAGCCGCGAGATGCACCTACAACTAGAACATTCAAAGGTACCATGGTGGTTAGAAACCAAGCCGTAAACAGCTTTGGCCTCCCAAAGGCCCAGTCAATAGCTCAGCGTTGACTTGGCGTTGACATCATTTGCTGGACGGAAGGAGCGGACCGAAGCACCGATCGCACTTTAATTACGTGATCAAGCTGGCCTTGGTTTTCGACACAGTCACAGAAACGTTCCCTCAGTTTCCCCGCCTTTGCTTTGTATCCTCCGAGTCATCTCATGTTGCTTAGGTTTGCCCAGCGGGCCAGAGTTGCCAGGCCTGACCACGACCTTGATACTCTGGGTCTTTGATTGAAAGCTGCTGCAGGGTGGGATCACAGGACACTGCCTTTTTTGGGCGTTCCTTTGAAGTGGGAAAACAAAGCGAGTCCCAAATCCGGAATAGCCGACTCTGAAAGAAAACGCCTAGTGACCTTATATTTGCGACTTGAAGGGCAATGGACGTCTCGTTTCTTCACTGTGCAGAGACCATAGGAACCTGAAAACAAGGTCTCGCAAATCCTTTAAAGTCCTACGGTTCCGCAGAGAAACTCGTATCTAAAGCGCCAAACTCCCCCGAAACCGTTGCTGGTACAACCACCATGAGCCAAAATAGACACTGCCGCGCCAAAAAGCTCTTCTCCCTCCCAAATCCCATCCAATCTCCTCACTGGGATGCTTATATCAAAAATCGCAGAGCCACCAAAGAGATCAGCCGTCGTCTCAGCAAGGGACAAACCAGCGACCGATACGTGCAAGATATTCATTGCGCTGTTAAGGATGCCATTCGCCTGAATCTGACGAAGGAGGAAGTCGAAATGGTCCACAAAGGCATTGACGTCACCGACTGTTATTTCAGCACGGATCGTTGGGAGAACGTACGTATAACCTTCTGCTGATTGTTTGGGAACCCATTAACTGAAGTGTTACATTGTAGCTGGATGAACTTGAAGTCGTCACTCGCATCCACTCGGTTCACTCGCCGAAGTCCGTCGATGTCCATCTCGTACACCATTTCAACGAGTATAACTGGATAACCACCGAATGGTCCTACTCACTTGGGTTCCGCATTAACGAGTCGCCAGTCGAGCCCTTGGAGAGATACCCCGACAGCGGAAAAGGCGTCCACCAGATGCACCGAACCAAAGGCTGGAAACCTTTCGGGTGGTTTTACATGGATGGAGATATGTCCGAACACTCACAATGTCCCATTCGTCGCGTCGACTTGGAGAGGGTGCACGACGCCCTTTTTGGCCCCGGTGGACGCGATAGCCTGCTTTGGGCTGACCCTGACGAATACGACGCCGACGAGCCTCTTCCACCTCTCGCAGACCGTATCACCCTCAAGCATACCGCACAGCTGTTGCTCGCAGCTGTCGGCATCCAGTTCTGGATCTCCGACTCTGAGTGGTCTGGTGAGGACGATGGCTATGACCGTTTCCTTCTGGGCCATCAGCTTGGTGGACGCAAACCTGGTGTGAGCGCTGCTCACCTGCGCAAGATCTGCAACATTCCTCGTTTCTTGTCTGATGGTTCGTCTTTCTCGTCCACTCACACCTTGCATGTGCTAATAGCTACCATCAGACTCTACCGATCTCACGCAAGTGCAGATTGTTCGCCCAGAGGAGGCTGAGGAGGTTGAGAGGGATGATGACATAGGCACCGAAATTAATACATTGCTTGAAGGCATGTGGACCGACTTGAAGGGCGTTCGACGTGAGGAACGCCATGTGTCGAGATATTCGGACAGCGATGATAGCGGGCTAATTTCTGCTTCATCGCAATAGGTTATCCAGTCAGATTTCGCTTTTGGATCTGCTGGACACATTCACCCTTTTTTCATTATCATTTTGGCCACGGACTACCTTACCTTAATACTTTAGATAATTTCTTTTTAGATGTATTTTTGGAACATCGCCCTGTATACCCTAGGATTAACTACGTCGACGTTGTATTACCTTGTATCCAGTAGCACCAGAGTTTGCCATTGCAAACTACGAATTGGTCGGAATTAAAATCTTTTTTTACACGCAGAAGCATCAGGCATGTGATCATGATAACAATATGGAGCGTTTGCAGTGCATTTCCTGAATATGTTGGTTTCTCGTTCCTGTTTTCTCGCCTTTGAACTGGTGTTCGTCGATTCATTAATCAAGTAGGAGCTTTAGCCAGTGGATAATTATTTGCTACATTCTGAAAGCTCCAGTGCCCTCCAACTCTGGTCCCTTACGAAAGTCCTCAACACATTTATGATGCCGGAAAGACGAATACAGCCGGAGATTCGCCCCTGTGTTAAACGTGCGTGGCGTGTGTCCAAACTTGCCCACCCACTGGCAGACCTACTCACGTCGTACCAGCCCATCCGATCCTTCGGTGGGCCCAGGCAAGTCACTATATTGCAACATCCCCACTGGGAACTGATTTGCCATGTCAGCTGCAGTAAATGGTATCACCTGGAAAAGTACACACCTTTTTAACATCGAGGTATTGGCTATCAATGGTGTGTGCTGCATAGAGAACGCAATCTGCACGTCCGGTCGATTTAAGGTACCAGTCTGGGATGGGAGCAAAGAAGGCTGGATCGTGAGGCACATTTGATTCCAGTTTTTCGGATTTTCCTCTAGTCAGCCCCTTGAGTATGCCATCTTCGCGGTTTTCCCTCTTGGACCGCTTCTCGAGGCGGACCTTCCTGATAGCCTCACTGTTCACGCTGCGGCGATTATCGTAGACTGCGCTGTGATCGCTTGCGTGTGTACTTGCTTGGAACATGAGATCATCCGCTGACCGTGGCTTGAGTAGATTCTCCTGCTCTCTGTAATTGTGGGTAGAATATGTGTCGGTGCCGCCGAACATTTGTTTTCCCGGGGCTGGGCAACCGCAAAGGTATATGGGACCTTGAAGCGGGACTTCCAAGCTCGACAAGTCATATCAAACGCTCGTTCGAGACTGGATTCATTCACTTTGTCATCACTAACACGCTCGTTCAGCCGAGAGTAGTAAAATTGCAACAAGTGACTTACTGGTCTAGATGGAAATGCACGTATTTCTTGCAGTCTTCGTGATACTTGGCACCGAAAAGTTGATGGGTGTGCCAGGCAAGGTCGATGTCAAGAGTAGGCACATACAACAGTTTGGGAGAAGTTGCAATCAGGTCAAGAAACCTGTTGGACAGTAAGCCATTCGGAAATCCATACGAGTAGAAAATTCGTACTTACGCGTGATAACGCGTGACGACATGCTGCAGAATAACCTCATCGTCTGCCCGAGCAAAATAGCCGGGTCTAGACCATCCCAACTCGTGCATCTTCTGGACGAAGGAGCCTTGTCTCAATACCTGTCGGTTGAGGAGATTCAGTGATGCCCTCGGGGTCAATGTGAGAACCTTACCGCGCCAATTAAATCGACGGAGAAAACATTTCCGTCCGTGTAGGCGGAGTAGATCCTCCGTAGCCTAAGATAGAGCTTTTAGAGTGCAGCGAATGACTACAGACCTCACTACCCACATTTTGATGGAATCGTTGCCACTTTTCCTCAAGGCGTTGTTGATGGAGTTGATGAGACGGCACAGCGTGAACTTGTGCTTTCTCAATATTTCGATAACCCAACCGGCGCGGGCAACATTAACAGGGCGTATCAGGTCGTTTGACTGTAAAACCTCGTTTTTCACGTATCGCTTGATGACCGATAGAATCAGCTGCTCATCCGTGAATGCTTTGGGACACTGTAAGCTCTCGTATTTCGAGATAGCGGTATTTAGACGTTGGCCGTTGGGTCTGTTAATGGCGTATTGAGCCCATAGAGAACCACTGAAAAAGAGACATCAGCTTGCCGCCGGGGGTCAAGGAAGCCTGGAATTGCGAACGCAAGGAATGATTGTAGGGTGTCATCTGATCGAACGATATCCTCTACTAACTTGCGAGCACCCAGGGTAGTCTTGTCAATGACTTTATTCACGAAATGACAATCGATGTTCGAGCAGAAGGCCTCAAAGTTTTGTTGTAGGAACCCCGTACCATCCCTACTCATATAGGCTGGAAATCCTTAGCGTACGGTAAGGGAGTATGAACAAAAGAAAGACTGACGATGCTCGATATTGGCTTCGCAATCTGGGCATTTGAATACTTTGAGACGGGTTTGCCTAGCGTCTTCGAATACATCAAAGGCTCGTCCTTGCGTCTTGTTCTTCCATGTTTCTCTGCGTATATCCGTGACAGGTGCGTCAAGTAATATACTGAGTTCACCGGTCTGAAAATTTCAGGTCATTAAGCATCAGAAAGTACGACGTCTGGCAATTTACCAGCGCAGGCATAAATCTCAAGTGGCCGATGCGGGACAGAACACGGAGACACGGGATCCTTTTGGTGTCCTCTCCATACCATCTAGTAACTTCTCAGAACAGAGGGGCAGCCAAAACGATAGTGACATACGCAGGATTCAATAGGTAGGTGTGCCAAACCTAAAATAACCGGTAAGAGCCAGCATGCAGAAGTCTATCGAGGAAGCCCTTACCATCAGAACATCTATCGGAGGCATAATCTCGTGGGTTGCATACTGAACATCTTCTGATTTCAGTGATTCGCACCATATCGAAAACCTAAAAGGTTCAGAGAGTAAATACGGGCTCTACCTGGAATAAAATTTCAAGTACCTATCAACCGCGAACGAAACTAGCCAAGCCCAGCGTCGGTCCTTTTCTTGAGGAAAAGGTGCGACAGGTTGGTCATTGCGGTTGTCGAGGTCCTCCACAGTCGTTCTGAGGCGCCAAAACGCGTGCAGGAGAGACAGGTGTCCACTAACGTGGTGCGATGTCACCAGTGCTTCAGTCTTGTTGCTGAGAATGTAGTATGATGACGGATGGCTGTATTCCGGTGGATCGACATCAGCCATGGAATCCGATGTGCCATCATCAGTCCAGTGTAATTCGTGCAGGTCATTCTGCGAGTTCTGGTTCGTAGAACTGTCTGATATTCGCAAAGGTCGTAAAGTTGGTGTTTCCGGCCGCTCTTCCTCGTCCTCATACTGGTTGGTCTGTGCGAGGGTCGATGTACTACCAAACTGATGCTCCAGAAAAGCACTGGTTGGTGCATAGCGAAGCGTTGTTTGCCCAGAGTGCGAAGCTGATGAAGACTCGTCTTCGTCGTAGCCATAAAGTGAGGGAGCAGTCCGGTAGCTGGGAGGATATAGACTCTGGGTGTCCTGGATATCTCCATTGTCTGATATGGTGCGTTGGTCATCATCCGGTGTGCAAGTAGCGTAGCTTGGTGGACGCCTGGAGGTGTTCATTGAAGACATGGAGGGTTGACGAGAAAACTGCGCTCCAGAATGCTGGATTGGACCACTTGGTGCCCATTCGCCGCTTCTTGGGAATCCTCGATAATCCATAGCGCTGAGATGGGCGCGATACTGGCGTCGTGTTGCACACCATCCCGCCAAGCTCGAGGTTATATATGGTGAAAGTTGAGGTTGCAGCCATCACAGCATTACAAGTTCTTCTGATCTGCGTGCTATTCGGAATCACACGATGCTCTTAGCTCGATTCAATCGGGAAAGTCGGGGTACATTGGAGGAATAGCAGTGTGCTCGACGACGAAGGGTAGTCTCGGATTTCCCACGACCCTTGACTGACCCCTTCCCATATATGGGCCCGGATTTGGAGGGGTATTCTGAGAATTAACGCGTCGCGTTGGCGAGAAAAGCCGTTCAAGAACCATTTTCGTTCAAAAGACCGAGATATTAGAGAGCGAATACATTTAATTAGATGACAGGAGAGTACATGGAATGACTACGCGACGCGTCGAGGATGTGAAATGGAGGCTGACATAAGCGACAGAAAGTGTCAGAACGCAAAGGTCCCTGCTGATTTAGATGCTTACGTTGTGCGCATATTACTGGCTCGGTTACTGTAGCCTGAATTTCCTTCTTTGTTGTTTCGTCTGGTGGTTTCGGTCATAGAGCAATGCACTGGTTCACCCTGTTGTGATCACCTCGGCTTGTTCGCCGAGCTGCCATCGGAATGCTTGCCACGAGTCGTATGCCAGTGTGGTGTGATCATGGCCTTGGTGCTTTCAATGAGATAATTCTACACTATTTGGTACCTGCGATTCTTTGTATACCACGCTGCTGATATGCCATAGGAGTCCCCATGCGATGTGTCTCTGTACGGTGGATTGCCCACGAAAGAAAAATGTGTGCATGAGAAGCATGTTTCAGTGTGCTGGCCAAGCCCCGGAGACGTTTCCACTGGTGCTCACGTCGACACTCGACTGGTATTGCTTCCTGGCCCTCCGCTGGAAATCCTGACGTTGATTTTTGATTTTGATCTTCAATTTCTCTCTTTGCCACATGCTCGATTCCATGTTCATTACTGAACGAAGGTCTTGACACGCTCTCTGACCCACAAACACCGACATCGAATGTTTCTATCAAGATTGATTTTGCCTATCGATAGGCATCGACCAATAGGATGTAGTGCTCGTCGGCGATCCGACCTTCTTGGAGCGTCCGCTGAGATCGAACTTCACCAAAGCAAGAGCAAAACGGCTGTCAAAAGCGCCACCATCTTCACCTGTCACAGTGACTGGAAGAAATTTCCGAAAATACCAGCAATAATGCGCAAATCGTCACTTGTTATACGTTTCATGACCTCTGCCTTGAGATCTTGCTGCGTCAGGAGGACGAAACTCGAATGGCCCTGATCTCTGACCTGTCAAATACAACATACATATGGTTCATATGGTTGAGTAAAAATCTAAAAATCCCTGGCACCAGCGGCATGGTGTCAGAAATACGTCAAGTCGACCCACGAACATGGAGTCGAAGAGATTTGGTGTAACAAAGAAGAGCAATAAGCAAACCAGGACCCTCAATGCTAGACCTTGAGTGGTTGGGACTTATTTCGAGAGCTGAAGCGATGAATCTCTTCTCGGCATGCATCTGGACACCCTCCGCGGATTGGCCATGTTTTTTGGACTCTTTTCTCCGAGCCCGACTTCCAGCCGATGCTGTTGACAGTTGGAGATTGCTTGGGCGCATCATATTCTGGTGCTGCACCCCAGTTTCTAACGGCATAATCTACTGCCAGGCAGTAATGTAGCGGCGCCTGCCCGAGATCTTTTGTCAATTATAGCCAACGTAGGATGCTGGCACGATTTTTATCATGACAGCAGACCCCATGAGCATGTGAGATTCATTTGTTGTATTTCACGGTTCGTGAAACTCACCGCGTTCTAGGTCGACAATCCTTGAGAGGGAATTTTTTCTCATCTCTATGTAAATTCTGTATAAAAGGTGGGCCATATTCGCCTTGGAAGATCAGGTCGCCCTCGAGCATCCTTTCACAGAACAGTTCAAACTCGTTCATACCACTCTTATTCATCGCCATGAAGTTCCCTTCCATCGTCCTCCTCCCATTCGTTGTCGCCGCTGCCGTCGCAGAGCCTGTCCCCAAGAAACCCGTCCCCAAGAAGGCGGCTTTGTTTGAGGACGTCGAGGTTCGCGCGGAGTCCGCTGCGGCTGCTTACACCAACGTCAGAGTCAATACGGCCGCTCTGAAGTGCAGGACCTGCCCAAAGACGTCCTGCACGGCCACCAGGCAATACTCCAAGGGCACGGTATGTATCTGGCTCTTGCTAGGGGATATTCAGGAAGACTAAACCATGTTCAAGATCGTCAAAGTCTCTTGTGACACGGCCACTGGTACCACCACCGTTGGAGGATATCCGTAAGTACGTCTTACCCGTTCGAGAATCGTCATAGCTGAAGGTTATGCTAGGTGGTGGGGTAAGACTTCAGATGGTTGCTGGATTGCCGAGTACTATGTCGATTACTATCGTACGTTGAGGTTCTCCGTGATTATAGGCCGTGAAACTAACGGAAATAACTATACAGAGGGTGCTCCCCCCAGCTGCTAGAGAGCTCAAGAATGGAACATGGACCAATTTTGAATGCTGTTATACAAAGAAAGAACGAAAAGATTCGAGCTAATAATACCGAAAACCCAGATAGCCGTGTAATTTGTAGTTACTGTATGCTAACTAAGTTGTTGAGAAATGTCTGGATCGCTGAGCAAACTCGTGACATGCCCAGAATGCTCCGAGTCTAGACGACGACTGAATCGTAACGACGCGAGTTTGTTTAGTCACCCATTCTTTGGAGCTGTCGAGTGGGGAAGAAGAAAAACGCCTCTATTGACAGCATTCTAACGGATTCGACCGCACAAGTCAAGCGGAAATGGCTCTCAAGGGCTTCTACTTAATTGAATGATTTTTAATTAAAGTCCCAATCCAACTACCGAATAAACAGCGTAAAAACAAATGTATAGTATCTAGCACTTCGATAGACAAATGCAATGGCCAGAGGCGAGCCACCACCAGGGTGCCAGGGAGAGACACCTTTGCATTCCGGTATGCTAGGAAGGTTCGAGGCTATCAGCAGAAGGTAAAGAAGACGAATACTTCTTTCTCTCCGAGTCCGCGTGTATTTGTGCCCGGACATTGGGTTCCTTGCCACTCATACCCCGCAAATAGGATTCCTTGGGAAGATGCTTTTTGAAGACCTCTTGACGCCTTTTAACCCGCGAGACGTACTTGTCGAAGTTCATTGATCGCAAAGCCAACTCTAAGCAGTCACGCCTGGCTCGACAAGCGGCAAGGCTTCGTGAGTCTGATCCGTCCTCAGATATACCTCGTTGCTGAACGATGATCAACGTTATATCACAGCATCTGTTGATTTTATGCGCCTCCCATTCATATTGGATCGAATCTCATGTCAGGTCCCGCAGTTTGTCTTCTATGTCCTCTAGATTCTTGGGCAGGGTATCGGGGCTATCCTCTAGTGATCCCAGTTTTCTAAGCGGGGAGATTGGAGAGCTTCTGAATAATTCGAAGCTAGGGGGATAGCATGAGATATGTAGCTTTGGCTTTGCTCCTCGTTGAGAAAGAGGCCGCGAGGAAGAGGCGGGACAAGAATTAGAGGGAGCTGACGATGCTCTCGGCGAATTGACGAGCGCAGCATCATTGTTTGCCGCTTGAGTGGATAAAGACGAAATGTCACCAGCGTGGTGGTCCTCGGTAGGGGGGTCAAAGTAGTCCTTATGCTTTTCTAGGTCGTTAAGGCTAAACCTGAGTACTTCCAAGACCGTCTGCGAAGTAGCTCTCGTTTTACTTTCACTCCCATAAGACTTAAGCAAAAGTGGAAGCGGGATGAAGTCCATGAGACTAAGAACAGCGGTTAATTGCAAGCAGTTATATGGTACTTGTAGAGGGTATCTCGAAGAGCGCTGGCAAAGGTCTGGGCCAAGGTTCGGGGACCTTGCGCCGTGCAGCCGAGCCGACTATGTATTTGGTCCAAAGGCTGCAACTAAACAATTCGCTCGCGTTGCAAACACGCGTCGAGAACATGGGCGAGATCCTACGTGCACTGTCAACTACCTGGCTAAGCCGACCGCCCTACCTCCTCCTCTTGATTCAACTTTTGAGAATCTTTTGTACCAACTAGTCCAGAGATGCCAAAGAAAGACGCCGGAGCAGGCCCAATATCCGCCCAAGCACAGCAAGATCTTGTTTCGGACGGCATCGAAAACTATGAGCTTCCAAGATCGGTCGTGATGAGGATAGCCAGGTCTGTGGTGGGTTCTCTCCTCTGAAAATCTGCGAGGTGGCTCTCTGAAGCTCGAGCTCTATGCGTTAGGTACCGGATAATACGAAATTGCAGAAGGACACGGGGTATGCACTGTTGAAAGGCTCGGTGGTGTTCATTAATTATCTTGGTGAGTTAGAGTGCTTCAGGTCTATCAGCAGGATTTAATGTCTTTTCTTGATGTTTAGCTGCTACGTGTGTTGTTCTCTTGCTTTGAGTGGCTAGAATGTGCCTGACTGTTCTCAAGTGCCCATGATGTTGCTGTCTCAAAGCAGCACAAAAGCATATCAGCTTCCGACGTCGTTAAAGCCATGGAACTTATAGGCTTTGGTGATATGACGGACTATCTTCAGACTGAGCTCAACGGTACGCTCAACTTGTCCTATTTTCCATGAAACCTGTACTCATAGTGCATGATTCTACCGCCCACTAGTGTATCGTGAAAACCAGAAAAGCGACAAAGGCAAGAAAAGCGGGAGTACCGGAGGTGCCTCACATAAAAAGACACCATCTACGTCTGCCTCTGCCTCTGCGGCTGCTCCAGCCTCAAAGGGTAAAGCAAAAGCGACCAAGCCTCCTTCGACTCCGGCATTGACGAGGGCACCCAAACCTGCGAGCGCGGCAGCTCCGGCACCAGCACCAGCAGCTGTGGTACCTGCTGCAGTAGGTCAAGAGCCTGTGGAGATGGAGGTCGATGGACAAGAACCGGTTGTGCCTGCAAAGAAGGCGGACGTGGAAGAGGAAAAGCCGGAGGCACCTGAAGAGGGTGATGATGAAGAGGACGATGAAGAGGATGAGGACGACACCGATGATGATGACGATGAGGAAGAAGAGGTACCAGCTGAGGATAAGATGGAAGTTGAAGAGGAGGAGCTGAGGAAGGATGCGAAGGGGCTGGATGCTCATGATACACGGGATGCTGATTCATAGCTGTCTTCTCAGATACTCATGGGAATTGTACATTGCTTTCGTTTCTGGTGTAGATTGTATGGCTTGTCTTCAAAGCACGCCATACGTCTCCTTTAAGCTCATTGTGTGGTTGGTTTGGAAATTATTTGACAGTCCAATCACAATATGGCACCTCCAACAGCAGGCTTCGAGCGAGCAATTTCGGGCCGGCAAAGGTCAAACGTTCACGACAATGCCAAGCCACGAATCCAAAACCTTGTGTAGTATAGTCATTGACTTGCTTCGGGTGTAATTGCATTCGAAAGGTGCCCGCAGACGGCCACATTGATTGCACATGAAAGTTCGGGACAAGAGCCCGTCACGTCCGCGTCACATTGACGAAGGCCCCAATGTCGTCGAATCCAAAAGACCGCCACTACTGGACTCAGCTACGACGAGCATTGACTGAAGGCAACTGGTCGGCATCGAATCCAGCATGTACACCAAATGGAACGGTTCTGCCTTGGTCCGAGCTTTTTCGCAAGTTCAACAAGCACTGTAAAGGTTTCCAAGACGTTGCGGAAGTCGCGTCACAAACTCAAGCTCTTGGATTGCTGCTTGTTGTCAGCACTCAGGAGGCAGACCAGGAGAATGTGAAGGAAGGAGATGTTTACCCGTTGGATCTTGGACGAGAGTGCTTGTTGCTCGAGGAGCGGAAAGAAGAGTGCAAGGGCGGTTATGATACCCTGCTCAAGATCAAGGCAGCCAATTTCGACGTATGTCCTCATTTCTTACTGCACAGAAACCTTCGTACTAACAGATCCAAAGTCTTTGCACTTTGCACTAGCTTTCTATGCGTACGCCCTGGGAGATCCAGCCAAGTGCCTCTCGCATCTTGATGATGTACCAGACATCTCCAAGATCCAACAGCACATACCTGCGGAAGGCGATAAGGGCACAAACGGCACTTCTTCGAGCCACCATACCTCTTTCTTTGGCACGGGGACGTCCTCATCACTGGCCAGCGGGAGCTTTGGGTATGCAGATACATCTGCGCCCGAGATTCGAGACGGGAGAGGCTGGGCTGCGACGGAAACAATACGCAGCTACTGCTTGCAAGGTAGGCTATTCCAATCATGCCCGCTTACTACGAACTTAACACCACGATATAGGCATGTCCCACGAAAAGCTTTCCCCGTCTTCCCCCTCTACTGCCCTGTCATCATATGCAAAGGCCTTCCCTCTTCTCGTCACGCTCACCAGTGCTCTCTCAATAACCTCTCCACCCACGACACCAAACGGGAAACTCAGCCTCTCCTACTTTACCCAATACCGCGAACTCTGGCGGTGGGTTGCCAGGTTAACCTGGCGCGCCATCTGCCTATCATCCAGAATGATGGATCTCCGCACAGACAACAGTTCCGGGCATGCAGAAGGAGACCTTCCAAGCCTGTGGGCATGGTTCGGTGTCTACAACAAGCTGAGCGCATACTGGCCTCCCACATTCCGTCCGAGCCATCGGTCGACGATATCCGCTCTGCAGTTGAGGGCATACATCCTGCGCTATGGGCCTTCTTCGAATCCTGTCCATCCGGATTCTTCTCACCAGGCTAAATCAGCAACGGAAGGCCGGGAATGGCTACATACCGCTCGGTCGGTGGTGAACGACTATCGTGCGATATTGAATGCGAGCACGAGTTTCCCGAGGGCTGGGGAGCGGAATACCAAGGTGGAAGACTTTGTGGACCTTTGTGTGGGCGTGTGGGAGGCGGCTGGGTCGGCTGGGCCGAATGCTGGTTGGGTCATTGATGTTAGTTGCCTATCCTCCTTGCTGTTCCCGTTGGGTGAAGAAACTGATTTAGTTCTCGTTGGTTAGGTTCTGTGGTGGGCTACGCGTCTGACCTTCAACTGTCCTCGAATATTCCGGCATATGACGAGGGTATTCGATGCTGCTGGTGATCATCGCTTGGCGAGTCGGACTCTGAAGCTTTACAGTCAAGTTGTCAGTAAGGCTTACGAAGCCAAACGTGCGAGCCAGACTGGCGGTGCTTCGGAGAACGAATCCACGCAGGATGCATTCCAAGAAAAACTGGGCGAAAAGGCCAACGGTGAAGAGGTTGTAGAAGAGGGGAAGGGTGCGGAGGATGGTAGTGAGGAGGGGGTCGAGGATGAGCTGATTGAGGAGATGGATGCTGATACGGATGAGTACTGGGTTGAGACGCTGGCGTATGGTGCTAGGATGTTATGCAGATACGCCGCTGCGTTGCCCGGCACAGAGGGAATTGAGGATGTGAGGGATGCTGGGTCGTACCTGGACAAAGCGAAAATGAGAGTGCCCAGGGAGAGTGCTAAAACCTCTTCAGTGGCAAAACTTCGATGGGAGAAGTTGAGGGCTGGCATCAACATTGCAGAGGGTGTCCACGATTGCGTTTTGGCGTTGAAAGGTAACGAAATCAATTAATCTGTTCAAGCATCCTAAACTGAGCGTGTACATAATATAGAACAAGACCCCCGAACTCGACCCCGTCTCCTGGCTTCCTCTCACTCCCATTTTCTGGAGGCTCTACGAATTCAAACCCATCCATCTCCTGTGACGTACTACAATCTTGCCCTATCCTTTGCTCGCCCAACGCCATTCAGGAATTTGGACCTGGCGATTGAGCAGGCAGGAAAGGCTCTCGAGGCAGATTCGAATCAGATCCGATATTGGCATCTGCTCGGATTGCTGTTAAGCGCACAAGGAAAGTGGGACGCAGCGAAAGAGATCCTCGAGAGAGGGATGGCAATTACCGACGCCGTGAACGACGACCTACCGTCCGAAAACAAGGAAGACGATGATGATGCATACGGAACGGCACCACAGACACCTACCGCGGCCACCGCGCCGAACGGAAATTCTATCACGGTGCATGACTTTGGGGCAAACAGCGCAGACGCCTCGACTTTGCGGCCTGGAAGCAGCTATAATGACAAAACGCCCACACAAAGTTCGGTTTTGCCTACGCATTTGCTCGTCATATCGCCTCAGGCTAGGGAGATCCCCGTTCCGAGTGGTCTTCTGCACCCATTACCTGACCGTCCGGTCTTGTCGAAGGTTGAGGTGTTCGAGAGGGCATTGCAGATCAGGATGAGTCTTGGAGCTCTGGCGGAGGTTATGGAAGGCGCTGAGGGAGCGGAGGTGAGATGGCTGGAGGTCTTTAGTTGGGTTGCTGCTTGGTCTGGGAACACGGATGGTTGGTCTTCTATCCGATTCTGCCATATCGGAAAAATAATGACGCATTTACCTAGGTACGAGCACCAGAAGGCCCTCTATTGACGAGAGCTCAAGGCAAGGGCATGGGACGGAGAAGACAGAGTCCGTGTTTGCTCCCTCATCGAACGAACAGACTGTTGTTTCGGAACAGGACATATCCGTTGTGTCTGTTGAAAACGCCGAGATCCCTGCAGGAGAGCATCCGCATCTCAATCGACCGAGTCTTATCGTATCGCCTGCCACGCCTACGCAGCAGTCATTCCAGGGTATTGGCCCGCCTGGTTCCACCACGTCGTCTTCTCCTGAGAGGGAGAAGGAGAAAGAAAGGAAGAAGAATGGGCGACGGTCGTCCTCAGCTTCAAGGGATGGAGAGAAGGGGAAGGATAAGTCTAAAGGGAAGAAGATGCAGAGGATATTGAAAAACCGGGTGCACCAAGGACAGGTGAAGATTCATACCATGACGCGCAAGGTCGTAAGGAATGGGAAGAATGGGTATGGTGGATTGAGGAGAACTTTGAGTGTTCCAGGTGATTATGAATTCTCTTCCTCCTTATGTTCGGTGACTAACCTATTCACATTCGTCAGATTTCCACGACATACTCAAACAGACCTCATATCAAGCCTCGTCAATCCATTCAAGACGCCGTCTATCTTCGTCACAATATTCCCCTCAAGATTCCGAATCGTACTATGGAGGCTCTACGCCAGACCAAGCGACATCGCCCCCGCCTCCCCCAATGACACCACTCCCAGAACACGGAACTCATACCCGAGTGCATAAACCCAGTACGAGGATGACGGCACTCCTTGCGGAGCTCTGGCTCATGTCTGCTGCCACCTTCAGAAGACTGGGCAAGATCGAGCAGGCACGAGGAGCGATTCAGGAGGCCGAAGTGAGAGGTGAAGGTAGGCCCGGTGTATGGGTTCAGGTAAACGCAATTCATTTACTTCGTCTGTCACGAGATTCTGACGAGTCATTTCAGTTGGGGCTATACTACATGGCCCTTGAGAAGCAGCACAACGCCATAACCGCTTTCCAGAAGGCACTATTCATCGACCCGGATGATATCTCTGCTACGATTCACCTGGCCAGATTGCACCTTGAATCTACCGAGCACGATCCTAATTCACCGTCTTTGCGAACCTATGCTGTCCCAGCATCATCAGCACCGACTGCGACGACTGCAGAGGAGGGGAAGCCACATCCTATACCCGTTCAAGTGGATTTAGCTGCTGGCATGCTATCACAGCTCGTACGTGGAGCCGGATGGGATGTTCCGGAGGCTTGGTATTATTTGGCAAAAGCTTACGCAAAGCAGGGGAGAAAGGAGCAGGAGAGGGAGTGTTTGAAGTCTGCATTAGAAGTTTCAACTGGCCGAAGCGTTCGGGATCTTGGTCATGCAATTGGGTGGTGCATGTGAAAAGGTGTGAAGTCGGCGCCAATTCTTGGATATTAATTAGATAGTGGATACCCTCGTGCACAAACTGACTGGAATGAGACACTTTCCTCTCACCTTACTGCAATGTGTTTGATTGTGGCGTCGAGGGTGCATTGACCAGGCATTGACCCATTCGCCAATGTCTCACAAGATTAAGTTAGGACGTGCAAGTATCATATTCCATACAATGGGTTGAAGACGAGCTGTCCCCTCCCATACCCTAAAAGTACAATTGATCTCCGTATCGTACACCGAAACTAGACTCTCCTTCTCCAACCCAACCTCCCATCATCTCCTCTTCCGATCTCGTAATGGTATACTCCAATGACACCACCACCACCCTCCTCACCTGACCTGCGACACCTCTCAATAGTCGAAGAAGCGGGAACGGGACCTGCTTCGGGAATGGCTGCTATGACTGTGCCTCCTATGTCTTCGGCTGCTTCCACCTGAGCTTGAGCTAGTCATGACAACAGTGGGGGCTGCACCGTGTCCGTAGTATGGCATGCCTGGGGTATGGAAACCACCGTAGCCGCCGTAGCCATATGGCATCGCAGTGTGCGGGACGGGAGGGTAACCCATGGGTTGTGAGACGACGACGGAACTTCTGTGGCCGCGTGAACCGTTGATGACCATGGGTTGTTGATAACCTCCCCCGTAGTATGAGCCTCCGTAGGCTGGCATGCCATAGGCTGAGCCTGCGTAGCTCGAAGGATAGACGCCTGCGCTGGCGGGAACGATAACGCTGCCAGCGGTTGATGGGTAGTAGGTGCGGTTGAACATAATGATGGTTCGAGACTTGAGTCTGGTGTTAAGTTTGTGGTGGTGATGTGTTTATAACGCGAATCGAATATGAATGCGGCGTTTAATGGTCTATCAGAACGCGTGAGTCTGGAAATGGTCTTGCTATATAGCAACTTTTCGGGCGTCTAGAAGTGTGATTCTATGACGTGTGACGACGAAAGGAGGTTGGGTTGTCGTGAGAAGTCGTGAAGTCGTAAAGGTTCGTTAAGAATTAGAGATAAATTGCTTGGTTCAGAACACGGGAGTTTTGGTTAACAGGCCAGCCTATTGTAAGGAAAAGGAGAAGGAAGAAGCACGTCTTTTATACATGAGCGGAGGTAGGCGGCGGCTGTGCTGTCGTCTGACAACCGAGGCTAAGGGGGGTGATACATCACCTGGGTTTCCATAACCTTGCGCAGCCCCCGTTTCCAGTCAAGCTTCAGCGCAAGGGACCTGAGATTGCTTGTGGGCGAATATATGATCGTGCCGGGTTCGTTGCAGTTATGGGCGGTATTAATCAAAGGAGACCCAGAAAGACCTGTGACCCGAGGACACGAGGATAGTTTGTCAGGCCAGTTCAAGTCCAACCACCACGACTTTCTGCTAGGTATCTGTTCCGAGTCATCTGTTAGCCCGAATATAGAGAACTTAGCGTCCGGAAAGCGTCCATGGAAGTCGGAGTGGGTGCTGAGCGCATCTTAGCGCCACAAACGATCTTCCGAGCGTGACATCACGGTGTGACGCGGCGATTAGATTGCAATTCGATCATTGTTTTTCCTGGACCACCATCATGGCAGCAGAAAACACAGCGTTCTCGACCGCTGGCGAAGATGCTATCACAAGAACGATCGAGGTTGAGGTAGATGAGACCGCAAAGAACCTAAGTCAGGAGCAGTTCGATGATTTCTACGACATCCAGCGAACTGCAGAAGAAATCTTGTCCGGAGACTACAAGAAAGTGCGCTGCTACCACTTCTCACAAAGTCTGGCATATTCACCAAAAGATCACAGATTGCTTTGCAGTTTCCGGATTCTCTTCTTCATGATTCCGTGCCCATATATAGACGGTTGAAATCTCGAATAGGCGGTGGCCGTGAGCTTTATGTTCTTGCGGACACGTCTTACGGCAGGCAAGGCAGGATCTGTCATCTGCTGTTCCGAATTCTATATTGACAAATAAAATTACTTTAGCTGTTGCGTAGATGAGGTGGCAGCTCAACATGCAGATGCAGATGCTCTTGTTCACTATGGTTATGCTTGTATGACGCTGTATGTCTTCACTAGATCTCTAATTATGACATGCAGCTAATTCCCGGCCTCCGCAGGTCTTCGCGCTTACCAGTGATCTATGTCTTCGGGAAGAAGTCCATCGATGTTGGGGAATGCGTCGCAAGCTTATACAACATTGTGAATCAGCACATATCGGAGGGTAGCTCAACGCCTCACGATATGACACTACGGCACGACGTAGTTTACACGCACCAAATAGGTCTGTGTCACCATATGAATCGGATATCACTTGACTAATATATGGCGTAGATGACATCCTTCTTCAGCTCAGGAATAAATTCGACCCTCTAGGCGTCAAAGTGCGGTATCAGCCATTACAATTGACGTCTAGGCCACCATCAGAGAAGCCCGAGTACTTGCCTTCTACTGAAGCCAATTCGACGGAATCCGTACCAGACATTATATACATTGGCGAAGAATCTCTCGGACTCACAAACATTATTATGGCGCACGGAACTTCTCAAGTAGGTGAATAGTCATCGTTCCGTTTAGATGTTAACCAACGCTTCGAGTTACCAGGTGTACTCATATGATCCAAAGTCGAACACTTCCCGTCTCGAATCATCAAGGACCAATAAAATGCTTATGAAGCGATACGCCGCTGTGCAAAAGGCCCGGAATTCCGATGTGTTTGGAATCTTGGTCGGGACACTGGGTGTAGGTTTGTGTTCAAGCGTTCCCTGATTCTCGCATCGTTGGCTAACAACCTGCTCTTAGCCGCGTATCTACCGTTAATACGACATCTGCGGAGTCTCTTGAGCCGTAATCGGAAGAAGAGCTACACCATCAGTGTAGGGAAGCTCAATCCAGCAAAACTGGCAAATTTCTTGGAGATTGAATGCTTCATTCTCGTTGCGTGTCCAGAGAACTCGTTGATTGACTCAAAGGTGGGATGTACTCTTTCCTTCGTTGTGTAACAAAACCAGCTAAATGTGATTAGGAATTCCTTCGGCCAATCGTGACGCCTTTCGAGTTGGAAATAGCTCTTCAGGCCGGAATGAGTTGGACAGGAAGATATGTTTTCAGCTTCGAACAGTTGCTACGAGAACATGCGACAGGTAAGAGGTTGTGTTACTGTATAAATCGCCACTGGCCTCATTTCTATTCAGATGATGATTCTCCTCCAGTAAACGGCCATCAAGGAGACGAATCAGACGATCCGGACAGGCCAGAATTCTCACTGATTACTGGAAAGTACAGGCACGCGAAGCGATATGGGGGTAGGTGACCCTTGAACACCTAATCTAGCCCTTGCTGACGTTGCTCTACTAGAGGGTGAAAGGACGCAAATCGAGACAACCTCTTCCTCGGTAGTAGTGAGGAACAAGGAGCAATCACTGGCCATTCTTGAGAACAGCGCTGCTGGTATGGCAATCTCTCCTTCCCTGTCCTTCTATCTCATCGACCCCCGATTTCAAGGTCAATTCTTGCGAGCTCGGACATATCAGGGGTTGGAGCCTCGACTGGGGGAGGATGAACCTGGTGAGCTAGAGCAAGGGAGAAGCGGAATAGCCAAAGGATACGGAGAAGGCAATCAGCTGTAACGACCCTCTGAAACTTAATCCACTTCTGCTTTCAATGCCTTCGAAGGCTTGCTTCCCTGTCACTGTGCTAGTGGAATCAACCAATCGGGTGTCGCTGCTGCAGGAGATCGATCAGCCCAGACTCAGGCTCACCTTATCATCATCATCATCATCATCAGTATTTCAATACCCACCATGGTGCCATCCAGTAGAAGCACCTTAGTCGGCGCAGTACAAGATCATTCAATTGCCACCTCCATGCTTAGTCAACAGTTATTATAATATGAAGTGGCCAGATTTATGAATGGAAAGACCAAAGCGAGGTCCCCACCAGCTCTAAACCTCCCTAATGGCCACGTCAATCGATGATCTGAAGAGGACCTCTGTTTTGACCTTAACTGGAGTGGTAACTGTATGGGCGGTACTTAAAGCCTACAAAATGGGGAGGAGAGAGAGGTTCTTTCCTCCAGGACCTCCTACCCAGCCTATCGTTGGTAACTTACTGGACTTCCCAACAACGTTACCCCACCACAAGTGAGCATGCCCTTCGGTTCCTCGATTCACGGTTGGCTAACAGAGATCATCAGGTTCACGGAGTGGGCTCGACAGTATGGTGGGATATACAGCCTGAAGTTGATGAATAACACAGTTATTGTGCTCAATTCTCTTGAGTCGATTCAATACGTCCTCGACAAGCATTCTGCTGTTTCATCAAGTCGCCCACCGTACTACATTGGTGAGCTTATCGAAGACAAGGACAACGACATAGTATTGTAAGTGTCGGCTTTCAAGGCAGATAACGACACGAACTTACGGAAAATGTCAACAGGGCGAAATATGGTACGATTTTACACTACCCCTGAATGCCAGGTTTGCCGCTCACGCTGACTAGGCGACCGATGGAGGGCATTGAGGCGAGCAGCTCAGCAAATTCTATCTCCCCAAGCGTGTAGAATCCACCTCGCGGTCCAGGAGGCTGAGAGCGTACAATTGTTATATGACATTCTGCAAGAACCGGAGGTGAGTTCCCTGCACCAACCACCAATCCAGCGCATTCTGACTCCTTTCCTACGGTAGAATATCCAGGGCACCCTCCGCCGATTCTCTACCTCCGTTATCATGTCAGTCATGTTCGGAACAAGAGCACCCTTCACCTCCTCTCCTCGCTATATTGAGTTTTGGGAGATGCTCGAGTTTCTGATCAAGATGAGTGCTGCGACCACGCACCCTCCCGTCGATTTGTTTCCTATCCTCAAATTGGTCCCCGAGCGGTTTGCGAAGTGGAAAAGGGACTGCAAGGACTGCAGAAGGATGCAGAGGACGGTCCTTGAAGCTATGTTGACTCCTGTTAAGCAGAGATTGGCCAGAAGGGAAGGGAACGGATGTTACATGGAGACGGTGTACGAGAGACGAGAGGATTGGGTTTTGGATGACGAAGCAATACTGTATGTCCCATCTCCCTTCTTCTGCTATTCTACCCCTCAATGTGTGAACCAGATATTTTGGAGCTGTCATGATGGCGGCGGGAGCGGAGACGACATCGACGTTCCTCACAAATTTCGTGCTTTTCCTCGCTGCGAATCCTCGTGTACAAGCAAAGTTGCACGATGAGATGGATAACGTTATTGGGACCGAGCGAATGCCCCAATTAGACGACTACGAGAACTTGCCCTACCTTCAGGCTGTTATGAATGAGGTCCGTTGCTTACTGATTGCATATCCTTCTGCTCTAACATAGCTTCATAACTCAGACCCATCGATTCCGTCCAGTCACGCCTCTCGCTATCCCGCATGCCACTTTGGAGGAAATCCGCGTGCGTGAACTATCACGATTAGCTTTCTGTGATTTCTAAATCCAACTTTCCCAGTATAAGGACTACTCGATACCGAAAGGTTCTACATTATTCCAAAACACCTGTAAGCATCTCATTCCCCTTTATTTTCGTTTCCCACTTAGCCTGGATAAAGGGGCCTTATTCCACGACGAGAACGTCTTCAAAGACGCGGAGATATTCTACCCAGAGCGTTTTATCGAAAATCCAGAACTAGCTCGGTATATAGACTACAGTTTTGGTTCCGGAAGGGTAAGTCGTTCTTAGGGATCTCTTTCAAACCCAATTCATACATTCCCCCTAGCGTATCTGCGTCGGTATTCACCTCGCTAAAAACTCCATCGTGAGCTAATTTCATCTTCACGACCGTGATCACCATTTCTTATGTTCCCTTTTCTGCAGGCAATCAATGCCATGAACATTGCCTGGGCGTTCTCAATTAACAAAGCCGTAGGAAAGGATGGCTCTGTAATTGAGCCGAACGTTCATGATTATCTCGATGTGCGTACTCATGTCCAAAGCTCTGCCGCCACCGGAGATTGACATATATGAACAGGGTTTGGTGAATGCCCCGAAGGAAGTACGTTGCTCAATCAAGCCAAGGAGTTCGGTCCATGATAGAGCTCTCCGGCAAGCCTTTCGTGAAACGGAAGAGTCCTTCAGTCCATTTGAACAGGATTTGGACCCGCAGGAGAGACTTCGTGCACAGGAAATGCGAAAAGCAGCTATCTGACCACCTTAGATAATTATGTCGCAACTAAATGGCAAAACATAGAGTACTACTGCTCCTGATGAATCAAAATAGATGAGGGGAACGCGATAAAACGGAATCATTAAGTACGGTTCGACAACATGGGAATTGGCATGGCCATGTACAAAAAATCGGGCATTACCCATCATCATGATAAGTAAGGGGCAGCTCACCTCCAAAGGCAAGTACTTGGGTGAGGGCGGAAGCTTTTGCGAGCTCCCTCCGTGTCTCCATTTCTCTGGGAAGTTGTAGGAGCCTGTCTACCCTACGAGATTGACGTCCTAGTATATTTAAGCGTCGATCATACTGCGCATAGGCACAACAAAAGAGAGATTCTGACGGTTGCTGGCTATTTATAACACAAATACCATGCCCGTCTTGGAATAAGGAATGATGAGCTAGCTTGACCACACACTGGAATTTCTAGCCATTGAGTTTAGGACAAGGAACGAGTATAAGGCCTGTCAACGCTGACATGACGTTCCGACGACCTGTTTTCTCCTGTTTTCGATGGGACAAGGTCGGTTTCCAGATGGGTTTCCGCTTGAAAGCCACAATTTTGGGTGGGAAAATGTGGGGCATAATTAGGGCCAGGCACCGGACCGATCACCGACGGTCAACACTGCACACTGCACAACGACTCTCATGATCGTCAACATCACAACTGGACGATGCCTGGCGACAGCCGACAGATGGCAGATTCGTTTGCTGGGCATTCCGGAGCGACAAATCCCATGAGCAGAAATTTGTTGACCTCGCAACTTGAACTTACACCACTGTGTCGTTGGCCGACCTGGATTCTTCACTTGGACTGTACCCTGGTGGTTTCTCGGAGAATTAGCGTCTAGTCGACTGAATTCTTGTCAAGATATCAGGAAGGCATATCTGGAACCTTTTCAAGGCCTTGTGAGCAGTTCCGGCGTTCTTAAAACGGCGTGCCACGACGGCTGTACTTAACTGTTCGTCAACAGTCAGCCGTCCTCAGCCGACTTCAAACGGCCATTTTACCCCTTCTCGACAATTAAATATGGGCCCGCGTGGTGAACTCGGTTCTACCGCCTTCAATGCACCATCCTCTCTATCTCTTCTCACTAGGGAAGACCGTGACGATTCACATATGTCCCTAAGCGTCAACTATATCCCTTCAAAGTTCTCCTCTGTCCAACTCCCTAGCGGAGTGCGCAATCGCAAAAGCGCAAAATCCAGCAACTCCAATGCGGTCGACCGCTTTGATGCCCAGAGGTTCAGTGAATACTGGGAAAACGATGAGTCCAACAAGAAAGGCACCATGAGATGGAACAGATTCAAGTGGATATTGTTTATCACGAATACCCTGGTGAATCAGTACATTACTTCTGCATGCTCTTCCATTGTTAACCCCTGTTCCAGTTGACAATTTACTCCCTCGTTTCGCTCATTTTCTGTCTGTTGACATGGTTCAACATCTTTAACCACGCGGATGTCATCCGTGTAGGCAATCGCACCGAGCTCATCGTGTCGACCATTGCAGCCGGTTGCGGCGTTTTTACCTGCGTTATCGGCTGGGCTGGCATACTCCTCAACAACCGTTCATTCCTTGCCACCTACACCTTCCTCCTCTGGATCACTTTTGCATTCCTCGTGGTGCCCGGATACATCTCATATCGCACACGCAGCTACAATATCGAGGGCAAAATCAACGCCCAGTGGTCCCAGCGTCTGGGTGCCGACGGTCGGGCAAGGATACAAAATCAGCTCAGTTGCTGTGGATATTTCTCCCCCTTTGTGGAGGCTACCGTCACGCAAACCTGCTATGCCCGCAGCAGCCTTCCTGGCTGCAAAGAGCCTTACATGGACTTTGAGAAGATGGTTCTGGGGAGATGGTTTATCGTTGCATTCTCCCTCGTCCCCGTGCACCTGGGCGTGATAATAGCCGGGTTGCTGTGCTCCAACCATGTCACCTACAGGTTCGGGAAGGGAATGATGCCCAAGGCATATCGAATGAGCGAGAAGACTATGAGGGCGCTCCTGGATAGCTATAAAAAGTGCGTGATATCCATAAATAACTTTCCAACCGTTCTATCTCACCTTGTTCCCTCTCCGCAGTCAACTAGTAGCTCAATACGGCTCAGAACAAGCATCCGAGACGTTCTCCGGCTCAAAACCTACAACCAGCTCCCGCTCTACTCCCAGTGCACGCCCACCAGCCGAAACACCCACCAGCTCAACGCACCTCAAGAGTAAATCCTACTTCCCCGAATCCGCCACCTTCTCGTCGGATAGAGACGCGGCACGCTCTAGCCATTACAAACGCGCCAGCGACACCCGAGCAACTGGGTCCAAACCCCGGGACTGGCAGCTACCTCTCCAGACCGAAGAGTTCGCTGCTTCTCCTGAACCGTGGGGTAGAAGCAGATCCCCTCCTACCTCCGGAGGTAGAGACCGCGATCGTGAGTATGATGATTACGACGACCGCGGGAGGGTGAACAGCTCTACGCTCAACTTCTATGGGTATAACCGTTCGAACCCGAACTCTGCATCGGCTGCGGCTTCCTCGTATCCGTTTGCACAGGAGTATCAGCCTCAGTCGTCGTCTCGACGGAACTTTTTCTGATGGACATATATCAGCCTCAGCCTGGAGCCATGTTATTGGCGTTTTTGCATTCCTGATTTCTAGTCATTCGTTTACTACATCTTTATTATCATTCGAGCTCACTCCTAGTTGAGATGGCTTGCACTGCACTCTTTTTGCTTATTATTGCATCTGTTACATACTTGTATATTCTGTAGGAATTATCCTTGTAGGTTACACCTGTATGATGATACCACATACCTCGTATTGCAAAGGGAAGAATCAAATAAATAATTGTACCAACCCTCAAACTAGCGACCACAGGGAAAAGCCCATCAGGCATTGGGTAACCGAAGTATGAGAGTCAGTGAGACGGTTTATCGCACTGACAACCAGATTGCACACATACTAGGGCTTATTAAATACGTCAGTAGCCTCCAAAGGCTATGTTTAAAATCGGGAAAGGGTAAAAAGCTGGCTGATTTATCGCTCGAAGTCTCAATGGTCGAGTAAGAACTCAAACGGAACTTCACTGTCAGAAATCGGATTTCTCTATTCTTAGTGGCACGCATATGCCGTCACGTGGATTGCATTTAGGGCTGGTCAAGTCGCGGTCGATTTGCTGAGTTCGAATACGCGGTACCGTGGCCAATCGACGAAGACTCCTAATTGCTAATTTATCCAAAACCACAATGTCCTCGAGTCCAACGTCCTATGCGTCGCCGGCACCGTTCGAAATGTCGTCGGAGCCTGCAAGCACGTCGCCATCTTCACCGCCGGCCACCTCTGACTACGACGACTCGGAAATGAACACGGTATGAGCAAAAAGTACTTTATTATGACATTGACGGGAAATTAACCCTGGGCTGTCAGAACTTTGACGAAAAGTCGGTAA
Source organism: Clitopilus passeckerianus (assembly GCA_944990035.1). Taxonomy (NCBI): domain Eukaryota; kingdom Fungi; phylum Basidiomycota; class Agaricomycetes; order Agaricales; family Entolomataceae; genus Clitopilus; species Clitopilus passeckerianus. The sequence goes on along the minus strand of CALYLX010000158.1, from coordinate 19,849 downwards.
AGGATGAAGAAGAAGACGAAGAGGTGCGCAGTTTTGCTTCAGCTACTCCTGCGAGCTTGAAATTAATCCAGGCTCGAAAATTAGGAGGGTACCAAGAAATATGCACGCCTTGAATTCTTGCTGCAAAAGTCCACAATTTATTCCCAAATCCTGAAACAAAGAATGGACGAAGACAAGGAGAAAAGAGAGGCCGAAGCCGCCGCTAAAGCCAAAAGCAAAGGCAAATTCGCCGCGAAACGTGGAACTGCAAAAGGCCGCAAGCGGACACGGGCACTGGTGGAGGATACCGACGACGAGGATAATTCAGATTCAGGTCCTTCAAAACGAAAGAAAGGGGCAGTAGGCCAGCCTGAACCACAGGAGGCACAGGAGTCCGCCTTTACCCAGCCGGCCCTAATTACTGGGGCAACGCTGAAGCCATACCAACTGGAAGGTCTGCAGTGGATGGTCTCGCTTGACCAGAATGGGATCTCTGGCATTCTTGGTATTTATCTGATTCTTACACTCACGCCTGACCTGTGGCTAATTATTCCATATCCCAGCCGATGAAATGGGCCTAGGAAAGGTCAGTAATTGTGTATTACTCAGCTGCTGGGCGAAGTTTTAATTGTCCTTCAGACCCTGCAAACGATTGCTTTCAGCGCCTACCTTCGAGAACAACACAACACTAAGCCTTTCCTAGTGGTCTGCCCTCTCAGTGTCCTTCACAATTGGGCTGATGAGTACAAACGATTTGCCCCCAACGTATGCAAACTTGTCATTATTCTTTACTGGCAGTTACTCACACCTTTTGTAGATTCCGGTCTGTATGTATCACGGCTCTCCAGCCGAACGTGCGGAATTGCGTCGTACGGTCATGGCGCTACCCCATGAAAAGGAGGTTCCCAAGCACAAATCCAACGCTAAAGGCAAAGGCAAAGGAAGAGCCAGCTCTTCCAAGAAAGCCTCGAGTTTTAAGTCAGGCAGCCGATTCAAGAATTCCAAGTCAACCAAAGTGGAGGAATCAGAAGAGGAAGTGGAGGAAGTGGATGAGATGGCGAAGTTTCCTGTCGTCATCACCACCTACGAGATGATCATTAAAGACCGTGCTCATCTTGAAAAATACAATTGGGGTTATATCGTCGTGGATGAGGGACATAGGTTGAAGAACCTGAACTGCAAGCTCATCAAGGAGATCAAGAAGTACACCAGTGCCGGAAGGATGTTACTGACTGGTACCCCATTACATGTTCGCCCTTCAACTTCTACTACTTCGTGGTCAAGCTGATGCCAACCTTCAATAGAACAATCTCGCGGAACTCTGGTCTCTGCTAAACTTCATACTCCCAGACATCTTCAACGATGTTGACTCATTCCAAGAATGGTTCAATCTCCCGACCATGGAGACCAGTCTTGGCAATGAACGATCCTCGCAGGTCATCATGTCCTTGCATGCAATTCTCAAACCCTTCCTTCTTCGCCGCCTCAAAGCAGATGTCGCCATCGACTTACCTCCGAAGAAGGAATACGTGCTGTATGCACCTCTTAGTATTCAGCAACGCGAGACGTACAACCATGTCCTGGAGGGTACACTCCGGTCATACCTGATTGGTGACAAGCCGTCAAAAGAGGCACCAGCGTCTCCGAAGAAGGCTGAGACTGATGGTGATGGCGAGGTTCATGACAGTCCTAGGAAGCTCCGAAGAAGGAAGGGAAAGAAGAGCTATAACGTCGATGGGGATGATGACGAGTATTTCGAGATGCTCGAGAATGGAGAGGTCGACGAGAGGGGTGTTCGGGTCAAGGAAAAGAATGACCAAGCTGAACTTGAACGACTGGGGAAGGAGCACAAATATAAGGCGACCTGTAAGTTATTCCACTTCTCTACTTTCGTTGGTATTTCTCACATGATTTCCACAGTGAAACAAGTCAATAATATGAAGCTCCAGAACATCGTTATGCAGCTCCGCAAAGTGTGCTCGCATCCTTACCTCTTCGACTGGCCACTAGACCCTGTTACACTTCAACCTGTCCTCAATGAGGATTTGGTGAACGCCAGTGGAAAGATGATGGTGCTCGATCGCTTGCTGCGGGCACTGTTCGACGAGGGCCACAAAGTCCTCTTGTTCAGTCAATTTACAACGATGCTTGACCTCATCGAGGTATATTCATTCCTCCCGGAGAATGTTCTACTTAAACTGACATCGCTCTTTCTTGCACAGGATTGGGCAGTTGAACTCATGGGCTGGAAGATCTGCCGTATCGACGGCTCTACAGCACCCCTAGACCGTCGCGAGCAGATGGAGATATTCCAGAACGGAGGCGACTCCCCCGACGCACCGCGTCTTTTCTTACTATCCACTCGAGCAGGTGGCTTGGGTATCAACTTGACTGCAGCTGATACGGTCATTTTCTACGACCAAGACTGGGTAGGTCTCACCTCTTCCCAGCGTCCTAGCCTGCTCTCTGACTCCTCTCGTTAGAACCCACAAATGGATGTACAAGCCCAGGATCGGGCACATAGAATCGGGCAAACGAGACCTGTGTTGATCTTCAGGCTCGTCAGTGCCCATACCATAGAGACCAAGATCATGCAAAGGGCTACAGAGAAGAGGAAGCTTGAGGCGCTTGTCATTGCCAAAGGTCAGTTACCTTCCAACCCCAACCCACAACCACCATCTCATACTTGATATAGGCAAATTCCAAATGCCAGCGGCTGCACCTGCGGCCTCGGGAACGACCGCGGCCAGCAGAAAAGAAACCATGGCTGAGATGGCGGCTTCTCTGCTGAAGCTCGAAGGCGAAAAGATTAACGTCGTCCCAAACACCGCTGAGGGCAAAGCCGGCGTCATCAGTGACGAAGAACTAGAGATGCTCTTGGACAGACGGCCAGAGGTCTTCAGTGACAGAGGAAAGGGATGGACATCAACCGGCCAAGTTGACAAGAAGGACGTGGTTGGGGCAGTCGCAAATGACGAGGCTGTAGTGGGCAAACGGGCTGCATTCGCAGTCTATGAAGCCCCTGTTGATACTGGGAACGATGCGCTAGCCAGCATGCTTGGGGAGAAAGTAGAAGTGGAGTAATTTCTCAGGGAAAACAGTAGAATTTAATATGCTCATCTGTATTTAATGTTTGGAGTATAATGTTGTTGTATACCCGGTATAATATTGCTTCCAGTCCAATTCTAAATCTTCAAAGCTTCACACTCGAGTTATCCAGTTGGAGCTGTCGGCCAACAGTGAACATTATAATTCAGTGGTGGGGCGAAATATAACAAAAATAAGTATTAGCGTAAAAGTTCGAGTCTATCAGGTGCTCCATCGTATTTTCATCCACCTCATCCCCATCCTCTGCTCTTCTCATCTCCACCCCCTCTCAAATACCCTGCGCAAGCGCAGTCAACTGAGCAGCCATATCCGGATAATGCTTCAAAAACTCGACTTGCGACGCCGACGCATATCGATAAGTCAAGGCATTCACCAGCTCCGGCTCGCTCCTCGCCAAATCCGCCTGCCTGTCGAACATCTCCACGGCTCTTTCAATCTTACTCTGCTGCAAGCTGAGCTGGGCGAGCGTGGCGACGGCGGCTTCGCATTCGGGGTCGATGCGGAGGGCTTCGTTGCAGCAGCGCTCGGCAGCGCCGATGTCTTGTTTCCATTGGTACAGGGCGAGACCTTTGTTCACGAGGGGGAGGACGTTGGGTGGGTTCCTTGGGGGGGAGAGGGGAGGTGAGGAAATGGGAAGTTTGGAAGAGATGGGGGAGCTTACTTGGCCTTCTCCTGCTCAACTGCCTTCTCGAACTTGTCGACGGCATCCTCGAAGCGCTTCTGGTCCAAGAGCAGTTCACCACTGTTCAAAAGAGATATTAGCAATTGCAATGGCTGGCGAGAAAACGGTCAACGTACTAGTAGTTGTAAGGCTCGCTGCGCTCAGGGAAGGCCTTAAGTGTCCTCCTGAAGGTAGCAATACTGCTTGCCAAGCTGCCAGCCTTGTACTGTGCAACAGCAAGCTGAATATGCGAGAACACGAATTTATCATCAAGCTCAGTTGACTTGGTGTAGTTGTCAGCAGCTTGGTCGAATTCGTTCATAATGAACAAGACTATATCACAACAAATATGTATTAGTTGAGAGTTATTGTTGTGGGAGAGAGGAGAGGAGCCTACCTTGTCCACGGTGGTAGTAGATATCAGGATCGTTAGCGTTCTCCTTGATAGCTTGTTCGAAGCAGTCGAATGCTTTCTGAGGGTCACCCTGCTCCATATGAACAGAAGCGATCTTCACCAAGCTTTGGGTGAACGATGGGACGAGGTCGATGGATTCCTGGAGGTCGGTCTTGGCACCTTCGATGTCGCCAATGAGGAACCTAGTTATACAAAGGTTAGTTACAATTCATCCTGAGTGAGGAAATGCATCAACGAACTTGAATGTTCCTCGGAGGTTGAGCGCCTCTGCCTGACCTTCCTTCCATGAGATACCCTGAGCAATGGCCTCGTTGACGAGGGTAACGGCGTGAGGGTAATCTGGGGCATCCAAAGCCTGCAAGGAAAGGAGCAGCGTCTGGTCTCCCTGTGTTGGGTTTTCGGGGAGGGCTGGGTGGGCACCTGTTTGCATGTGATAAACACATATTCCCAAAAGCAGACGAAAGTAAGACGCGACTTACGAGGCCTGAAAGCAGCAAAGTAGGCAGAGATGAAGGTGTAGGAAGGCAGGCGAGGTTCGCGCTCTGCGAGGATCTCAGCCGCACGGATGGTGGCAAGTTTGTTCAGCACGCGTTCAACGGCAGTGGCAGTTTGCTGATTGCTGAATTTGTCGAGGATTGTTGCTGCAGTATAATCTAGATAGAAGAGACATCAGTAAAGAGTGAGAAACAAGTCAAAGAAGCATACCCCGGAGTGCATCATCGTACTTCTCAAGAGCCTCAAGTGCAGTTGCACGACGGTTGAGAGCCTTGATGTATTTGTTGTCAAGTTTGAGTGCATCATCACAGTCCTCGATGACCTTATCGTGCTGAGGAGGTGACATGTTCACGTAACCTAATTGTTATGAGCGGCTTGGACAAAGACATTCTTGGCAAGAAAACTCACATGCAGCACGATTGCTGTAGTACACAGGCTCAGGTTTGGGTGACACCTGGATGGCACGGGTGTAGAAAACAGCAGCTTGAGCAAATTTACGCTCCTTGTAAGAAGCATTCCCCCGCTCTTTTAGTGACGCAGCCTCCTTTGTGCGTTCCTGTCATAGACACGTCAGGTGAGACGAATCCCCTCGTGCAAGGTATACACACCTCTTCCGACATGGCAGCAATAGCCTCCGTTGTCAGTGGTAGGTCTGTTGACCTCAACTGTTAGTATATCGTTCATTGACCGTGCAAAGACGCGAAACTGACCATCAACGGCTGTCTTCGGTGGTACAACCTCCTCCAAGATAGGACCGTCATCATCCTTCACAGTCTTCTTCTTTGAGCTTTTCGACTTCTTCTTTCCCTTCTTCCCAGCAGCTCCCTTCTCAGCATCAGAGTCTGACGGAGGTCTTGAAGAAGACGACGTCGAGGCATAGTAAGCGACACCTCCAGCAGCAATGACGGCAGCAGCCGTGGCAATGAGCACTGCACGCTTGTTCTCTGCGACGAAGTTCTGGACTCGGTCAACGAAGGTGGTGGTCGCTGTGTCTTCCGACGACATTTTGAACGATGAGGATGGTGTGAAAAGGAAACTGAGCTGGAAGTGAGAGCCGTCACGGTGGCGTCAAACTCGGCACACTCAGTTCTGACACCAAAATTTGGCGTGGCCGACCCGTGGGAACTTACGATGTCATCGGTCATTTTCGCTGACTCCCCCATATATTTTGGATACAAGATTACAGGATTGGTGGTACTACTGGTGTTTGTTTCCAATACTCAAAGTCAGCAGGCTCTAGGATGGGTTGTCCATTTCCTGTGCTGTACACTCCAAATGAAGTTCCCTTGAAGGCGAAGCCACTGAAATGGAGAGCAAAGAATTAGAAATGCCAAACCCCGGTCGAGGTGAAAGAACATACCCAGCAGGAGGAACAGTCAGCGCAGCGCTATCAATGGTAGTAGGGAAGGTGAACTCTGCATCATCGCCTTCCGCATATCCCAAAGTATACGATGTCAAAGCGCCGACAATCTTGAGCCTAACCGGCTGATCCTTCGTCTTGAGAGCAACATGATTCACCTACACAAATCCCAATCAGCTCTCCGTCTAAAGCCGTAAACATTCAATCTCACCGTAGTAATGGTCGCATTCGCAGTCGTCAACGCCCAAGGCCCCACCTGCTGCGCCTGCACAATCGTCCTAACCCTAACAAACCTCCCTGCATCCCCACCAGTTACCCCAATCTCATTATGCAAAAGTCGCCATAATAAATTGACACCCCTGCCTCTGTCAAGTTCGAGCTAGGTGTAAAATGCAGCTTCGTCTCGAACGTCTCCTCGTATGCCGTTTGTTTCCTTAGGATCAGGGCAGAGCTGTCCCTATCTCCAGGAGCGTACGAGTTCCCGAGGACGCGGAGGAACCCGGGTTTGGAGGTTAGGGAGTAGAATGATTTGTAGGGCGTTCGGATAAAATAGAACGACCCGTCCAGCGTATGAGAGTCGAAGTTGTTGGTATAGTTAACCAACGGACTCTTATCCTGCAACACACCAGGCAGGTATTCGCTTATCGGCGCCCCGTCATTGAATACCGGCCATCCGTCCTTCCAGGTGACAGGAAAGAGGAATGTCTCCCTCCCGAGCTGCTGGTGACTGAAGTTGCCTGCTTGGGGACGAGTACCCAAAGCGACGCCCCACCATTTGCCGTCTGGTGCTTGGACGAAGTCGGCGTGGCCTGTAGATTGAACTGGTAAGGAGGCGTTGGCACCGTTGAAGAGGATTGGGTTGGCGGGGTTGTTTTCCCAGGGACCTGAGGGTGAGGGACCGCGCTGGATGGTGGCTCGGTGTGGTGGGCCTGTTCCTCCTGTAAGGAAAAGGTAGACGTTAGTGGGAGAAGACAGGGGAGAGTCAAAGGGCGTACCTTCAGCTATCAAGAGATAGTACGTGTTGTTGATGTGATACACGTGTGGGCCTTCTGGCCTTGCACTCGCATCGTTCGGGAGTGTTCCACTGAAGATGAGGGAAGCGGGAGTCACCGAGTTTCCGGTGCTTATGTCGATCTTGCTTTGGTATATACCTTGAAAAGAAGGGATTTGATCTGAAAAGCGCGCTCAGAAGACAAAAGAAGGCTTACCGTAGATTTTATCCTTTGCGTTATTGATACCACACCAAGTGACATATACGTCCCCATTTTTGTCCCAGAAAAGCTCTGCGTCATATCCCAAGAAATCTGAGAGTCCATGTTAGAATATTCAATATGCCATGGTTTATGAGAAAGACAGACCGAAATAAACAGGTTCACTCCAATTATTGGCAAAGATATCCCGGGTCTTGACGTAGAACGACCGAGGGAACAGCCTCAGCTCCGCTTTAGCACATTTCAGCACCAAACACGACCACCCAATAGACTATGCTGCCCACATGTATAAACATAACGCGCCGTCGTGACGAGATAATACCAGCCACCGTGATACCTCAACGCTGGTGCCCAAATCCCAGCATCCGAGGGTGTACCAAACATAGCCAACTGAGAAGCGCGTGTCAAGCCATGTCCGATGAGTTTCCAGTCAACTAGATTCTTGCTGTGGTAGATTGGGTGTCCAGGGAAGTAATCAAAGGTAGAAGTTGCGATGAAGTAGTCCGAACCGACGCGTAGGATGCTTGGGTCTGGGTTGAATCCTGGGAGGATTGGGTTTATGAGAGCATTGGTGGGAGCTATAACTGCAGACGTGGGTCGCTCGGAGTAAAACGTGGGTTGAACTTGCAACTGAACTCACCGGCACAAAGTGCAACCAGGCTGCCTATAAAGCCTAGAAACTTCATGGTTCAGGCTGTTGATAGGCTTGAAAGGCGACCTAGGAGACCTTTAAATCGGCCATTTACACCGTTTTCGTCAGAGTTATATAGGCGTCGAGCAGTCCCCTCTCAACAGCGACCGGCTGCTGGTATCCATCATCAGATGACTGTTCGAGGAGTAGCGAAAAGAAAAGGAGCGGGCCTCCTCAGAGCAGCGGCCCGCTACAACGCCAATTGTGGGAACTTTGTCTGAAAGGGGGAGCGCACTGCCACAAAGGGGTAGTTACCGAAAGGAGTTAGACAGCCTGGACATTGCATTCATGCTGTCAGTCAGCTCGAACCTTCGTTCATTACTGCCATGAACTGCTATCAGTGCGATCGCGAACTTGCAGAGCAGGTTAGGATTGCCTCTATTACAGCTATCAAAGCTCACTCTCCATTGAAAGGACGAGAGGTCAGCGGGGATCTGCCGATTGTGTTTATTTGATGCACCATATCGTCATCTGCTGAGAACAAACACCATCCCATCGAGCTCGGAGCGAGCAGTTATAACGGAACAGCTACTCCAGCAGAAAACAGAGCTCTCGGATATCAATCGAGAAGTCTCAAATCTCAAGGATCGGCTGCGCAGACTCGAGCTGGAGCAGGCAATTCGATGGAAGCGCCTACAACTCTACGAATCTGCTGCTTCCCCCGTCCGGTACCTTCCTGATGATATTTGGGGTACCATCTTTGAGGATCTCATCTTCGAAGACGACTCCAAACGGATCAGACTCACACTCATGCAAGTATGTTCGAGATGGCGCAATTTCATCTTGAACACACCCATCTTCTGGAACAACATCGTTGTTGATTATAGCGCCAGCTGGGCCGCTGCAAAGAAAGCCTTCGCCAGTACTGGAAACACTATGCCACTCAACGTTACATTTGACTTGGATACAAGGAAGTCATTTGACGACCTCTACGAATTCCCGGCCTTCGACTGGATGCGCGATTACATCGGACGCACCCAGACACTCATCGTAGCGTATGAAGTCCCTTCCATGCCATGGGGGAATGAATTCACTATACTTTACTCGATTATCTTCCGCCACCTCTCTGGAGACCAGCTCCCCTTCTACGTGTCTAGGCGGGCGTGGAATGGGGTGATCAATGCCCCACTACTACGCAGGGCCACCTTCGAGGATGTCGCCTTTCCTCTAGGTTACCCAATCCCCTGGCAGCAACTCACCCACCTCACCATAAGACACTCGGACCGTATTGACGCCAACTCCATCATCCAAACCTTGGCTCTCACGGCACACTCACTAGAAAATTTGGCGCTTGACCTCGCCGCCTCGTCCGATTATCTTGAACAAGCTCCAGTCCCTCATTCCGAACATGTTATATTTCCACGTTTAACCCGCCTCGAGGTTAGCCTGCGCTCGGACGCCGACTTCCGTTGGCTTCTTGATGCCTCAACTACTCCGGTGCTAAACTACATCGCTCTGGGACGAGTCGGAGCTAGCGTATGGGCTGAGAGTGTCAAAGCTCTCGTTCAGCGTTCCTCAGCTCCTCTTCGGATAGTGCATCTGATTGACAACGATTACGCTACTCTCAAGATATACCAGTTGAACCCAGGCGATATGATCGCCATCTCAATCGCCATTCTTTCCAACCTACCTTCCGTATCCACCATCAAAGTGGACACAAATAGGATATACGCCAACACCCTCGTCAAAGCCCTGGAAGCCTATTCGTTTACGGATCCGACCAGATATCTCAATACGGCCTATCAGCGCTCGCACAGCGATGACCAGAAGCTTGACGCCTTCACGAACGAGGAGAGAGTCAAGGCCGCCTCACGCGAACCTGCGGTTGTTCTCGCTCGTTCTGACAAGCCTATCAGTAATGTTACCAAAGTGGAGAAGTATAGGGATCTGCGGATGCGTACAGCGGATGGTCAAGGCCAGTCGGAGGTTCAGAGGATCGATATTTACCTGTGAATTTAGTAGACCTAGGATAGACATGACTTTCTCTAACTCATATGACTCCCATCTAAACACCATGTAGCGCTACATTATTGCTTTTCAGAGAAATTTGACGAATCAGGTCGATGTGCTAAATTCTGGACATCTAAAATCAAAGGGGATAAAAGATGTTAGTAATGTGTGATACGGATTCACCAGATGCCGTTCATCAGTAACACATTTCTCTCCCCGACCACCATGAAGTGTAAAGCATGTCAACGCGAATTGACACTTCAGGTGAGAGAAAACTTGAGCAAACTCTTGTCCACGCTCTGAAATCCACGTGGCACCGCAAAGTCCTTGCCGGACCAAATTAACACGATTGACGCAGCATTCAATCACCTCCTCAAAACCAACGATGTACCGTTGGAGTCCGACCTGCCTCATTTTCGGCGTGAGATCGAGCAGCAGAGCAGGGAACTTACCGATGCAGAGGATGAAATAAGTCTACTAAAATCGCACTTATCATTACTGAAAATCAAACGGGACAACAGAAAGGAGCGCCTGCAAGCTTACAAGTCAGTCGTTTCCGTGGCTCGTCGAGTTCCAGCGGATATATGGATCAAGATTTTCCAGTCAGTCCTCCAGGTCGATGAGCATCCTAAGAATGCAAGACTCAGCCTTTTGGTCACATGCCACTGGTGGCAGACTCTCATACAAGGCTCACCGATATTTTGGACCAACGTTCATATCAATGATGGAAATTGGGAACACGCAGGGCTTTTCGCCCATGTAGGCACAACGGCCCCTCTCAAAATATCACTTTCTCTACTCTCCGGGCCATCCAGTGGTAGCAGGTCGCCGAAGTGGCTACTGGATTACATCCCGCGAATTCAATTCCTTAATATACATCGTCGGATCCCCACACAGCTATGGTCCATTCCATTTCCACATCTGGAATGTATTACCATTAACGGTGCAAATGGAGAGGATACCAACCTTCTTGAAGCTGCGGGTTCGGGCTTAAGAATCACGGCACCACACCTACGAAAAGCAACGTTGGAATATGTGCCTTCACCATTCAGTCTCCCGATGCCATGGGAGCAGCTTACAACAATCGAAATTAAGACTTCATCCTGGTCAGAGTATTGGGGCCACTTTCTTGCAGGTTTTCGCACCCGTTGCCATAACTTGGAGAATTTCACCCTGGAAACCCGATCGTACCATCCTTGGCACGCCCTAAACGCTAGAGAGGTCCCCGTAATGGATTATCCAAAGCTGAAGCTTCTCCATCTTAACCTTTCAGGAAGCATAGAAGCGCCAGATCTACTCGATGTTATGGCCGCTCCACGACTCGAGCATATTGTATTGGCTCGGGTCCTGCCTAGTGTTTGGCTCCAGAACTTCAGAGCATTCGCCGAGCGCTCCTCGTTGCGACTTAAATCCATGCACAGCAGCCTGCATGCCAGCACCGACATGCAGGGTAATGTGGGATTGAGTTATGATCATGGTTTCTTCGATGCCCGGGCCCCCAGTCTCTCCTCAAGCGAAGCCAGCCTGGTCATAGCATCGGTGCTGTCCCATTCTCCGGGGGTGGACACGATAATAATTGACACGACACGTCGATACTCTATTCAGCCTCTGATCAAGGCGTTCGAGTTCCCTCCCTTTACCGATCAGTTCCAAGGAATCAGAGCATTTTACTACCGCTCGGAATTGGAGGAACAATGCTTGCTGGACTCCCAGCGGGAAAAAGCTTTTGTAGCCCGCACCTTCCGTGAGCCCGCGATTGTTCTAGCTTGCTCCGGCCAAGATATCCCCCATTCTGAACATGTAGGCTCTTATCAGGAGTTCCAGGATAGCACCAACACAATATTCTCGTCGCCTGACATCCATAGGGTCGATATATATCTTCGGTTTATATGAGGAACTCAGGGTTTCTCAATCCCACCACTTGTATACCTTCACTTTACCTTTCTCATTCATATCAAGACGGAATTCAGTAGTGGTTTTTAGTGAATGTATTGGGCGGTAGTCTTTCATACAATTTGCAGCCTAAGGTTCCTGGTGTTCTTGAGAGTAAGTGGAGTTTTCGTGTAGGATGTAGAGGTCGTCGCCCAGGCGGTAGTACTATTGACTACCCAATGGTGCTAACGAGCTCTCAACGAAGGAAATATACCTGGCATTGCAAGAATAATCATACAGCACCGACAACTCTAGAATCGTACAAAAAGGATGCAATGGCCAAGAAATTCAATACTAACAAGGGCCAAGCAACTAGACAACAGACAACGACTATCGTCATCACCGAGCCTGAGTCTCAGGAAGAGAAAGAACCTGTGCAAAAGAGTACAAACGAGGGTAACGACAGGCATAGTCAAATACATAAGTAAAGGGAAGGCATGTACAGACAACAACGGCAGTGGCAGCAGAAAGCCAAAGGAAACCACATGTATGAACGGAAAAATGTAGGTTCTAGTACGTGGTGGAAGGGCATAGTACGAAGAAGAGCGAGATGTCAATCATTGTGAAGCAATGATACTGATGACCATTCCACCCTCGATCAACTCTTCCAACCTTCCGAGTAATGCTTCCGATCGTTCATCGTCCTCCTCGAACAACGCTATCGGCGTCGCCGCCGCGCTGGGTTCCTCATCACCCTCCAAACGATGAGCAGTCGTGTGAATTGTGACCTTCGCAAGCCTCGGTTCAAACCCAACAGCATCGATGCCTTCATCAAAGGATGGGGGCACGGACGACTCCCTGAAGGGAATCAACGCCCGGGATTCTAGCATGCGCACGAGTGCCGTCGCAGTGGTACCCCTAGAATGCTTATCATCCCCACCTGCAATGGTGGCGGGGGACGAGGGAGGGGTGAGGCTGAGCGTCACTTCGAGCTCTTCCAAATACGGAAGCACTCGACCCTTTGGGGTATCTTCCAATTCTCCCCACGTCAACGCCTCTAAGAATGTAGAGGACAGCGGGAGTTCGGGGAGTAGGGGTAGGATGCGAAGCTGCTTGAGTTCAGGGAGGACCTTGACCATGCTGATGAGCTCGCCTTCACTCAAAGCGTTCTGCCTGAGGTGAAGTGACTCCAACGCATTGGTCCTGAGCAGGAAAGCCGATATGGCAGATCCGAGGGAGCGACCGTGGTGGACGTTGCATATCCGCAAGCTCTGCAGGCCGGGGGCGGAAAGGGTGGTGAAGAAGGGGCGGGTATCGACGTCGTCACTCCAGTTGGGTATAGAAATCGAGAGCTCCCGAAGGTTCTCGTGCTCCACCAAATGGGTGGGTGTGCCAGGTGGTGATGAACCACTTTTGTTGCTCCCATAACCTTCATCGTCGTCATCGCTCTCATTCTCGTCGCAGTAGAGTAGAGAGACGTTTTGAAGGAGGGTGGCACGGCGGAAGATCGACAAGGAATCGGATACGCCAAGCGATAGATTGGGTATCTGAGTCAGTTGATGCCAGGGCAGGTCGAATGTGTTCGGGTCTAAGTTGACGCATTCAACAGCGCGGAGGGAAGGCGCATCGGAAAACATCGCATGGGAATCCTGGGGTGCGCGCCTGCAGGACTCCGCGACAAACGAACCATCGTCGACGGTCCCGAGTGAAAGTTCTTCAAGCATGGGCAAGTGGCCTTGAACAGCACTTAAACTCTTATAAGCCTCGAACGGCATGAACAAGAATACGCTCCTCCATCTGTCTGCACAGCTTCGCACGAGCTCAAGGACGGGGTGTGACTCTTCATATGGGGGCGCTTCCCATATCAGATATATGTCCAATGGATGGCGGCCAGATCGCGATAACCGGGTATGGGTGAGCGCGGACAGGAGGTACGAGTTATTGGGCGTAATGGACAGGAAGAGGCGGGACCAGAGGATATGCGTGGAAAGGGCGACATGGCGCCACGCGTGGCAGATGGAAGAGAGAATGAGGGGGATGATAATAGTGTTCAACGGGGTGAGGGAGCCGGTTGGTGTCGGTGCGCCTGTCGACGAGGAAGGTGGCGGAATTGAGGACGATTCTGGCGACGATATGCAGTGATAAAATACTTTTGAGAGGATCTCTGCAGGCAGAGCAGCGGCGATGGAGATATCGGTCGTCCTGACCATGATCTAGTTAAATCGACTGGGTCAGCAGGGCTTGCGTGACAAAGATTTCGAAGTACTTACGAAGATCTTGGAAGATCAGTGGATGGATGTCGTCGGTAAAGGCGGATAGAATTGAGGTAGGAGATGGAAGGCGATATCCATCTGGGAGGGACGGTATAGCCCTATTTAGGCCAGGTGCACATCATATCTTATCAGCAGATGGCCTTGTGATCTTGACCTGCCTAAACAGTCATCATCGCCGCATGGGTATAGCACAGGAGACGTCGAGGAGAGCAAGTTCGACGGCAGACGCGTTCGCCAGAGTCAAGACGGCACTCGTTATATGCGCCAGAGGCACTTTTTGCCTGGGTCATGCGAGTCAAAAGGAAGATTTGGAGATATTACTCGAGCAACGTCACGAGCAACTCCAAGACCCCCAATACCCGCACATGGTGCGTCTTGCAGAGGCCTACACCGCTCGAAAAATCTGCTGGGCTCATCGTGAAGGACGTCTTGAAGGGCATGATAGACGCCGAGCTGTTAGAGGGCTTGATTGTGGTTTGGTAAGGACTTGTCGAAAACCCAAAACCCAGGATTTGCCCCTTTGTTTGCGTTTGCTTGTGGCTTACGCATTCAATATAGTACAGCCACTTTAAAGTTCCTCAGTTGACCAAGCCATCCAGTTCGACAGGACCACGAGACACAATATATACAACGAACCCAATGTAATAATAGAGTCATGATGGTAGTAATACTAGCAGGAGAGAGACTGTACTAGAAATATATCAAAAGAAAACATGAACCCGCTGAACCTCGCTATCCAGAACAATCTCCCCTTCCCGAACGCAAAACTCCTCGAAGTCCTTCGTCGTGTACACATTCATCGCTGATTCGTTTGCTCGTACAACGGCGGATAGAATATGTGCTGGGTCAGATGCGTTGATCGTGTGACCACGAAGCCCTCCCTTGTTTCGAGCCGCAAGCATCGTTTCCAGGAAGCCATTGAGGAGTTTAACTCGAGCTGCCTCGGCTGCTAGCTCAAACTTGATTCTCTTCTCCATCTTTTCGCGCCAGGCGGCCTCTGCTTCTTCATCGACCTCCTTGTCCTCGTCTTCCTCATCTTCGGTAGTATCGGGCCCGACCTCGTCGCTATCCTCGCAGTCCTCATCGTAGGATTCCCGGTCGGCACCATCTCCACAGGGCACCCCCTCCCTCCTCCGAATCCGGTCACGGGGTCCCGGCATGTCGTCAATAGCATCCCCGTCAAATTCGCTCTGCAAGCAAACAGATTTCAGATATCGAAGGTTTGGCCCAAGGTCAGGGGACTCCAAGGCTCTGATGAGATGCAGCGTGATGGGCGACGAGTTCTCAACCACGACAGAAGTGAGAGAGGGAGCAGCTCGAAGCACAGACTCGACGACATGGACCTTGGCAGGCTCTTCACTCCAATCTGCCAGGATTATAGGAGAGTTTTTCATGACGAGTGTCTCGAGAGGGAACGCCGAACGCTTAGCCAGCTTGGTGAAAGGTTCGAACCAGAAGTCGACCTCGTTCCTCGGCGCGGTGATGTTCAGATGCTCCAACATCGGCAGAGTGAGTCGGTCGAGGAAGCGTTGGGTGTATTCACCAAACTGGATCGTAAGGCTAACCAAGTTCTCAAGGGGGAGAGGAATAATCTCCTCCTCAGGGCTCTTCCATTCTTCAACAGTGTCGCACTGAAAGTCTGGCTCCCAGAATGATATAGCCGCTTCAAGATGCCTCAATTGCTCCATTTGGCCTATCAGCAAAACGTATAAATCATCAGCCAATTCGTCTCGTATTTCCTTGAGAATAAGGCAAGTGATTTGGCCCCAAGGAAGCGGGAGGAGTGTGAGGGTCGAGACATTGTGAAGTGATAATCGCCGGAGGTTCGGAGCTTTCAGATCCCTGCACGACTCATTGCTCCCTGGAGTCTTGACCGCCTCTCGGAGGTCCCACATATCCTTGCGAGATAGATACCCCAGAGAAAGAGTCCCCAGATTCTCGAAAGTCTGATGCCAGCGGAACATCTGGAGACTGAGTCCATGTTGGATACGAAGCGACCTGATCTTGGGGATGTGTTGCGGTAACCAGCTAACGTCGACCCACCCGGACGCCATAGAGCTCCGAGGGCAAGAGACGTCCAACGCGAGAATGGTGCGTGCGTTGATTTTGCCAAAGCGATCTTCCAATTTCTCCGAGGCGAGGTCCTGGGAGTGAATAGGAACGTTTGACCAGAGCGAGGGCGTAGATTTGACGACGTTGCGCCAGTATTTACAGACTGCTAGCAGTTTGGCGCACCCGCCGTCATCTAAGAGGATGAATACTTCGAAGACGGTGATCCAGACGTCATATGGGATATGATCAACCGTGAAGACGAGTGTTTCTGTCGGGCAAGTAACTTTTGTGTCTGACCTCTTCGCGGGGAGCTCGGCAGGGTTTTGTGTGGGAGATGTGGTGCAAGATATTTTGGCGGGGGTGTTCATTTTGAGCTTCCTTGTTTACCTGAGGCTGTCCTAGAGATTATTGGGCGAAGCTGTGATTTCTGAACGAAACCCTTGGAAATGAAGCCGACGGAGATTGCCGACTACTGTGGGAGCCACCTTCCTGATTAGACCTGCCGCCAAAAAACGCCGAAGATCATAACAAGAGCGCGAACCCAGAGTTGGAATGCATTCATACAACCATTGAACTTTGATTGAATTGTGAGAAAACTCTCATCTGGCTACATACTATCTCGCAGAGGCAGGCAGGTTCTCCTCCTTGCCAATCGGTATATTGGGCATCCAATTTTAGATTCGGAATATTCGTTCACATGACGCTTTGCCGCAGCTTCGGCCCGTTTATTGGCACCTTATTCGCTGTTTTCAAGTGTGGGCAGCAGGCTCCAGCCTCCAATGAACCCTTGAACCGGCTCCGGCTTACCCAGTACCCATTGACATGTCAGGGATGTCTCTAGTTCCATGAGTTCGATCATCAACTCAGTCGGGCCAGAAATTAGGTGTCTAACTGCGAAGACTTGCCTTCTTACCTTCATCACCTCCCCAAATGACTTCACCACCAAAGCCCCAGAGAACTTTAGAGGAAGGTCCGTCCGAGCTCGTTCTCAAAGCTCATGCCGTCCAGGATGCTGATTTCGGTTCTCAGTTGCTCGCATCCTTGGAGCTCGGGAACATTCATGAAACTGTGCAGCAGGTAGTGGATGGCAGAGTTCAGCGCGTTTACAAGAATGCATGGCCCTCACTTCGTGTCCTCTGGCTTTGGGCTGCGCAAGAACACCGAAACCGCGAATACCTTGTCTACGAAGGCCACAGGTTGACTTTCGGAGAAACGTTCCAGCTGTCAGTCAGGGCTGCCAACGTTTTCAAGGCTGTTTACGGGATACAGAAAGGTGGGTAAGGAGCTGTGTGCATTGAGGTGTATTCTAATTGTGTTTCTAGGTGATAGAGTGGGCATTTGTTGTCGCAACTATCCAGAGTTTATGATCACGTTTTGGGCTACTGGTGAGCGCAGTTGATCTCTACACACGGAATTGACTCTCACTTCTGCACTAGCGCTTCTTGGTGCTGTCTCTGTTCAAGTCAACGCGTAAAGCTTTCTTCATAAAGGAACCTACATGTCCCTAACACTTGCCTTGAATAGTTGGCTTCCCCTTCCCACCCTTCAACACTGCCTGGCCTACACCGATTGCAAACTGATCATACTCGACTCTGAACGTGCCAGCAGGCTGGAACCCGCTGTCGATGAGATCCTGTCAGGCTCCGCCGTGTCCGGTATCCTAGTCATCCGGCCTAGCGAAGGCAAAGGACAGTGGAAACGCATGCAGAATTGGGATGCTGTCATGGGGGAGAACCCCTCGTTACCGAACTCAGTCCCAGATCCCGGGCCCATTCTGCCTGAAGATAATGCGCAGATCCTCTTCACATCTGGTAAGTGAAAAGAACATGATCTTGGCTACCAGAGGCTCATTGAGTATCACAGGGACTACTGGACGACCGAAGGGAGTGCTGAGCAGTCAGAGGATGGTAATTACCAATGCAATAAATGTAAGTCCACCCTGCCATAGCGCACTTTCTAGCTCGCTGATATCTGCTAGACACTCGCGGCCGCTCGAAGGAGCTCCCTGAGACGTGGAGAGCCAATACTGCCTGCTCCACTTCCGGAACCACGGAAAGGACTCTTACTCTCAGTGCCGCTCTTCCATGTAACGGCAGAATGTCTAATGGTATAGTTGCTAGTATCAAAGACACGGAGCGTGTTTCTCACATCAGTAATAGCTTGCAGCAACCGTTGTTGGAATAAAGGCGGTTTTCCTGCGGAAATGGAACCCCGCGGAAGGTGCGTCAGACCCCAATTCATCCCTTAAAACTGCCTAACATTGACTCAACTTGCACAGGGATACGGTATGTGTTGTCAGCAACGAACGTCATGGCCCCGAGACTAACACCCTCCCTGAAGATTAATCAAGGAAGAGAACATTGGATCGGCCGGAGGGTAAGTTCAGGATTTCACCGGTTGTTATCGCGCCCTCATGGTTTGTCTACAGTGTTCCATCCATAGTGATGGATATAACAGAATCTGGGACGTCTGATCTACCACTCGAAACCCTTTCTTACGGTGGAGCTCCAACACCGAAGTCTTTGCCTGGCGGTGCCTTGCGAAAATACCTAACGTCACTTTGTAAGCGTGGTCACCCTCCTCGCTCGAAACTTTGGCTGTTCTTAACGGATGCTTAGGAGCCAGGGTTACGGAATGACGGAAACAACGGGCTTGATCACCAGTCTCAGTAAGATTCTCACAGATTCCCAATTCTGGATTGTGCGCTGATATTTTTGTCACTCCAGTTGGGGATGACCTGCTAGCTCGACCATCAACCTGGTGGGTTCACTTTGCTCGGAAGCGCTGCTACATACTGACCCAATTGCAGTGGACTACCAACTCCCACTAATGAAATAATCATCGTCAAGGATGATAAAGTCATGCCTGTCGGAGAAGTCGGTGAGCTCTGGGTAAGGGGTGAACATCATGAAGGAGTACTGGCGAGACCCAGAAGCAACGAAGAAGGTCCGTGGTCAACATTCCATTCCGCTGGGTAATGATTCTCAATGGTGAAATAAATAGGTCTTGACCCCGGATGGTTGGTACAAGACCGGCGATATAGCCTGCATGGACCATGAAGGTTTCGTCTATATTCGAGATCGAAGTACGCCCTAAATGGTCATATATTTGACAATTCGCTTATGACTCTTCTATAGTCAAGGACATCATCATTCGCGGTGGAGAAAACATTGTGAGTCAAGCTTATTTGCTATCTTGGCAGTCCGTTGCTTATGGAGACTCTTTCAGGATTCAGTCACAGTCGAAAACGCTATCTATTCAGATGAACGTGTGCTGGAAGCTGCAGCAGTTGGAATCCCCACCCTCGACTTGGTGAGCAGGTTGCCGCCGTGGTGCACCTCAAACCGCGCTATCGTGGCCAACTCACGGAGGACAAACTTTTGACGATTGCTGCAAAGACGTATGTTCAATGATCTGTACAAAAAGCGCTCAAGCTAACGGCATTATTCCAGTTTACCACACTTTGCAAAACCCGTTATGATCATTATACGCGATGAACCCTTAGGTCAGTTCAGTAGCTCTTGGACCTTGCATCAGCGCTGACGAACTTTTAGAGCGTACGCCAACAGGGAAGATAGTGAAAGACGTCCTGCGAGATCTTGCAAGGCGGACTTGGGAGGCGAGAAGCCCACCAGCAAAATCGATGCTGTGATAAACCACACAAATTTGCTGCACTGTTTTAATGTGATCGCTAGTAATGCTAATAAATTGCAGCATGTAGATGAAGTAGTGTGTATGTCATTTCGGCACTCTGACTTGAATGGATCCCTCGCAAGGCAAGG